>CM056691.1:15247341-15251100 GCA_029849275.1 Papilio elwesi | reverse complement strand
AGCGGGAACTGTGCATGTAGATTTACAGCGAGTTAGGGTGCGCGACCAGTCCCCCCTCGTGCAATGCACAAGGTGCCTAGGGTACGGACACACCAAGCGACATTGCGGGGAGTCAGTGGACTCCTGCTGTCACTGTGGTGGGCCGCACCTTGGTGCACAGTGCCCCGACCGGCAAGCCAGAAAACCACCGTCCTGTCGCAACTGCGCAATTGCGAAGATCGACAGGAGGGACCACACAGCATTCAGCGAAGAATGCCCGGTGAGAAGGAAGTGGGAATCCCTGGCGAGGTCGTCTGTAGCATATTGCTAAGGGCACCCCAGGCGTACCAAGTTTCCCTTCCACCGGGCGGCCCCTCTATCGCGTCGTGCAGGCCAACCTGCAGCGATCCGAGCTCGCCACGGCGGAACTCATCATCGAGGCGACCAAGCGGAAGCTTTCGTTCGCCTTAGTCCAGGAGCCCTATATTGGCAGTCGCGGTGAGATGCGGCAGCATCCAGGGACAAGAACAGTACAATGCGCCAGGAGCCAATCCACCGATCTGGTGGTAAAGGCGGCCATTGTGCTGTTCGACGACACCATCGCCATCACTCATCGCCCGGACCTAACCACTTGCAACGTAGCAGTTGCAATGTTGGGTACCGAGGCGGGGGAGGTGGGGGTGGTGTCTGTCTACCTGGAGCCGGATAAGCCCATCGAGCCGCTCCTGGATATGATGGGGGCCGCCGTGGAGGGTTTGGGTACGGCCGGCGTGATAGTGGGAGGTGACCTGAATGCGTGGAACACCTGGTGGGGCAGCCGGAAGGACAACGGGAGGGGGATTGAGGTCGCAGCAAAGTTCGACGAGCTGGGTCTGCATGTCTTGAATGAGGGGTCTGAGCCTACTTTTGATATCATCAGGGGCGGGAGTAGATTCTCGAGTTGCGTCGATGTTACAGCTTGCTCGACCCAAATGCTCGGTAAAGTCGAAAATTGGCGCTTAGCGGAGGACATATCCAGTTCGGACCACAAGGCAATTCTGTTCGACCTCAACTTGGGCCGACTAACACACACCGACAAAGTCTCTTCGACCCGGAAGTACACCACCAAGAATGCAGACTGGGGTGAGTTTCGTGAGAAACTCGCCCAGTTGTGGGAGAGAAAGGGAATGACAGCGAGAAAGTATGAAAGCATAAGTACGAAAGGGAATCTGGAAGAGGAAATTGGAGTATATGTGGAAACCGTGGCGGAAGTATGTGAAGGAGTGCTGCCCAAGTTACGTGGGAGGAGGAGGACAGGATTGCCTTGGTGGACCGAAGAGCTCTCCGAACTCAAGACTGATGTCTTGAGGAAACGGAGGCGGATTTCCTGCGCGGCGCCAGTTCGCAGAGACTGGGTCGTGCAGCAATATATCGACGCCAGGGAAAACTACAGGCTAGAGATGAAGAAGGCTCAGACTCGAAGTTGGAAGGGATTTTGTGAAAGGCAAGACCGCGAAACCATGTGGGACGGTATATATAGGGTGATACGCCGCACTGAGGTAAGAAAGGATGACGTACAATTGATGAAGGATGGAAGGGTTTTGGAAGGGGCAGAGTCGGCCAGGAGCCTTGCGGAAACATTTTTCCCCGAGGATGACCCAGACGAAGATGACGCGGACCACAAAGAAATAAGAAAACAAGCAGAGAAAGCAAATGAGGGGTCGCATGATGAACCATGCGACCCACCGTTTACATTGGAGGAGCTCAAGTGGTCCGCGTCAAGCTTCAACCCTAAGAAGGCTCCTGGCCCCGATGGACTCACTGCCGATATATGTTTGGCGGCGATCACCCTCAGACCGGAAATGTTCCTGGCCCTAACCAATAAGTGCCTAGGTCTCTCTAGCTTCCCCAGGAGGTGGAAAGAGGCAGCAATAGTCGTTCTGCCAAAGCCTGGCAAAGAAAACTACACGCAGCCCAAGTCGTACAGACCAATCGGCCTTCTTCCAGTACTTGGTAAAGTACTGGAAAAAATGATGATGAGGAGAATAAGGTGGCACACTGCACCGACGATCAGCGGGCGCCAATACGGGTTTATGCCGCAGCGCGGCACCGAAGACTCCCTCTATGACATGATGAAATATATCAGAGAGGGCATCAAAGCCAAAAAGGTAGTGACGCTGATTTCACTTGACATAGAGGGAGCCTTCGACAACGCATGGTGGCCCGCGGTCCGGTGCAGGCTGGCCGAAACCCGATGCCCCGCCAACCTGAGGCGCCTGGTCGATAGCTACTTTAGCGAACGATCAGTGCGCGTCAGGTTTGCGGGGGCGGAGTTCGGCAAATGTGCCACCAAGGGCTGCGTGCAGGGCTCCATAGGGGGCCCTACCTTTTGGAATTTGCTGCTGAATCCCCTTCTGGTGGAGCTGGATAGCGTGGGTGTCCACTGCCAGGCTTTTGCCGACGATGTGGTTCTGATGTTCTCCGGGGAGAGCTCCTCAGATATACAGGATAGGGCCAATGAGGCTCTCGCACGTGTTTGGAGGTGGGGAGTACGCAACAAGTTAAGTTTCGCGCCACACAAGACCAAGGCGATGGTCCTCACCAAGAGGATCAAATACGACTCCCCACGTCTGAACATGGGCGGGAAGCCCATTGAGATGGTCAAAGAGATGAAAATCCTGGGCTTGACGGTTGACGATAGACTCACATTCAAGGCGCACATCGCGAATGTGAGCAGTAAAGCGCAGTGCGTCTATCGTCAACTGTCAAGAGCAGCCAAGATCTCGTGGGGCTTAAACCCGGAGATCGTCAGAACCATATACGTGGCAGTGGTTGAGCCCATCATCCTTTATGCGGCCAGCGCGTGGGCGCCAGCGGCAGAACGGAAGGGGACCAAGAAGACTTTAGACCGGGTGCAGCGAGGATTCGCACAAAAAATTGTACGGGCGTATAGGACCGTGTCTCTGAATGCGGCCCTAGCACTCGCTGGGTTGCTTCCTCTGGACCTAAGGGTCCAAGAGGCGGCCCTTCTTTATGAAGTAAAGAAGGGCCACACCCAGCGGGTGCTGGGAGATTTAGAGCTGGAGAGGCCGGTCCCGTACGCTCGGGCAATTCACCCCGCGCACCTGGAGGGGCTGCAGTTCGACTGCCTGGCGGACGGTGACGAAGTGGCCCAGCGAGCTGCCGTCGGTGTAAACATTTACACTGATGGCAGCAAAATTGACGGCAAGGTAGGCGCGGCGTTATCCGTAAGGCATGGCGCCGCGGAGATTTCTTGCCGGAAATTAAAGCTGGGACACTTCTGCACTGTATACCAGGCGGAACTGTTAGCCCTGCATGAGGCGGTGAGGTACGTGAGTGCCGACTCGAGGTTGGGCTTTGGGATTTATTCCGACAGCAGATCGGCCCTCGAAACTATCACGCGCGTCGATTCCCTCCACCCACTCGCTGTGGACATTAGAATGAAACTGGAGGAATGTAAGAATGATGGAAAGAAAGTGAATCTGTTTTGGGTGAAGGCACACGTGGGGGTGGAGGGGAACGAAAGAGCCGATGAGCTGGCAAAGCAAGCGGCTGTCGGGATGAAGACAAAGCCCAACTACGAGAAATGCCCTGTTTCATTCGTCAAGCGACAGATCCGGTTGGACTCGCTTGACGAATGGAACAGGCGCTACAGAGAAGGGGACACCGCCTCCACCACAAAGGTCTTCTTCCCGGATGCACTGAGCGCCTACCCCATCCTGAGGAAAATTGAACTTGAGCACACGTTAGTGCAAATTTTGACGGGGCATGGAGGGTTCT
>CM056691.1:14669841-15244841 GCA_029849275.1 Papilio elwesi | reverse complement strand
TCAAAAAATTTTTATGGACAAACGAAATCGACAAGGTACTCTTTTTATAATATAAACGTGTTGGGCATCTCACAGTGAATAAAACGACACCATTCCCAAAATTTTCTGACTTAAATATCCGGAATAAAAGGGAATGATACAATGGTACAAAATCTGGTAAATTTTTTAAACATTTTTGTAAAATTGTACAATTGTACAACAAGTGATAACAAACATTAAGTGAATTAAAACAAGCTGTTCAACGGTCTATTGACCCTCCCCTTTATAGTTTAGAAACTTTTATTTGACATATATGGGAATTTTGACCCATATATTTAGGCTAAGTTTTTTAAAAATAGTAGATAAGCATTTTTAAAATAAATTTGTTGACATATGCTAAAGTCTATTGACTTAGACATATATAGATATAAGTTTTAACTATAGTTATAAGTTTTTATATAGTTGACAGGGTTTATTGACCCAAGTAGATATATTTAGAGACAAATACTGGGTTTATTGACCCAGTATACCTAGACAATAAGTTTTTTAAATAGCTGTAAGTTTTAAAGTAGTGTATAAATTTAATGTTAAGTAATTTGATTCTTGGGTTTATTGACCTGATAGACTGAGCCTATTGACCAGCTATCCTTACCGTAAGTTTTCTAAAATAGACCTAAGTTTTAAAGATATTTGACATTTTATTATTTATTGTATTTTAAAAATTTTTAATTGTAAGTTTTAAATAAATTGACAAGTCCCCAACATGTTTGGTATAAGAACCCCAGTAAAAAAGACTCAGGACGTAACACAAGAGATGGACAACAGCCAAGCAGAAAAATCGCCAGTTGTAGACAACCAGGCGCAAGTCCTGAGCGTGAGAAAAAGCGTAGGGGACTGGGAATCTGGGTCGGACCAAGCTTCCCCCAAATCAATAGCAACAACGACGCACAAGCAAATGGTGCCCACAAAAGACAAAAAGAAAATAGAAAAGACTCCGATGAACACGACCATCACAGTTGAAGCAGCAAAGACTTCAGGAGCGGCTAACAGCTCCCAAGACCGAGTGCGTGAAGCGCGCAGTTGTATGACAGCTGGCCTGGAACAATTAAACAGTGCCAAAAACTTAAAAACGGAAATACGTGTAAAAACAATTGCCGCAATACAAAAGTTATACAGGATAGTCAAGGAGTCAGAAGAGGAACTAAAGATGGAAAAACAAGGAAAAGGAAAGGGAAAGGAGAAGGGAGTGAAGGTAGTAGAAACGGAGGACAAAGGTATCCAAACCTTGAAACCAGCCGCGTCTGCTACTGCCACACCAGATATTTCCATCAGCCAGCAAGAAGAGATGATAAAGAAAATTCAGGAACACTCTCTACTACTTGAAAAAAGTAGTAGGGAAATACAAGAATTGACAGAAAACTTAAAAAGAAGAGAGACGCAGGGCACCTATGCTAGCGTAGTTGCAGGAAATATAAGAGGCATGTCATTGAATGGAGCGGCCACACATTCAGTGGCAGTTACCTCGAAGGACGAGAAAGAAACAGGGGAAGAAGTGTTAGGAAAAATTAGAAGGGTAATTAAGGCTAAGGAAGAAGGAGTGAGGATAGACAGTATTAGAAAAGTAAAGGATAGAAAGATAGTGTTAGGGTGCAGCACGGAGAAAGAAATGGAGTTAGTGAAGAAAAGTCTTGCGAGTGAGGGCAGCGGTTTGCGTGTGGAGAACCTGAAAAGAAAGGATCCGTTAGTTGTATTAAAAAGCGTACTTAACATCATAAGCAACGAGGATATAATAAAAGCACTCAGAACGCAGAACAAAGACCTATATAAAAATCTAAAGCAAGAGGAAACAACGACGGAAGTTAAGTACCGCAAAAAGGCCAGGAATCCACACACGTCCCACGTGGTGCTGAGCGTGTCCCCTAGCCTTTGGAGGAGAATGACGGAGGCAGGAACAGCCCATATAGACTTGCAGCGAGTCCAGGTCGCCGACCAGTCCCCGCTTGTCCAGTGCTCTCGGTGCCTGGGGTACGGACACCCAAAGAGGCTTTGCACGGAGTCGGAGGATGTGTGCAGTCACTGCGGGGGTCCGCACCTCAGGAGCGAATGCACCATGTGGCAGGCTGGTGACCCACCCTCCTGTCGGAACTGCCTTAAGGCGAAATCCGACAGGAAGGATCACAATGCATTTAGCGACGACTGCCCGGTAAGAAGAAGGTGGGAGGCACTCGCGCGAGCGTCCGTGGCATATTGCTAAGGGCGCCCCGGGGTCCTCCAGCGCTCTTCGAGCCGGGACACGCCGTCATCACGTTGTGCAGGCCAACTTACAACGGTCCGAGCTCTTCACTGCGGAGCTAATCACAGAGGCGAAGGAGAGGAAACTCTCCTTCGCCTTGGTCCAGGAGCCGTACACTGGCAGGACTGGGGAGATGAGGCAGCATCCAGGTACGAGAGTAGTACAATGTGCTGGGAGCCGCGAATCGCCGGTTAAGTCAGCCATTGTACTATTCGACGGCGCCATGAATGTCACCCATTGCCCGGACCTCACGACCTGCAACATAGCTGTTGCAATAGTGAGGTCCGAGGCGTGGAGGGTAGGATTGGTGTCCGTCTACCTGGAGCCAGATAAGCCCATCGAACCTTACCTGGACTTGATCGGTTCCGTAGTGGAGAGAATAGGAACTGCCAGCGTGATACTTGGCGGTGACGTCAATGCGTGGTCCATGTGGTGGGGAAGCCGTACCACGGACAAGCGGGGAGTGGCACTGGCGGAAAAGCTGGACGAGCTGGGGCTGCATGTCCTGAACACTGGGTCTGAGCCTACCTTCGACACCCTACGTGGTGGAAGGCGGTACTCCAGTTGCGTGGACATAACAGCGTGCACGACCACAATGCTGGGATTGGTGGAGAACTGGCGGCTCGCGGACGATATATCCGGTTCGGACCACAGGGCAATTCTGTTCGACGTAAGACTCCAAATATCCACAGGCATGGACGTTTGTCGCTCCACCCGGGAGTACAATACAAAAAAGGCAAATTGGGGCGAGTTTCGTGTGAAACTCGCCTCAAAGTTGAAAGGGAAAGGTATAACAGCTGAGAGAATGGGGAAAATTACAGAACGAACGGAATTTGAATGCGAGGTGAACAAGTATGTGGAAACCGTGGTGGAAGCCTGTAGGGAAACCATGCCTGGGATACCAAGGAGGGGGAGGACAGGATTGCCCTGGTGGTCCGAAAAACTCTCTTGTCTCAAGACTGAAGTCTTGAGACTGAAGAGAAGGATCTCGTACGCGGCGCCAGTTCGAAGGGATTGGGTCGTGCAACGTTATGTCCGCGCAAAAGAGGAGTACCAGTCTGAAGTAAGGAAGGCTCAGACCCAGAGTTGGAAGGACTTCTGCTTCCGTCAAGATAGGGAGTCCATGTGGGACGGGGTATACAGGGTGATTGGACGCACCGCGGTTAGGCCGGAGGAAATCCCACTCGTTCAGGACGGTAAAGTCCTGAGCGGGTCGGACTCGGCCGGGGCCCTAGCCGAGACCTTTTATCCGGAGGATCGGGTTGAAGACGACAACGCGGACCACACAGCTATGAGGAACTTGGCAGAGACGGTAAATGAGGGGTCGCATGATGGTACATGCGACCCACCATTCACAGAGCACGAACTCATGTGGTCCGCGTCTAGCTTCAACCCGAAAAAGGCCCCCGGCCCCGACGGCCTCACCGCGGATATCTGTCTAGCGGCAATCACCCTGGATACAGCACTATTCCTGGCCTTAGCAAACCGCTGCCTGGCCCTTGCGTGCTTCCCCAGGAGATGGAAAGAGGCAGCGGTTGTGGTGCTTAGGAAACCCAACAAGGAGAACTACACGCACCCCAAAGCTTTTCGGCCGATAGGACTCTTGCCCCTTATGGGCAAGGTCATAGAGAAAATGATGGTGAGGCGGGTCCAATGGCACACTGCACCAATGATCAGCCGGCACCAGTATGGCTTTATGCCACAACGCGGAACCGAGGACGCCCTCTATGCCATGATCCAGCACATACGGGCCGAAGTCGAAAGACGGAAGCTCGTTGTGCTGGTATCGCTAGACATAGAGGGCGCCTTCGATAACGCCTGGTGGCCGGCTGTGAGGTGTAGACTAGCCGAAACCCGGTGCCCCGCAAACCTGAGGCGACTGTTCGATCACTACTTGAGTGAAAGAACAGTTCGCGTCAGGTATGCGGGAGCCGAGGTGACCCGCCGACAAACCAAAGGGTGCGTGCAGGGCTCCGTTGGGGGTCCTACGCTCTGGAACCTGCTGCTGAATCCGCTCCTGGTGGAATTAGAAGAGATGGGCATCCGCTGCCAGGCATTTGCTGACGATGTGGTCCTGATGTTCTCTGGAGAGAGGGCCATGGACATAGAGGAGAGAGCCAATGGGGCTCTCGAGCATGTTCGGAAATGGGGAGTCCGAAACAGACTCAAATTCGCGCCACACAAGACCTTGGCCATGGTTTTAACCAGAAAACTGAAGTACGACTCCCCACGTCTGAGCATGGGCGGGAGACCCATTGAGCTCTCACGACAGATAAAAATCCTCGGGTTGATAGTTGACGATAAGCTCACATTTAAAGCGCACGTCGAGGCGGTCTGCCGTAAGGCGCAGAGCCTCTATCGTCAACTATCAACCGCTGCAAAAGTCACGTGGGGCCTCAATCCGGAGGTCATCAGGACCATATACGTTGCGGTAGCGGAGCCCATCATCTTGTACGCGGCTAGCGTGTGGGTTCCGGCGTCCGGGAGGAAGGGCATTATAAGGTTGCTAAACCAAGTGCAGCGCGGGTTTGCGCAGAAAATAGCCCGAAGCTACAGAACCGCCTCTCTGCACTCGGTTCTAATGCTTGCTGGGTTGCTTCCTCTGGACCTTCGGGTCCAAGAAGCGGCCCTTCTTTACTCAGTAAAAAAGGGTCATACCCAGCAGGTATTGGGTGACCGGGAGCTAGAGGGGTCGGTTCCATTTGTAGATTCTGCGCATCCCGCCCACCGGGAGGGGCTGCAGTTCGACTGCCTGACGGACGGCGACGAAGCTGCCCAGCGAGCTGCCGTCGATGTAAATATTTACACCGACGGTAGCAAAATTGACGGCAGGGTTGGCGCTGCGCTATCCATATGGGATAGCGCAGCGGAGACTTCCTGCCGGAAATTAAAGCTGGGCAACTTTTGCACCGTATATCAGGCGGAACTGTTGGCCCTGCATGAGGCCGTGAAGCATGTGGTGAAGACGAAAGCAAGGAGCTTTGGTATTTATTCCGACTCCAGATCCGCTCTAGAAACCGTACGATCAGGTATGTCCCTCCATCCCTTAGCAGAGAGTATAAGGAAGAATATGAAAGAAGCTAGAGAGCAAGGGAAGTATGTTAGAGTATATTGGGTGAAAGCACATGCAGGGATGGCAGGGAACGAAAGAGCGGACGAACTTGCCAAGATGGCAGCGGTCGGAATAAAGACCAGGGCACATTATGAAAGGGCTCCGGTTTCATTTGTCAAGCGACAGATTCGTCTGGACACGCTTGACAGGTGGAACCGGAGATATATGGAAGGAGACACGGCCTCGACAACCAAGCTCTTCTTCCCCGACGTAACGAGCGCCCACCCCTCACTCAGGAAGATCGATCTTGACCCCGTGCTGGTTCAAATTTTGACGGGGCACGGGGGGTTCTCAGAGTACTTGCACAGGTTCAAGTGCAAGGAGAGCCCCTCGTGCCTCTGTGATCCAGCACGGGAAGAGACCGTGCTGCACATTCTGGTTGAATGCCCAATATACGAGGCAGAGCGAGCAAACCTGGAAATCAGATTGAGAAGAAAAATTAGTAGAGAGAATTTAAGCATAATGATAAAAGATAAAGAGAGTAGAGAACACTTTATTACATACTGTAAATCCTTAGCCCTAAAAGTTATACAAAGAAACAAACTGTGATAATAGACTTAAGGTTATTTATGGGTTTTAATTATTAGATTGTATTTTTTAACTTTTTTAAATTTTTTATTGTATTTAATCGTAATTTTATTATTTTATTATTATTTTAAATTTGTATTATAAATTGTATTCTGTTAAGTACATTTTAAATTCAATTGTATATAAATAGTATTTTAATAGTAATTTTAACATAATGTATAATAATATGTATTTCAAATTGGATTTTAACTGTATATATACATTAGATTTTAACTTGCAAATACCCTGAAATAAAGCATAACCTGAAAAAATTATTTACCCCGTAAAAAAGGTCCCTGACCTACCCATGTTAGGGGACGAGAAAAAAAAAAAAAAAAAAAAAAAAAAAAAAAAAAAAAAAAAAAAAAAAAAAAAAAAAAAAAAAAACCTAACCTAACCTAACCTAACCTAACCTAACCTAACCTAACCTAACCTAACCTAACCTAACCTAACCTAACCTAACCTAACCTAACCTAACCTAACCTAACCTAACCTAACCTAACCTAACCTAACAGCCGGTACCAGTATGGTTTTATGCCTCAGCGCGGAACCGAGGACGCCCTCTATGGCATGATTCAGCACATTCGAGCCGAGATGGACAGGAAGCGGCTCGTTGTGCTGATATCATTAGACATAGAGGGCGCCTTCGATAACGCCTGGTGGCCGGCTGTGAGGTGCAGGCTAGCCGAAGCCCAGTGCCCCGCAAACCTGAGGCGACTGTTCGATCACTACTTAAGTGACAGAACAGTTCGCGTCAGGTATGCGGGAGCCGAGGCGACCCGCCGACAAACCAAAGGGTGCGTGCAGGGGTCCATTGGGGGACCGACGCTCTGGAACCTGCTGCTGAATCCCCTCCTGGTGGAATTAGAGGAGATGGGCGTCCGCTGCCAGGCGTTCGCTGACGATGTGGTCCTGATGTTCTCGGGAGACGGCTCTGCTGACTTTCAGGACAGGGCCAATGGGGCTCTCGAGCATGTTAGGAAGTGGGGAGTCCGAAACAAGCTGAACTTTGCGCCACATAAGACCTCGGCCATGGTTATTACCAAAAAGCTGAAGTACGACTCCCCACGTCTGAGCATGGGCGGGAGACCCATTGACCTTGTCAGACAGATTAAAATCCTCGGATTGATAGTTGACGATAGACTCAGCTTCAAGGCGCATGTTGAGGCAGTTTGCCGAAAAACGCAAAGCCTCTATCGTCAACTGTCAACCGCGGCAAAGGTCACGTGGGGTCTAAATCCCGAGGTCATCAGGACCATATATGTTGCGGTAGCGGAGCCCATCATCCTGTACGCGGCTAGTGTGTGGGTGCCGGCGGTGGAGAGGAAGGGCATTGCACGGTTGCTAAACCAAGTGCAGCGAGGATTCGCGCAGAAGGTAGCAAAAAGCTACAGGACCGTCTCTCTGCATTCGGCCCTGATGCTTGCTGGGCTGCTTCCTCTGGACCTTCGGGTCCATGAAGCAGCCCTTATTTATTTAGTAAAAAAGGGTCACACCCAGCAAGTGTTGGGTGACCGGGAGTTAGAGAGGCCGGTAAACTTCGTAGATTCTGCGCATCCAGCTCACCGGGAGGGGCTACAGTTCGACTGCCTGACGGATGGTGACGAAGCTGCCCAGCGAGCTGCCGTCGATGTGAATATTTACACTGACGGCAGCAAAATTGACGGCAAAGTCGGCGCGGCCCTATCCATATGGGATAGCGCCGCGGAGACAAACTGCCGTAAATTAAAGCTTGGCAACTTCTGCACCGTATATCAGGCGGAACTGTTGGCCCTGCATGAGGCCGTGAAGCATGTAGTGAAGACGAATGCAAGGAGGTACGGGATTTATTCCGATTCTAGGTCCGCCCTAGAAACCGTCAGGAGCGGTATGTCCCTTCATCCCCTCGCGGAGAATATAAGGAGATGTATGAAAGAAGCTAGAGAACAAGGGAAGGATGTAAGGTTGTTTTGGGTGAAAGCGCATGCGGGGATGGAGGGAAACGAGAGAGCGGACCAATTGGCCAAAATGGCCGCAATCGGGATAAAGACCAAGCCTAATTATGATAGATGTCCCATTTCATTTGTCAAGCGACAGATTCGACTGGAGACGCTGGACAAATGGAATGGGCGGTATGTGGAAGGAGACACGGCCTCGACGACCAAGCTCTTCTTCCCCAACGTGGCGAGCGCCCCCTCCATACTTCGGAAGCTGGATCTTGATCCCGTGCTGGTTCAAGTTTTGACGGGGCATGGGGGGTTCTCGCATTACTTGCATCGTTTTAAATGCAAGGAGAACCCCTCATGCGTCTGTGACCCAGCACGGGACGAAACTGTGCTGCACATATTGACAGAATGCCCTATATATGAAGCTGAAAGAACACAATTCGAAGTAAAATGGAGATGCAAAGTGGAAAGAGAAAACTTGTACATATTTATTAAGAGTAAGGAAATCCGAGAAGATTTCGTAAAATTATGTAAGTCCTTAGCCAATAAAACTATAAATAGGAATAAGACTGTAAACTGTGATAGTTAGTATAATATTTTAAATGTATTTACTACAATTTTAGCATTTATTTAAATTTTTAAACTGTTATTACTATTGTTTTTAACTGTATATTAGCACTTTTTTTTACAAGTATTTTAATTGTTTTAATATTTTTAACTGTAATTTTAAACTGTATTTTACTTTTTACCGTATTTTAATTGTATTTTAACCTTTTACCGTATTTTAATTGTATTTAGATTTTATTGTATTTTAACTGTATTTTAGTCTGTATTGAATACATAGTAATTTTATTTAGTTGATATCACAGTAAATAAATAAACTATCTGAAAAACTCATTACACCCTGTCGACAAGGTCCCTGACCAAACATGTTAGGGGAACGAGAGGGCGGCATAAAGCCGCCCAAAAAAAAAAAAAAAAAAAAAAAAAAAAAACCTAACCTAACCTAACCTAACCTAACCTAACCTAACCTAACCTAACCTAACCTAACCTAACCTAACCTAACCTAACCTAACCTAACCTAACCTAACCTAACCTAACCTAACCTAACCTAACCTAACCTAACCTAACCTAACCTAACCTAACCTAACCTAACCTAACCTAACCTAACCTAACCTAACCTAACCTAACCTAACCTAACCTAACCTAACCTAACCTAACCTAACCTAACCTAACCTAACCTAACCAGTCGCGTGCCAGACGCCGTCCGGAACGCATCACTTTTGAAGTAGCTCCGCGGCGAAAAATCCTAAAAATAGAAAAAAGTGACCAAATCTTAGTGTGTGTAGTATCAAAAGGTGCGCATTCGAGAGGCGAATCCGCGGGTGTATTTGGATTTTTTCGTAGTGATTAAACAAAAAAGTTTCGACTCAAAAACCGAAATCACCACGTGGTTAAAACTTCAAAGTGAAACGCTTCGAAAAATAAATCGGCGAGACATAGCTTTGTGTACACCATTAGATGCGCCCCAGCAGGCGCTATCGAGTGGTGTGTCTTTTGGACTTTTCACGCGAGTTTTCACGAAGAAAATGTCCAAAAACTGAAAACCACGTGGCCACGCGGTCGTAGATCCAGGTAAGCTAGCAAAGATCTGATTACGTCCAGCGAAAGCCCACGCACCCAGGAGGCTAACGAAACATCAAGCAAAAAATTTGGAAAACGGGTTAAGAAATTATAAGACAAAAACATATTAACGAAAAAATTTTGAAGAAAAAACCTAAATTGTACAAAAAGTAAATCGAAGAGGTAATGATTTTTTAACTTCAGTGGAAACGCCCACATGGGAACTATAATCTAGGAAAATTCTAGATTTTTCTGGGGGAAAACAACGAAGTTATAACTAAGAATCAAAAAGCACGTGGCCACGTGGTCATCGATCCAAAAGGAATTATGCAAAACTGGATGTGGAAGATGGAAGCACATAAATAGACAAAGCAGACGCCGTTTAGCTGATAAAAATAGGACAACAATATCAAAAGATATAAAAGAAAGAAAATAGTGAGTTACGTAATTTGAAACCAAATTTGACTTTTTTATTTAACAACTTTTTTCCAAACTAATATGTTGAGGTTATAAAGACCAGCGAAAAAATACTCCCCAACGTAAGAAATTAAATACAATTTAAATAGTTATTGTAAAAATAAAAAATTTAAAATCAAAAAAAGAAAAGTCTAAAATTTTAAAATTAAAAAACTAAAAATAATACTTAAAATTCACCCCAACAAGATGGTATCAACCAAAAACCTGTGCAGCTAGGAGGACCCTAGATAAACGGGATATTATACTACCGGGCGGCTACTCGCAACGAGTAAACAAACTTGACAAGTGCATTTATACAACTTATACAAAATTGCACATTGAAAATAGTCAAGCTTAGACAGACTGACGGGCACACGAGGGGATGTTCGGATACCGTACTCCGGAAAAGAAATCAGACGCCTCCGGGATCCAACGAAGTTTCCCCCAAACGGAAATGGCGGGAGCATCAGGGACAGCAGTACCACCACAGCAACCTCAAGCATCGAAAGTAAGAAGAAGCATTGGCGAGTGGGAAGCGGGGAAACTGGACCCCAAAGGGAAGCCCACAAGCTCTCCAACAAATAAAGAGAAGCCGAAATACACGGATAGACTGGCTGAAGCGAGAGCGTGCCTTCAAAAAGCAAAAATAAACTTAGGAAGTTCAAGAAACATCAAGACGGAAATAAAAAATGAAGTCATGCAAGCAGTGGAAAGACTATACCAGCTAGTGAAGGAAGCAGAAGGTGGAAGGATTAAGGAAAGTAAACAGGAAGGAGAAAGACTAATAGAACGAGACATTGACCGGATCCAGACGGTAGACCAAAATATGTTGATGACGAAAATGGACGAACAAGCAAGATTAATAACGGAGAACAACCAGAAGATGAAACAATTAAGCGAAACTATAGAAAGCTACAAGGAAGTCCAGAAACAGCAGACATACGCGAATGTCGCAGCATCAAACGCCATATCGACTAAACCCAAGGCAGAAGCCTTAAGAGGGAACGAAAATGTACAGATGTACTCGATTATGGTGTCATCAAACGCAGTACAGGATACCAGTGGGGATGTGATTGAAAAAATCAGAAAAGCAGTTGACGCCAAGACCAGCGGGTTAACAGTAGACCGAATACGAAAAGCCAAAGACCAAAAGGTTATAGTGGGCTGTAAAACACTCACTCAAACTAAAAATATCGCGGAAAAGATAAAAACGACGGCACCGGAATTAGAAGTGCAAGAGATGGAAAATAAGGACCCACTCATCATTATGAGAGACGTCCTTACCATAAACACAGACGAAGACCTACTCTCGGCTCTAAAAAATCAAAACAAACATATTTTTGCAGACATAACCGACGAACACTATAGAACTAAAATAAAGTATAGGAAAAAAGCCAAAAATCCACACGTTAACCATGTTGTCATTCAGGTGTCTCCAAGAGTGTGGCAGGCATTGACGGCGGCCGAAAAAGTCCACATTGACCTCCAAAGAATAAGGGTAATGGACCAAACACCGCTGGTACAGTGTTCGCGCTGCCTCGGCTACGGCCACACCCGGAGATTATGTACAGAAACGGAAGATGTCTGTAGTCACTGCGGAGGTCCCCATATGCGCAACAACTGCGAATCATATCTAGCAGGAGAAACACCAAACTGCAGAAATTGCTGCATCGCCAAGGCAGACAAAACAGATCATAACGCATTCAACGATATGTGTCCCATTCGCAAAAAATGGGATGCCCTAGCAAGATACAGTGTTGCATATGGTTAAAGCAGCAAGGATATTAGCAATTAAAACTTAAACATAAGGTAAAAGCTGTATAGCAACTAAGTTGGTACTACAACTTTTCCATGGAAAACCAGACCTAGTGGAGGACAGAAGAGAAATATTAGTAAAGAAGGAAATAACAAAGTTGTGGAAAAACAGAAAAATGGAAATTGTAAGCAAATAAAATATTAAAAGTACAAAAGATAACTGGCGCTATTTTTGTTATGAAAATGGCACAATTAACAGAAGTCTAATCTTAAGAAGCTGTCCAAGACGAAAGGGTTTGAATGACTATGAAAATAAATTGAGCAAGCAAAATAGAAACTAAATAAGAACAAAAATTCCAAAGAACTAAATAGCAAAGAAGAATAAAGTAAATAGATAAAGAAAAAATAAAGAAACAGAATACAAGTTCAAATGTTCCAACAAGGGCCAAGAAATGAGATTAAGCGGGGAAAATATGCAAATGTACTGGTCATAACTGTAGTATGACCAACCATTTACAAAGGAGAAACAACCGCTACCAGTTGCTGAAGTCCCAGGAAGCACTGGACTAGAGAGGCCAATTGGCCGAAATTGAGACATAAACTTTTGATACACTGTCAATCCTGTGAATGCGTGACGAGACACACGCGTATGTTAAAAGTGCTAAAAGTGAAGTGAACTAATAATCTTACCTCGTGTGTAACATATAAAACTATATTAAGTGTTTGAGAAATAAAAGTATTGCAAAATTGTAACGTTGAGAAAATTACAAATGTATAATAGGACTGAAATTTGTAAATGTAGTAAATTGTTAAAGTATTTAGGTCATAAATAATGTAATGTAACATAAAACATAGGGAAACAAGAATAAAAATAAAGACTCACAAGATCTCTGACCAATATTTATCAGAGGTAAACCAGTCTTTAAACAAAAAAAAAAAAAAAAAAAAAAAAAAAAAAACCTAACCTAACCTAACCTAACCTAACCTAACCTAACCTAACCTAACCTAACCTAACCTAACCTAACCTAACCTAACCTAACCTAACCTAACCTAACCTAACCTAACCTAACCTAACCTAACCTAACCGCGGGAAGCCCATTGAGCTCGTCAAGGAACTAAAAATTCTGGGCCTGACAGTTGACGATGGACTCACCTTTAAGGCACACATTGCCAACGTGTGCAATAAAGCACAAGGAGTCCACCGTCAGCTGTCAAGAGCAGCCAGAGTCTCGTGGGGTCTTAACCCGGAGATCGTCAGAACCATATACGTGGCAGTGGTTGAGCCCATCATCCTATACGCGGCCAGCGCGTGGGCGCCGGCGGCAGAACGGAAGGGGACTAGAGTGTTGTTGGACCGGGTGCAGCGGGGGTTTGCACAAAAGATTGTCAGAGCGTACAGGACCGTGTCTCTGAACGCGGCCCTAGCACTCGCTGGGTTGCTTCCTCTGGACCTAAGGGTCCAAGAGGCGGCCCTTCTTTACCAGGTAAAGAAGGGTCACACCCAGCGGGTGCTGGGGGACTTGGAACTGGAGAGGCCGGTCCCGTATGCTCGGACAGTCCACCCCGCGTACCTGGAGGGGCTGCAGTTCGGCAGCCTGGCGGACGGTGACGAAGGGGCCCAGCGAGCTGCCGTCGAGGTAAACATATACACCGACGGCAGCAAAATAGACGGCAAAGTCGGCGCGGCGCTATCCGTATGGAATGGCGCCGCGGAGACATATTGCCGGAAATTAAAGCTGGGTCAATTCTGCACCGTATACCAGGCGGAACTGTTAGCCCTGCATGAGGCGGTGAAGTTCGCTTGTGCGGACTCGAGGTTGGGCTTTGGGATTCATTCCGATTCCAGATCGGCCCTTGAGGCAGTGACGAGCGTCGATTCCCTCCACCCACTCGCAGTAGATACTAGGAGAAGAATAATAGAGAGTAGAAAGAAAGGGAAGAATATAAGATTGAACTGGGTGAAAGCGCACGTGGGGGTGGAGGGAAACGAAAGAGCCGACGAACTTGCCAAGGAGGCAGCAATCGGAATGAAGACCAAGCCCAACTACGAGAAGTGCCCTGTTTCATTCGTCAAGCGACAGATCCGGTTGGACTCGCTTGACGAGTGGAACGGGCGCTACAGGGAGGGGGACACCGCCTCAACGACCAAAGTCTTCTTCCCGGACGCCGTGGCTGCCTACCCCATCCTGCGCAAGATAGAAATGGACCCAGTCATAGTCCAGATATTCACGGGGCACGGGGGGTTCTCCGAGTATCTGACAAGGTTCGGATGCAAAGAGAACCCTTCGTGCGTATGCGAACCCGGGAAACAGGAATCCGTGCTGCACCTACTCACAGAATGTCCCGTCCATGAGGCGGAGAGGCTTAGCTGTGAAATTGGAATAGAAGACAAAATTAGTAAGGAAAACATTAGATACATAGTGAAAGATAAAAAGAAAAGAGAGTTATTCCTAAAATATTGTAAGTCGGTGGCGATGCAAGCAATTAAAAGAAATAAGACTACAGTATAATGTGATAAATTAATGTGATATTAGGATAAGGGTATTTTAATTAAATTAGCACCTATTTATTGTTTTATCTTTTTACTTTTGTGTTATTAAAAAATTGTTAAATTAGTACTTAGTTTTTATATAATTGTAAATTTATTGCTCCTTTTTTTTTTAAAAATTGTAAAATAGTAGTAAAAATTAGTAGTTTAGATCTTTTTATGAAATGTATTGAATCAGGAATTATTATTTACCTAAATAACCAAATAAAGAAAATGCTGAAAAAATTATTACCCCTAGCACATAAGGTCCCTGAATGTATATCAGGGGGAACGAGAGGGCGGCATAGAGCCGCCCAAAAAAAAAAAAAAAAAAAAAAAACCTAACCTAACCTAACCTAACCTAACCTAACCTAACCTAACCTAACCTAACCTAACCTAACCTAAGGACATATTTAAGAACGTCAAAGGAGAGGACCTTAGAATGGAGATTAGATACAGAAAGAAGGCCAGGAACCCGCATACGTCCCATGTGGTCCTGAGGGTTTCACCCATAGTTTGGAAGAGGCTGACGGAGGCAGGAGCAGCCCACATAGATCTGCAGCGAGTACAGGTCGCCGACCAGTCCCCGCTTGTCCAGTGCTCAAGGTGCCTGGGCTACGGGCACCCGAAGAGGCTATGCACTGAGTCACAAGACGTGTGCAGCCACTGCGGGGGCCCGCACCTCAGGTCCGAGTGCACCATGTGGCAGGCTGGTGAACCGCCTTCCTGTCGGAACTGCCTCAAGGCAAAATCCGACAGGAAAGACCACAATGCATTCAATGACGACTGCCCGGTGCGGAGAAGGTGGGAGGCACTCGCGCGAGCGTCGGTAGCATATTGCTAAGGGCGCCCCGGGGGCCTCCCGCGCTCTCCAAGCCGGGATACGCTGTCATCACGTTGTGCAGGCCAATCTACAACGGTCCGAGCTTTCCACGGCGGAACTAATCACAGAGGCGAAGAAGAGAAAACTCTCCTTCGCCTTCGTCCAGGAGCCGTATACTGGCAGGACTGGGGAGATGAGGCAGCATCCAGGTACAAGAGTAGTGCAATGTGCTGGGAGCCGCGAATCGCCGGTTAAGTCAGCCATTGTACTATTCGACGGCACCATGAATGTCACCCATTGCCCGGACCTCACGACCTGCAACATAGCTGTTGCAATAGTGAGGTCTGCGGCGTGGAGGATAGGCTTGGTGTCTGTCTACCTGGAGCCGGATAAGCCCATCGAACCTTACCTGGACTCGATTGGTCGCGCTGTGGAGAGAATAGGAACTGCCAGCGTGATACTTGGCGGTGACGTCAACGCGTGGTCTTTGTGGTGGGGAAGCCGAGCCACGGACGGGAGGGGACTGGCGCTGGCGGAAAAGCTGGACGAGCTGGGGCTGCACATCCTGAACGTTGGGTCTGAGCCTACCTTCGACACCTGGAGAGGAGGAAGACGGTACTCCAGTGTCGTGGACATCACTGTCTGCACGACCGCAATGCTGGGTTCGGTGGTGAACTGGCGCTTAGCGGACGATGTATCCAATTCGGACCACAGGGCAATTCTGTTCGACGTAAATCTTCAAAGGTCTACAGGCATGGACGTTTGTCGCTCCACCCGGAAGTACAATAGTAAGAAAGCAAATTGGGGCGAGTTTCGAGAGAAACTCGCCTCAAAGTGGAACGAAAGAGGAATAACACCTGAAGGAATTGGCAACATTACCGGTAGAACAGAGTTGGAAAAGGAAGTGGATCGCTATATGGAAACCGTGGTGGAAGCCTGTAACGAGACCATGCCTGGGATACCGAGGAGGAGTAGGACAGGATTGCCCTGGTGGTCCGAAGAGCTCTCTCGTCTCAAAGCGCAAGCTTTGAGACTGAAGAGGCGGATCTCGAACGCGGCGCCAGTTCGTAGGGATTGGGTCGTGCAGCGGTATATCTGCGCCCGAGAGGAGTACCGGTCTGAGGTAAGGAAGGCTCAGACCCAAAGTTGGAAGGAATTCTGCCACCGTCAGGATAGGGAGACCATGTGGGACGGGATATACAGGGTGATTGGACGCACCGCGACGAGGCCGGAGGAGATCCCGCTCGTCCAGGACGGTAAAGTCCTGAGCGAGGGGGAATCGGCCGAGGCCTTAGCAACTGCCTTTTATCCAGAAGATCGGGCTGTGGATGATGACGCGGACCACAAAACACTGAGAAATTTAGCGGATAATGTAAATGTAGGGTCGCATGATGAAACATGCGACCCAGTTTTCACAATGCACGAGCTCATGTGGTCTGCGTCCAGCTTCAGCCCGAAAAAGGCGCCCGGCCCCGACGGCCTCACCGCGGATATTTGCCTTGCGACAATCACCCTGGGTCCTGCGTTATTCCTGGCCATAGCAAACCGCTGCCTGGCTTTGTCGTGCTTCCCCAGGAGGTGGAAAGAGGCAGCGGTTGTAGTGCTGAGGAAACCCAATAAGGAGAACTACACGCACCCCAAATCTTTTAGGCCAATAGGACTCTTGCCCATTATGGGCAAGATCCTCGAAAAAATTATGGTGAGGCGGGTCCAATGGCATACAGCGCCAATGATCAGCCGGCACCAGTATGGCTTCATGCCTCAACGCGGTACCGAAGACGCCCTCTATGAGATGGTTCAGCACATACGAGCCGAAGTCGGGAGGAAGAGGCTCGTTGTGCTGATATCATTGGACATAGAGGGCGCCTTCGATAACGCCTGGTGGCCGGCTGTGAGGTGCAGGTTAGCCGAAGCTCGATGCCCCGTAAACCTGAGGCGCCTGTTCGACCACTATCTTAGTGAGAGAACAGTGCGCGTCAGGTTTGCGGGAGCCGAGGCGACCCGCCAACAAACCAAGGGGTGCGTGCAGGGATCCATTGGGGGACCGACGCTCTGGAACCTGCTGCTGAATCCCCTCCTGAAGGAATTAGAGGAGATGGGCGTCCGCTGCCAGGCGTTCGCTGACGATGTGGTCCTGATGTTCTCGGGAGACAGCTCTGCGGACTTTCAAGACAGGGCCAATGGGGCCCTCGAGCATGTTCGGAGGTGGGGAGTCCGAAATAAGCTAAACTTTGCGCCACACAAGACCTCGGCCATGGTTATTACCAAGAAGCTAAAGTACGACTCCCCACGTCTGAGCATGGGCGGGAGACCCATTGACCTTGTCAGACAAATTAAAATCCTCGGATTGACAGTTGACGATAGACTCAGCTTCAAGGCGCACGTAGAGGCAGTTTGCCGAAAAGCGCAAAGCCTCTATCGTCAACTGTCAACCGCGGCAAAAGTCACGTGGGGTCTGAACCCCGAGGTCATCAGGACCATATATGTTGCGGTAGCGGAGCCCATCATCCTGTACGCTGCTAGTGTGTGGGTGCCGGCGGTGGAGAGGAAGGGCATTGCACGGTTGCTAAACCAAGTGCAGCGTGGTTTTGCGCAGAAAGTAGCAAAAAGCTACAGGACCGTCTCTCTGCATTCGGCCCTGATGCTTGCTGGGTTGCTTCCTCTGGACCTTCGGGTCCAAGAAGCGGCCCTTCTTTATTTGGTAAAAAAGGGTCATACCCAGCAGGTGTTGGGTGACCGGGAGCTAGAGAGGCCGGTCAAATACGTGGATTCTGCGCACCCAGCTCACCGGGAGGGGCTGCAGTTCGACTGCCTGACGGACGGTGACGAAGTTGCACAGCGAGCTGCCGCCGATGTAAATATTTACACCGACGGTAGCAAAATAGATGGCAGGGTCGGCGCAGCGTTATCCATTTGGGATAGCGCTGCGGAGACTTCCTGCCGGAAATTAAAGTTGGGCAATTTTTGCACCGTATATCAGGCGGAACTGTTGGCCCTGCATGAGGCCATGAAGCAAGTTGTGAAGATGGACGCAAGAAGGTTTGGAATTTACTCCGATTCTAGATCCGCTCTAGAAACTGTGAAAAGCGGTATGTCCCTCCATCCCCTCGCGGAGAATATAAGAAGATGTATGAAAGAAGCTAGAGAACAAGGGAAGGAAGTAAGGTTATTTTGGGTGAAAGCGCATGCGGGGTTGGAAGGGAACGAGAGAGCGGATCAATTGGCCAAGATGGCCGCAATCGGAGTAAAGACCAAGCCAAATTATGAAAGGTGTCCCATTTCATTTGTCAAGCGACAGATTCGTCTGGACACGCTTGACAGATGGAATAGGAGGTATTTGGAAGGTGACACGGCCTCGACAACCAGGCTTTTCTTCCCCAACGTGACGAGCGCCCCCGCCACACTTCGCCACCTGGAGTTAGATCCCGTGCTGGTGCAAATTCTGACGGGGCACGGGGGGTTCTCAGAGTATTTGCACCGTTTCAAGTGCAAGGAGAACCCCTCGTGCATCTGTGATCCAGCACGGGATGAGAACGTGCTGCATATATTGACGGAGTGTCCAGTCTTCGAATTAGCCAGAAATGATCTAGAAATAAAAGTAAACAGTAAAATTAGTAAGGAAAACTTGAGTGCATTGATCGGCAGCAAAGAAACCAGAGAGGAATTTGTAGAATACTGCAGGTCCTTGGCCCAAAGGGTGATAAACAGAAACAAAACAAAATTGTGATATTAGCTATAAGGGTGTATTGTAAGATAAATTTTTTAAATCGAAATTTTAGTTGTATTATATTTGTTTTTTTTAATTGGTATTTTAATTTGTAATTATACTCTTTGTATTGTAAATTGTAAAGTAAATAGTAAGTTTTAAATTGTATAGTAATGTAAGTAAGTAGTATAGTAATAAAGAAATAAATGAAAAAATTATTTACACCCGTAGATAAGGTCCCTGACCTTCAATATGTTAGGGGAACGAGAGGGCAAAAAAAAAAAAAAAAAAAAAAAAAACAAAAAAAAAAAAAAAACCTAACCTAACCTAACCTAACCTAACCTAACCTAACCTAACCTAACCTAACCTAACCTAACCTAACCTAACCTAACCGAGTCACGCGCCGCACGCCGACCCGAGCAGACCGTGTCCGCGTGAAGTAAATCGCTCCGGGAGCACTTAACGCCGCAAAAAATTAACAAAAATCGAAAAAGTGGAAAAAGTTACTCGAAATTTAATGAAAGTGGTATCAATCGATGCAGAATTTTACGGCCATTAACTCAGTGTAAAAAGTTTTTGAAAAGGTTCAGTGGAAAAATAATTAAAACCAAAAACGGCAAAATTTCACAAAGAAAAAACTTTAAAAAATAACGCTGCGAAAACTAAAGCGATGACATAGTATTTTTTATATACTACAAGGAAGCTCTCGTTGAGGTCCAGGGCCTCACGCGGTTTTTGGATTTTTCCCCCACCAGGAAGTCGGCGAAAAACCCAAAAAAACAAGTACCGCGTGGCCATGAGGTCATGGATCCAGGAGTCCTGAAGGAGCGTGACGCATCTTAATCGACAGGGGACGACGAGGCGAACACGACGCTGGTTCCAAAATAAAAATTGGACCACCTGGACTGGAAATATAAGGTGTGTAAAAATCAAAAAATTTTGAGTGATTTTTAAAAAATCATATCTCAAAAAACAAAGTGGTGACCTATAGATTTTTATATGTGATCGTGTTGCGCAACTCAAGGCCGTCAAAACAAGACATTCCTCAAATTTTTCGGACTTAAAACAAGCCAGATATAAGGAATGATAAAATTGTACAAAAATTTTATCAGAAATTGTACAATGTTATATTAGATTTTAAAATTTTTTATATATTTTTTATATTTTTAATTGACACGTGATAGCCTGTGATATGGTTTATTGACCCCCCTGTATAGTTTTAGTATTTTATTTTGACATATATTGGGCTTTTGACCCAATATATTTAGGTTAAGTTTTAAAATATTGTAATTTAGGATTTTATTATTTGTTGACCGGGTTTATTGACCCCAATTTTAGCAAATTTTTATGCATTTTATTGTTTTTATTGACCCATGCCGAGTTTATTGACTCGGCATTTTTAAAACAGTAAATCTTAGGGTTTAGAATAAGTTTAATTATTGACATTTGAAAATTTTAAAATTTTATTTTTTTTTTTAACTACTTGTACATTTTAAAAATTTTTCTTTTTAAATTTTATTATTTTTTAAAAAAATTATTTTAATTAGGGTGTAATTAGATTTTTAAGTTTTAAAAACAAGACGTGTTCCCCACAATGTTAGGAATCAGGACCCCGGTAAAAAAGATCGGCGCTCAGGACACCAGCCAGGAAATAGAAAGAGACGTAGCAGGTAGTTCGCCTGCTGTAGACCAACAAACGCAGGTCCTGAGCGTACGCAAAAGCGTGGGAGAGTGGGAGTCTGGATCAGACCCCACATCACACACATCCCACAAAAAGACGACCCCGGTAGTGCGTAAGCGTTTGGCGACCGCCCATGACGTAAAGACCGACTTGACAAAGGACCAGGCGGCTGGACCTCCGAAAGGGGAAAAGTCAACCAGTACCCGAGACCGGGTTCAGGAAGCGCGAGCCTGTGTAAACAAGGCAAAATTGCATCTAAGCGGCTCGCGCAACCTGAAAACCGAGATAAAGTCGGAGGTCACTGCCGCAATTGACAGACTGTACCGACTGGTGAAAGACTCGGAAGCCGACCTCAAGAAGGAGAGAGAGGCGCGAGGGGAGGGGCGGAAGGGGCAGGGGGGAGGGGCTGGGGACAAGGGGATACAGACCTCCGAGTCCCCCGCACCTGCCTCCACCTCACCCGCCACCGTCCTCGGCGCGGACCTAAGGAAAAAATTGGAGGAGCACTCACGGCTGCTCGAGAAGAGCAGCCGAGAGATGGAAGAGTTGAGGTCGGCCCTGAAGGACAGAACAGGGCTGGGTACCTACGCGAGCGTACTGGCCGGGGGGACAAAAAGACCGCCACAGGGTGGGGCGGCCACCCACTCGGTGGCGATCTCGTCCGCCGATGACACTGATACCGGGGACCAAGTCCTAGAGAAGGTCAGGAAGATAGTAAATGCCAAAGAGGAAGGGATAAAGGTTGACAGGGTCCGAAAGGTAAGGGACAGGAAGGTGATAATAGGTTGCGGCACGGAGGGGGAACTGAGCCGTGTAAAGGAGAGGCTCAAAAAGGCCTCCGGAAATCTGAAGGTAGAGGATGTTAAGAGCAAGGACCCCTTGGTAGTCCTGATGGATGTCATGTCCTATAATAATGACGAGGACATCATCAGGGCGATCAAGGGGCAAAACAAGGAACTGCTGAAACAAGTGGAGGAGAAAGACATGAGGATGGAGGTCAGATTCCGGAAGCGGGCCAGGAATGTCCATACGTCCCACGTGGTATTGAAGGTGTCGCCACTATTGTGGCGACGGTTTACGGAAGCGGGAGTGTTGCATGTAGACCTTCAGCGGGTCCGAGTGCAGGATCAGTCCCCTCTCGTTCAATGCACGCGATGTTTAGGGTACGGACACACCAAACGGTACTGCACGGAGTCAGTAGACTCCTGCTGCTACTGTGGTGGTCCGCACCTTGGATCGGAGTGCGCCGACCGGCAAGCCGGTAAACCGCCCTCCTGTCGCAACTGCGCTATTGCGAAGATCGACGGGAGGGAGCACACGGCATTCAGTGAAGAATGTCCGGTAAGAAGGAAATGGGATTCCCTGGCGAGGTCAGCAATAGCTTATTGCTAAGGTGGCCCCAGGCGTACCTAGCTCTCCACTTACCGGACGGCCCCTTTATCACGCCGTGCAGGCAAACCTGCAGCGGTCTGAGCTCGCCACGGCAGAACTCATCGTAGAAGCGACCAAGCGCAAGATAGCGTTCGCTCTGGTCCAGGAGCCATATACGGGCAATCGCGGTGAGATGAGGCAGCATCCAGGGACAAGAACAGTGCAATGCGCCAGGAACCTAACCACCGATGAGGTGGTTAAGGCGGCCATTGTACTGTTCGACGGCACCATCGGAGTCTCCCATTGTCCGCACCTCACAACTTGCAACATTGCAGTTGCCAAGTTGAGGACCGCGGCATGGGAGATAGGGGTGGTGTCCGTCTACCTGGAGCCAGATAAGCCCATCGAGCCGCTCCTGGACCAGATGGGAGCTGCCGTGGAGGGCTTGAATACCGCAAGCGTGATATTGGGTGGTGATCTGAATGCGTGGAGCACTTGGTGGGGCAGCCGGGAGGCAAACAAGAGGGGGATTGAAGCCGCGGACAAACTTGACGAGCTGGGTCTACATGTACTGAATGAGGGGTCTGAGCCTACCTTTGATGTAATTCGTGGTGGAGTCCGCTATTCCAGTTGCGTCGATGTAACTGCCTGCTCGACCCACTTGCTGGGGAGGGTGTTGAACTGGCGGCTTGCGGAGGATGTGTCTAGTTCGGATCACAGGGCAGTCCTGTTCGACCTCAACTTGGGCAGATCTAAGTGCACCGAAATGGTATCCTCCACCCGGAAGTATAGTACCAAAAAAGCAGACTGGTGCGAGTTTCGTAAGAAACTCGCCCAGCTGTGGAAGAATGAAAGGATGACAGCAACAGAGATTGGAAAGATAGAGACGAAAGAAAGACTGAATGGAATGATAGAGAGGTACGTTGCTTCTGTGGTGGAGGTGTGCGATAAAGAGCTGCCCAAGGCGGGGGGGAAAAGGCGAGTAGGGCTGCCTTGGTGGTCCGAAGAGCTCTCAAGCCTCAAGACTTCAGTCTTGAGGCTAAAGAGGCGGATCTCCTCCGCCGCGCCGGTCCGCAGGGAGTGGGTCGTTCGGCAATACATCGACGCTAAGGAAAATTATAAGCGGGAAATGAAGAAGGCTCAGACCCATAGCTGGAAGATGTTTTGTGAAAGGCAGGAACGTGAAACCATGTGGGACGGGATTTACAGGGTGATGCGCCGCACAGCCGTGAGGAAGGAGGAAGCCCCCCTCGTGAAAGACGGAAAGGTATTGGAGGGGGTTGAATCGGCCAGGAGCCTAGCGGAAACGTTTTTCCCTGTAGACAGAGAGGAGGAAGACGATGCGGACCACAAACAACTAAGAAAATTTGCAAATAAGATAAATGAGGGGTCGCATGATGAGCCATGCGACCCACCATTCACACTAGCCGAGCTTAGGTGGTCCGCATCGAGCTTCAATCCCAAAAAGGCTCCTGGTCCAGATGGACTCACGGCTGACATTTGTTCAGCGGCCATTGACCTGGATCCGGATCTATTCCTGGCGATCGCTAATAAGTGCCTGAGCCTCTCTTTCTTCCCCGGGAGGTGGAAAGAGGCAGCAATCGTGGCATTGCCTAAACCCGGTAAGGACACCTACACGCAGCCTAAGTCTTACAGGCCCATAGGACTCTTGCCGGTTTTCGGCAAGATTCTGGAGAAGATGGCTGTAAGACGTATACGGTGGTACACTGCACCGACGATCAGCGGGCGCCAATACGGTTTTATGCCGCAGCGCTCTACCGAAGACTCCCTCTATGACATGGTCCAGCACATTAGATCTAAATTATTAGAAAAGAAAATAATTGTGCTGGTCTCATTGGACATAGAGGGAGCCTTCGATAACGCTTGGTGGCCCGCGATCCGGTGCAGGTTAGCGGAAACGCGGTGCCCCGCAAATCTGAGGCGCATGATCGACAGCTACTTTAGCGAACGATGTGTGCGCGTCAGATTTGCGGGAGCGGAGTACGCTACGAAGACCACCAAAGGCTGCGTGCAGGGGTCAATCGGGGGGCCCACTTTTTGGAATTTGCTGCTGAATCCCCTTCTGGGGGAGTTAGATAGTGTGGGTGCCCACTGCCAGGCTTTTGCCGACGATGTGGTGCTGATGTTCTCCGGAGACAGATCCTCGGAAATACAGGAGAGGGCCAATGGGGCTCTCGCACTTGTTCAGAGGTGGGGAGTACGGAATAAACTAAATTTTGCGCCACAAAAAACGAAGGCAATGGTCCTCACTAGGAGGACCAAGTACGACTCCCCACGTCTGAACATGGGCGGGAGACCCATTGAGCTAGTTAGAGAAATTAAAATCCTGGGCTTGACGGTTGACGATAGACTCACCTTTAAGACGCACATTGCGAATGTCTGCAACAAAGCGCAAGGCGTCTATCGTCAGCTGTCAAGAGCAGCCAGAGTTTCCTGGGGACTGAACCCGGAGATCATCAGGACCATATACGTGGCGGTGGTCGAGCCCACCATCCTTTATGCGGCCAGCGTATGGGCCCCGGTGGCAAAAAGGAAGGAGACCATGAAGTTGCTTAACCGGGTGCAGCGGGGATTTGCGCAGAAGATTGTGAGAGCGTATAGGACCGTATCCTTGAACTCCGTCCTAGCACTTGCCGGGTTGCTTCCTCTGGACCTTCGGGTCCAAGAAGCGGCCCTTCTTTACGAAGTAAAGAAGGGTCACACCCGGCAGGTGCTCGGAGATCTTGAGCTGGAGGAGCCGGTCCTGTACGCTCAGACTCTGCACCCCGCGCACCTGGAGGGGCCACAGTTTGACTGTCTGGCGGACGGTGACGAAGTGGCCCGGCGAGCTGCCGTCGATGTGAGTATTTACACCGACGGCAGCAAAATTGAAGGCAGGGTCGGCGCGGCGCTATCCGTTTGGGATGGCACCGCGGAGATCTCCTGCCGGAAATTAAAGCTGGGGCACTTTTGCACCGTATACCAGGCGGAACTGTTGGCCCTGTACGAGGCATCCCTATTCGTAGCAAAAAGCGACCGAAGAGTGTTTGGTATTCATTCCGATTCCAGGTCCGCCCTTGAAACGATATCAAATGGAGATTCCCTCCACCCCCTCGCTGTGAAGACAAGGAAGGAAATTAAGAGAAGTGAGGAGCAGGGGAAAGTTGTAAAATTGTATTGGGTAAAGGCGCACGCGGGGGTGGAGGGCAACGAGAGGGCGGACGAGCTTGCAAAGCAAGCTGCAATCGGAATGAAGACCAAACCGAACTACGAAAAGTGTCCCGTCTCGTACATCAAGCGACAAATCCGGTTGTTGTCGCTTGAGGTATGGAACGGGCGCTATAGGGACGGGGAAACAGCTTCAGTGACCAAGGTCTTCTTCCCGGATGCCATTGAGGCATACCCCACCCTGAGAAAGATTGAACCGGATCCCATATTAACGCAGATTTTCACCGGACATGGAGGGTTCTCCTCCTATTTAAGCAGATTTCGTTGCAAGGAGAGCCCTTCATGTATCTGCGATCCGGGAGAACAGGAATCCGTGCTGCATATAATCGCTGAGTGCCCGGTATTTGCCGCGCAGAGAGCCGACTTTGAAATAGAAACAAGAAATAGGATAAACATGGACTCACTGAAAGACTTGATTAAGAATAAAGATATAAGAGAAAGATTTTTAAAATTTTGTAAAGAGTCGGCTCGCGCGGCAATAAATAGAAATAAGGTGTAGGGTTAAGATTTTATTGTGTACTGCTTATTTAAATTTTAATATATATATTATTTATTATTATTATTTTCTTTTTAAAATTTTCTTTTTAATAATTGTAAATTATGATATTTATGGTATTTATTTTTAAACTCGTAGCATGTAAGCAGTGATGAAATTGTGATATTAGATATAAGTAATTTAATTGTAATGTAATTTTTATTTTCGTATTTTTTAACTTCAATTTTATATTTTTAATAAAAGATTTCTGAAAAAATTATTACCCGCACCCCAGGTCCCTGACCTACCTATGTTAGGGGAACGAGAGGGCGGCATAGAGCCGCCCAAAAAAAAAAAAAAAAAAAAAAAAAAAAAAAAAAAAAAAAAAAACCTAACCTAACCTAACCTAACCTAACCTAACCTAACCTAACCTAACCTAACCTAACCTAACCTAACCTAACCTAACCTAACCTAACCTAACCTAACCTAACCTAACCTAACCTAACCTAACCTAACCTAACCTAACCTAACCTAACCTAACCTAACCTAACCTAACCTAACCTAACCTAACCAAGTCTTCTTCCCGGATGCACTGAGCGCCTACCCCATCCTGAGAAAGATGGAATTGGATCATATAACAGTACAAATTTTGACAGGGCATGGAGGGTTCTCCGAATACCTGAACAGATTCAGGTGTAAGGAGAGCCCTTCTTGCATTTGCGATCCGGATAAGCAGGAATCTGTGCTGCACCTACTGACCGACTGCCCCGTCCATGAAGCGGCGAGGGTACAATGTGAGATAGAAATGGACGAAAATATTGACCTGCAAAATATAAAGAACATAATGCTAAATAAAAAGACAAGAAAGATATTTATCAAATACTGTGAATTGGTGGCAAAGATTGTAAATAATAGAAATAAGACAACTGTGATTTAAATTAAGGGTTTTATTAGATTAATTTTGTATCTTAGTATAATGACAAACTAAATTGTAAATATTTCAACTAGAAAAATTGTATATTAATAAAGAGATGTTGAAAAAATTATTCACCCGATAAAAAGAGCCCTGAAAAATAAATATCAGGGGGAACGAGAGGGCGGCATAGAGCCGCCCAAAAAAAAAAAAAAAAAAAAAAAAAAAAAAAAAAACCTAACCTAACCTAACCTAACCTAACCTAACCTAACCTAACCTAACCTAACCTAACCTAACCTAACCTAACCTAACCTAACCTAACCTAACCAGTCACGCGCCACACGCCGACCCGAGCGGACTGTGCTTACGTATCGCAAAGTCGCTCCGGGAACCTATAACGCTGTAAAAAATCGGAAAATAGGGAAAAAGTACTCAAAATTAAGTGAGTGTTATATCAAAAGCTGCGTCTCGACGCCACGAATACAACGGTGTAAATAGTTTTTAGGAAAAGTGAAAAGTGGAAAAGATGGAACTGAAAAACTAAAAACACCACGTGGTTTTTGAGTAAAATTGAGAAAAATTAAAACGCTGCTTGAAAGCGATCGATGACACACCACTTTTAGCATACCAAACGGTAGAGCTCGTTGAGGTCCAGAGCCTCGAGCGGTTGGAAAAATTTTCCCGGGCCGGGAAAGTTGGAAAAACCGGCCGAGAAGAAAACCGCGTGGCCACGAGGTACTGGATCCAGGAGTCCTGGAGAAGCGTGACATACGTCAATAGATAGGGGAGGACGAGCCCATCACGACGACGGTTTCAAAACCGAAATCGGACAACCAGGTCCGAAGATACAAGGGTCGAAAAAAGTGAAAATTTTTCAGTGATTTATAAAAAATTTTTATGTACAAACGAAATCGACAAGGTACTCTTTTTATAATATAAACGTGTTGGGCATCTCATAGTGAATAAAACGACACCATTCCCAAAATTTTCTGACTTAAATATCCGGAATAAAAGGGAATGATAAAATGGTACAAAATCTGGTAAATTTTTAAACATTTTTGTAAAATTGTACAATTGTACAACAAGTGCTAATTAACATTAAGTAAATCAAAACAAGCTGTTTAACGGTCTATTGACCCTCCCCTTTATAGTGTAGAAACTTTAAATTGACATATATGGGAATTTTGACCCATATATTTAGGCTAAGTTTTTAAAAAAGTAGTAGTTAAGCATTTTTAAAATAAATTTATTGACATATGCTAAAGTCTATTGACTTAGACATATATAGATATAAGTTTTAACTATAGTTATAAGTTTTTATATAGTTGACAGGGTTTATTGACCCAAGTAGATATATTTAGAGACAAATACTGGGTTTATTGACCCAGTATACCTAGACAATAAGTTTTTTAAATAGCTGTAAGTTTTAAAGTAGTGTATAAATTTAATACTAAGTATTTTTGATTCTTGGGTTTATTGACCTGATAGACTGAGCCTATTGACCAGCTATCCTTACTGTAAGTTTTTTAAAATAGACCTAAGTTTTAAAGATATTTGACATTTTATTATTTATTGTATTTTAAAATTTTTTAATTGTAAGTTTTAAATAAATTGACAAGTCCCCAACATGTTTGGTATAAGAACCCCTGTAAAAAAGACTCAGGACGTAACACAAGAGATGGACAACAGCCAAGTAGAAAAATCGCCAGTTGTAGACAACCAGGTGCAAGTCCTGAGCGTGAGAAAAAGTGTAGGGGACTGGGAATCTGGGTCGGACCAAGCTTCCCCCAAACCAACAGCAACAACGACGCACAAGCAAATGGTGCCCACAAAAGAGAAAAAGAAAACAGAAAAGACTCCGATAAACACGACCATCACAGTTGAAGCAGCAAAGACTCCAGGAGCGGCTAACAGCTCCCAAGACCGAGTGCGGGAAGCGCGCAGTTGTATGACAGCTGGCCTGGAACAATTAAACAGTGCCAAAAACCTAAAAACGGAAATACGTGTAAAAACAATTGCCGCAATACAAAAGTTATACAGGATAGTTAAGGAGTCAGAAGAGGAACTAAAGATGGAAAAACAAGGAAAAGGAAAGGGAAAGGAGAAGGGAGTGAAGGTAGTAGAAACGGAGGACAAAGGTATCCAAACCTTGAAACCAGCCGCGTCTGCTACTGCCACACCAGATATTTCCATCAGCCAGCAAGAAGAGATGATAAAGAAAATTCAGGAACACTCTCTACTACTTGAAAAAAGTAGTAGGGAAATACAAGAATTGACAGAAAACTTAAAAAGAAGAGAGACGCAGGGCACCTATGCTAGCGTAGTTGCAGGAAATATAAGAGGCATGTCATTGAATGGAGCGGCCACACATTCAGTGGCAGTTACCTCGAAGGACGAGAAAGAAACAGGGGAAGAAGTGTTAGGAAAAATTAGAAGGGTAATTAAGGCTAAGGAAGAAGGAGTGAGGATAGACAGTATTAGAAAAGTAAAGGATAGAAAGATAGTGTTAGGGTGCAGCACGGAGAAAGAAATGGAGTTAGTGAAGAAAAGTCTTGCGAGTGAGGGCAGCGGTTTGCGTGTGGAGAACCTGAAAAGAAAGGATCCGTTAGTTGCATTAAAAAGCGTACTTAACATCATAAGCAACGAGGATATAATAAAAGCACTCAGAACGCAGAACAAAGACCTATATAAAAATCTAAAGCAAGAGGAAACAACGACGGAAGTTAAGTACCGCAAAAAGGCCAGGAATCCACACACGTCCCACGTGGTGCTGAGCGTGTCCCCTAGCCTTTGGAGGAGAATGACGGAGGCAGGAACAGCCCATATAGACTTGCAGCGAGTCCAGGTCGCCGACCAGTCCCCGCTTGTCCAGTGCTCTCGGTGCCTGGGGTACGGACACCCAAAGAGGCTTTGCACGGAGTCGGAGGATGTGTGCAGTCACTGCGGGGGTCCGCACCTCAGGAGCGAATGCACCATGTGGCAGGCTGGTGACCCACCCTCCTGTCGGAACTGCCTTAAGGCGAAATCCGACAGGAAGGATCACAATGCATTTAGCGACGACTGCCCGGTAAGAAGAAGGTGGGAGGCACTCGCGCGAGCGTCCGTGGCATATTGCTAAGGGCGCCCCGGGGTCCTCCAGCGCTCTTCGAGCCGGGACACGCCGTCATCACGTTGTGCAGGCCAACTTACAACGGTCCGAGCTCTTCACTGCGGAGCTAATCACAGAGGCGAAGGAGAGGAAACTCTCCTTCGCCTTGGTCCAGGAGCCGTACACTGGCAGGACTGGGGAAATGAGGCAGCATCCAGGTACGAGAGTAGTACAATGTGCTGGGAGCCGCGAATCGCCGGTTAAGTCAGCCATTGTACTATTCGACGGCGCCATGAATGTCACCCATTGCCCGGACCTCACGACCTGCAACATAGCTGTTGCAATAGTGAGGTCCGAGGCGTGGAGGGTAGGATTGGTGTCCGTCTACCTGGAGCCAGATAAGCCCATCGAACCTTACCTGGACTTGATCGGTTCCGTCGTGGAGAGAATAGGAACTGCCAGCGTGATACTTGGCGGTGACGTCAATGCGTGGTCCATGTGGTGGGGAAGCCGTACCACGGACAAGCGGGGAGTGGCACTGGCGGAAAAGCTGGACGAGCTGGGGCTGCATGTCCTGAACACTGGGTCTGAGCCTACCTTCGACACCCTACGTGGTGGAAGGCGGTACTCCAGTTGCGTGGACATAACAGCGTGCACGACCACAATGCTGGGATTGGTGGAGAACTGGCGGCTCGCGGACGATATATCCGGTTCGGACCACAGGGCAATTCTGTTCGACGTAAGACTCCAAATATCCACAGGCATGGACGTTTGTCGCTCCACCCGGGAGTACAATACAAAAAAGGCAAATTGGGGCGAGTTTCGTGTGAAACTCGCCTCAAAGTTGAAAGGGAAAGGTATAACAGCTGAGAGAATGGGGAAAATCACAGAACGAACGGAATTTGAATGCGAGGTGAATAAGTATGTGGAAACCGTGGTGGAAGCCTGTAGGGAAACCATGCCTGGGATACCGAGGAGGGGGAGGACAGGATTGCCCTGGTGGTCCGAAAAACTCTCTTGTCTCAAGACTGAAGTCTTGAGACTGAAGAGAAGGATCTCGTACGCGGCGCCAGTTCGTAGGGATTGGGTCGTGCAACGTTATGTCCGCGCAAAAGAGGAGTACCAGTCTGAAGTAAGGAAGGCTCAGACCCAGAGTTGGAAGGACTTCTGCTTCCGTCAAGATAGGGAGTCTATGTGGGACGGGGTATACAGGGTGATTGGACGCACCGCGGTTAGGCCGGAGGAAATCCCACTCGTTCAGGACGGTAAAGTCCTGGGCGGGTCGGACTCGGCCGGGGCCCTAGCCGAGACCTTTTATCCGGAGGATCGGGTTGAAGACGACAACGCGGACCACACAGCTATGAGGAACTTGGCAGAGACGGTAAATGAGGGGTCGCATGATGGTACATGCGACCCACCATTCACAGAGCACGAACTCATGTGGTCCGCGTCTAGCTTCAACCCGAAAAAGGCCCCCGGCCCCGACGGCCTCACCGCGGATATCTGTCTGGCGGCAATCACCCTGGATACAGCACTATTCCTGGCCTTAGCAAACCGCTGCCTGGCTCTTGCGTGCTTCCCCAGGAGATGGAAAGAGGCAGCGGTTGTGGTGCTTAGGAAACCCAACAAGGAGAACTACACGCACCCCAAAGCTTTTCGGCCGATAGGACTCTTGCCCCTTATGGGCAAGGTCATAGAGAAAATGATGGTGAGGCGGGTCCAATGGCACACTGCACCAATGATCAGCCGGCACCAGTATGGCTTTATGCCACAACGCGGAACCGAGGACGCCCTCTATGCCATGATCCAGCACATACGGGCCGAAGTCGAAAGACGGAAGCTCGTTGTGCTGGTATCGCTAGACATAGAGGGCGCCTTCGATAACGCCTGGTGGCCGGCTGTGAGGTGTAGACTAGCCGAAACCCGGTGCCCCGCAAACCTGAGGCGACTGTTCGATCACTACTTGAGTGAAAGAACAGTTCGCGTCAGGTATGCGGGAGCCGAGGTGACCCGCCGACAAACCAAAGGGTGCGTGCAGGGCTCCGTTGGGGGTCCTACGCTCTGGAACCTGCTGCTGAATCCGCTCCTGGTGGAATTAGAAGAGATGGGCATCCGCTGCCAGGCATTTGCTGACGATGTGGTCCTGATGTTCTCTGGAGAGAGGACCATGGACATAGAGGAGAGAGCCAATGGGGCTCTCGAGCATGTTCGGAAATGGGGAGTCCGAAACAGACTCAAATTCGCGCCACACAAGACCTTGGCCATGGTTTTAACCAGAAAACTGAAGTACGACTCCCCACGTCTGAGCATGGGCGGGAGACCCATTGAGCTCTCACGACAGATAAAAATCCTCGGGTTGATAGTTGACGATAAGCTCACATTTAAAGCGCACGTCGAGGCGGTCTGCCGTAAGGCGCAGAGCCTCTATCGTCAACTATCAACCGCTGCAAAAGTCACGTGGGGCCTCAATCCGGAGGTCATCAGGACCATATACGTTGCGGTAGCGGAGCCCATCATCTTGTACGCGGCTAGCGTGTGGGTTCCGGCGTCCGGGAGGAAGGGCATTATAAGGTTGCTAAACCAAGTGCAGCGCGGGTTTGCGCAGAAAATAGCCCGAAGCTACAGAACCGCCTCTCTGCACTCGGTTCTAGTGCTTGCTGGGTTGCTTCCTCTGGACCTTCGGGTCCAAGAAGCGGCCCTTCTTTACTCAGTAAAAAAGGGTCATACCCAGCAGGTATTGGGTGACCGGGAGCTAGAGGGGTTGGTTCCATTTGTAGATTCTGCGCATCCCGCCCACCGGGAGGGGCTGCAGTTCGACTGCCTGACGGACGGCGACGAAGCTGCCCAGCGAGCTGCCGTCGATGTAAATATTTACACCGACGGTAGCAAAATTGACGGCAAGGTCGGCGCTGCGCTGTCCATATGGGATAGCGCAGCGGAGACTTCCTGCCGGAAATTAAAGCTGGGCAACTTTTGCACCGTATATCAGGCGGAACTGTTGGCCCTGCATGAGGCCGTGAAGCATGTGGTGAAGACGAAAGCAAGGAGCTTTGGTATTTATTCCGACTCCAGATCCGCTCTAGAAACCGTACGATCAGGTATGTCCCTCCATCCCTTAGCAGAGAGTATAAGGAAGAATATGAAAGAAGCTAGAGAGCAAGGGAAGTATGTTAGAGTATATTGGGTGAAAGCACATGCAGGGATGGCAGGGAACGAAAGAGCGGACGAACTTGCCAAGATGGCAGCAGTCGGAATAAAGACCAGGGCACATTATGAAAGGGCTCCGGTTTCATTTGTCAAGCGACAGATTCGTCTGGACACGCTTGACACGTGGAACCGGAGATATATGGAAGGAGACACGGCCTCGACAACAAAGCTCTTCTTCCCCGACGTAACGAGCGCCCACCCCTCACTCAGGAAGATAGACCTTGATCCCGTGCTGGTTCAAATTTTGACGGGGCACGGGGGGTTCTCAGAGTACTTGCACAGGTTCAAGTGCAAGGAGAGCCCCTCGTGCCTCTGTGATCCAGCACGGGAAGAGACCGTGCTGCACATTCTGGTTGAATGCCCAATATATGAGGCAGAGCGAGCAAATATGGAAATCAAATTGAGAAGAAGAATTAGTAGAGAGAACTTAAGTAAATTGATAAAAGATAAAGAGAGTGGAGAACATTTTATTAAATACTGTAAATCCTTAGCCCTAAAAGTTATACAAAGAAACAAACTGTGATAATAGACATAAGGGTATTTATATATTTTAAGTATTAGATTGTATTTTTTAACTTTTTTAATTTTTTATTGTATTTAATTGTAATTTTATTCTTTTATTATTATTTTAAATCTGTAATATAAATTGTATTTTGTTAAGAAAATTTTAAATTCGATTGTGTATAAATAGTATTTTAATAGTAATTTTAACCTAGTGTATATTAATATGAACTTCAAATTGTATTTTAACTGTATATATATTAGATTTTAACTTGTAAATACCCCGAAATAAAACAGACCCTGAAAAAATTATTTACCCCGTAAAAAAGGTCCCTGACCTACCCATGTTAGGGGACGAGAGGGCGGCATAAAGCCGCCCAAAAAAAAAAAAAAAAAAAAAAAAAAAAAAAAAAAAAAAAAAAAAACCTAACCTAACCTAACCTAACCTTTTTTTTTTTCTTTTTTTTTTTATCTGGGGAAATCCGTTTATTGACCCCCGCGCCTGGGCTGTGCAAGTGGCGCGGGGAGTGTGGGGGTCGCCTAAAGTCGTTCGGCCATACCCACTAAAACCCCAGTGCCCACTTCTGTCCGCCGCTTGTGCCGGGGCTAAGGTGACAGTTACCCTTATCCTTGTCCCCGGCAGGGCGTTCGTCCTTGTCAGGACACGACTCTCGTGGCCTAGGCCACATTGTCCATCTCCGGGTGGGGGCGACGGAGAACTATCGCCCCCACTCATACCGGGTCTCCCAACCCGGCACCGACCATATTACGTCGTTTGGGCAAAAGCCCGGCGTCGGCGCATCGGTCGGCGGCGGCGCACGGGATCCTCCTCCGGATCATCCTCCCGGCGTCGCTCGTCCACTTCTTTCTTCTCAATCACCGCCTCGCAAAAGGCGGTGACAGCACTCCATCCGGTTTCGCTGCCGACCATCACAGACACAACGACCGGCAGCGAGATGTCATGTCCGATTTCATTCACGAGCGCGGCTCGCTCCTCTGCCCATGCTGAGCAGCACGTGAGGGTGTGATCCGCGTCGTCCTCTTCGGCGCCGCAGAAGCGGCACTGAGGAGTGCGCTCCCGTTTGGCCACGTTGCAAAGGTACCTCCCGAAGCAGCCATGCCCCGAAAGGACCTGCACTAGGCGATATGAGAGCGCACCCCACCGTCTCGTCAGCCACTCTGTTAATACAGGGCGGATCGCCGCTATGGTGCGATGACCCGCTCCCGGCTGGCTTAGCTGTTGTTGCCAGCTGCGCAGGACTGTGTCCCTTGCGCTCTGTCGCCACTCGCCAATGTCCTCAATACTTGGGACTTCACCCCGACCTTTGGCGTCGGCGGACTTCCAGTAGACCTCCGCCAACGCCGACGCCTCCAGTTCCCATGGGGGAGTCCCGGCCAGCACGCATGCCGCCTCCCACGAAACCGTGCGGTACGCTCTTGCCGCTCGGAGCGCCACTACCCTCTGCGATCTGCGCAGTTGGGCTTTGTTGTGGCGTCCGAGGGCATCCGCCCAGATAGGGGCCCCGTACAAGGCCATCGACCGTACAACTCCGGCATAGAGGCGACGACAGCTCGCGCTCGGTCCGCCCAGATTAGGCAATAGCCTGCTCAGGGCGAACGAAGTGCGCGCGAGCTTCGGAGCCATCTGCCGGAAATGTTCCTTGAAGTTCCACCGGCTATCGAGCACAACTCCCAGGTACTTCATTGTGGACCCGACGCCGATGGAAACTCCGCCCACAATCAGTTGAGCGCTCGGCGGTGGCGCTCGGCGAGGCCCGTGAAAACACAGGGCCTCGGATTTGTCCAAGGCCACCGTCAGGCCCAGGTTCTTAATCCTGCCCACTACTTGGGCTACTCCGGCAGTAGCTAACACGCTCGCCTCCCGATAGCTACCGCCCCTTGCCAACACCAGTGTGTCGTCCGCGTAGCAGACGACGCTAACGCCGCGGAGAGTCGGGCCGCGTAGGACCCAGTCGTAACCGACGTTCCACAGTAGTGGCCCTAAAACGGAACCCTGTGGAACGCCGCACGACACTCTCCTCTGTCCAAATCCGGTATTTGTGGGATATACCACTGTCCTGTCTGATAGGTAGGCCTTAATCGTCTCACGCAAGTACAACGGGACCCCATGGAACCGCAGGGCCTCCATTATACTTACGCGAGGTAACGTGTTAAAGGCGTTGGCGATATCTAAAGATACCGCCAAGACGACGCCACCCTTAACGACCTCCTCTTCGGCGACGGCCCTCACCCGTGCAATAGCATCGATGGTGGAGCGGCCGCGCCGGAAACCATGTTGGCAGTCTGCCAAATTTGGCCCTACTTGGTCAAGATGCTCGGTGAGGCGAGTCGCAATAACGCGCTCAAAGAGCTTACCCGCCTCCCCGAGCAGGACTATCGGGCGATACGCCGATGGTGACTCTGCCGGTCTTCCCGCCTTTCCAATCAATACGAGTTTCCCCGTCTTCCAGTCGCCTGGGAAAGTATGGTCCTTAAGGCACCGAGTTAGAAGGGCTCGGAACCTCTCCTCCAACCCGTGTTTTAGGGCCAGGACCCATATGCGCCCGGGGATCCCATCGGGGCCCGGGGCGGTGTTTTTGGCCTGAAGCCGTGCCACAGCCGCCCACAGTTCCCTCTCTTCCACTTCCGGGACTTCCCCGTCGTCCGCATCGCGATTTGACGTCGCTGGCGCAAACACCATTTTGGGTGACCGAAATTCCTCCCTCATCGAGGGGAACAAGGACTCCACCACTCTGTCCAGTACTACCGGGTCCATATTGGCCGTTAGGGGTGGGGCCCAGGGCCTGAGCTTGCTCATGACGAGCCGATATGGCCGACCCCAGGGGTCGACGTCCAACGACGCAAGCAGCTCCTGCCAGGCCCCCTCCTTCGCTTCCGCGATTGCTACCCTGAGAGCCTTTTTAGCGTCCTGGTAGGCGGTGTAGAGGCGCCTCTGCTCCTCGTCCTCCGTGCGCCCGCCTCGTCTGCGACGACGGTAGCGGGAGTACTGCCGCCTCGCTGACACGCACGACGCACGAAGACGGCCGAGCTCTTCCGACCACCAATACACCGCAGTCCGAGCCGGGGGCCGCACCACGCGGGGCATCGCGACGTCACAGATGTGCGTGACTGCTTCGTGGAGCCACCGCGACTCGGACTCTACCGTTGTCACGTCCAGTACTGGGTTCCAGCTGGCGACCAGGGCCGCCTCGATCGCCGCTTCTCCGTCCAGTTTCTTCAGCGCCCACCTCGGGCCGATCTCCGCCGCGACACGCCCGGGACCGGTACCGCCAGAGAGGGGGGAGACGTCAAACCGGATGTACCGGTGATCGGACAATGTCTCCACACCCTCCAGGACTCCCCAGTCCCGGACGGTTCGTGCCAGGTCCGCACTGGCGAAGGACACGTCCACGATTGAGCCACCCTGCATCCGCACGCACGTGTCCGTGTCCCCGGTGTTCAGGACGACCAGCCCATTCGAGGCGAGCCACTCCTCCACCAGCTCTCCCCTCGCGTCCGTGGCAGCGCACCCCCAGACCGTAGACTTGGCGTTCAGGTCGCCAGCCACAACGATCCGGTTTGGGCGGCACCAGGCCAGGACCGAGTCCATCTCCCCGAGGAAGGTCTCGAAATCGGATAGTGACCGGTTCGGCGAAAAGTACGCCCCGACCACCATCACATCGCCGCACAGAGCCGCGACGACTCCTCGGCCTTTCTGAGACCTCTTTATCACGGTGTCGTTTGACACCGCGATTGCCGCCAACTCGTTTTCATCGCCCACCCAATTGTTCCTCCTTGGGATTAGGTAGGGCTCCGTCACCACCGTTATGTTTATCGACCACTGCGCCATGCTCTGGATCAAGAGATCCTGAGCTCTGGCGCAGTGGTTGATGTTGGCTTGCAGATATTTAGTAGGCCTTGTCTTCATGATGTTGAGTTTTCGGTCTCCATCTCCTGTACACCGCTCGGTGGTGTTTGTGCTTGTTGCGGGCTGGCGCTGCTCGCAACAAACACTCTGCTAAACATCTTTTTCCTGGGGGCCGAGCATTTCTTGCTCCCCAGGCGATGGTTCGATGCCTTCCCGGCCTCCGCACACAGTGCGCAGTGGGGGGCATCGTGACATACGGCGGCGCGGTGTCCCGCCTGGCCGCACCGGTAGCACAGAAGCCCCCGGTCAACCTCCGCGGTACACCGTGCCTTGACGTGACCAGCGTGAAGGCACTTGAAGCACCTCAGCTCCCTGCGTTCGAGGAGCTTCACCCTGGCCGAGACCCAGCCAACGAGCAGTTTGCCCTCGACCACCTTCTTGGCGGCTTCGACTGGGCATGCCACCCATACGGCGAAGAGACCAGACTTCTCCTGGCGGAGTGTTCCCATTTTGAGTCGGTCTGCCGCGCATCCGCCTTTTGCACAGACCGCTGCTGCCACCTCTTCTTTAGTGACGGAGTCATCCAACCCCGCCACTATAAGCTCCGCCATTCTCGTAGGTCGAGAGACGGTGACATCGCCACCGTTCCCGAACACCTCGCGGAGCCTTTCCGCTAGGAGGTCCGCCTTTGGCGCGCTAGCCGCACCGGGGACCTCGATAATTGAGGCCCCAGTTGCTGCACGCCTAAAACGGACGCTCCCAATTTCTAGGTCCTTAAGGTTGACCCTTTGCCTCGCCTCGGCCAGAGCTTTGGCGTATGTGACCCCCTTCTCCACAGCCGTGGGGCTTAAGGTCACCACGACTGCCGAGGTCTTGGGGGCCCGCAGCTTGGGCGAGGGCTTGATCTCCTTCTTCTTCGTCGTGGTGGGTGCCGATCTGGTGACCATCGGCGCCTTTTCCCTTATGCCCCTCTTCACGACCGACGCCATGGTCTCCACCATGGATGCAGGCGCCGGCGGGAGGGGACGACTCGTCTTCTTGGCCTTTTTCGTCACTTCTTTTCCCGGCTGGGTGGGTTTAGCCGCGGAAGAAGAAAAAGCGGCCGGCGCCGTTTTTGAGGTCGACGCCTTCGCCTTCCCCTTTGCGCCAACCTTTATCCAGCCGGGTTGGACCGGTTTAGGGAGGCGCACTTCAGGCAGTTCAGCCTGGGTCATGTCCGGTTTTTGACGTGGACGGTTTGCCGAGGGTTTCCGCCCGGCTTCCGCCTCGCGCCTGTCGTGAGCCAATGCCGGTCGCAAGCGAGGCTCCGGGTTCAGTCGCGGCTCTAGCCCGTCTATTCGGGCGTTGAGCCGGTCCGAGAGCCTGCTCAGGATCCGGTTCTCCAGTTCCTCTTCCTTTGTCTGCGGACATGTCGCTGCGACGGGTTTGGGTGTCGCCCCCGCCTGCTCCATGCACGCCTTTAGCTCCGCCACTTCTTTCTTCAATGCGGCCATTTCCGCCTGTAGGCGAGAGTTGGCCGCTCGCAAAAGCCTCGTCTCCTCGTTGACATTGCGCGTCATCAGGAGCCTTGACGCTGCCCGAATCTGTGCTACCGCTTCCTTGAGCGCCTTCTTGGATGTCCCTTTCAAATTGTTAGATTTTTCGCAGACGGCCGCCACGGCTGCTGCGCCAAGCTCTATTTGTCCCCCTAGTTCCGCGGAGCCTAGTTCGTGTAACCTTTTTTTTTTTTTTTTTTTTTTTTTTTTTTTTTTTTTTTTTTTTTTTTAGGTGTGGAAATGCGACCTTAAGCACGCCCCCTGGTCGGGGCACCAGGGGGGTCTGTGGGGCTCTCCCACCGAAGTGGGCCTACCCACTAAAACCACACGCGTTCCCTCATAGCCATGGTGTGGGCGCCACGGGAGCATGGTTAACACGTGACACCGCGACGCCCACTGGCCGCCCCGGGATGGGGCCCCTCTCTGCGCCCTTAAAAGGGCGCTCCTCGGAGACGGCACCGTGTGCAATGCAGGTTCGGGAATCCCCGCCCTCCCCCGCCGGCGCCGCCTTGAGTTTTTTATAGAGGTTCACTCCTCGCGGCCTCCGTCTTGAAAAAGACATAGGCCCGCGGTCCCAGCGTCGGCGCCGGGATTACGCGAAATGCAGCTGCAAGGGGAAAGTTGCCCTTCCCCTCGCAGCCCCACCGCCGCCGCATCTGCGGTGCGACCCCGCTGAGTCGCGGAGGGCAGGGCGAGTGGCGCACCGTAATACCAGCACTCCTCTCCCTCCGCGACTCACCCTCACTGCGGGGGAGACGAGTCCCCGCAGCCCTCCAAGCGCTCGAAGGTGGGCTCCAATGAGCCCACCCCGAGCGGCCCTCTCTGGCCGGTCCTACCTCACGGACCGGCCTTGGGTTCCTCTTAGCTTCACCGTGGGTGACCCATTCCCACGGTTACTGAGCCCCACCGCCACGACAAGGCGGGAACCCGGTCGATGGGGTAGTTCGTGTAACCTAACCTAACCTTTTTTTTTTTTTTTTTTTTTTTAGGTGTGGAAATGCGACCTTAAGCACGCCCCCTGGTCGGGGCACCAGAGGGGTCTGTGGGGCTCTCCCACCGAAATGGGCCTACCCACTAAAACCACACGCGTTCCCTCATAGCCATGGTGTGGGCGCCACGGGAGCATGGTTAACACGTGACACCGCGACACCCACTGGCCGCCCCGGGATGGGGCCCCTCTCTGCGCCCTTAAAAGGGCGCTCCTCGGAGACGGCACCGTGTGCAATGCAGGTTCGGGAATCCCCGCCCTCGCCCGCCGGCGCCGCCTTGAGTTTTTTATAGAGGTTCACTCCTCGCGGCCTCCGTCTTGAAAAAGACAGAGGCCCGCGGTCCCAGCGTCGGCGCCGGGATTACGCGAAATGCAGCTGCAAGGGGAAAGTTGCCCTTCCCCTCGCAGCCCCACCGCCGCCGCATCTGCGGTGCGACCCCGCTGAGTCGCGGAGGGCAGGGCGAGTGGCGCACCGTAATACCAGCACTCCTCTCCCTCCGCGACTCACCCTCACTGCGGGGGAGACGAGTCCCCGCAGTCCTCCAACGCGCTCGAAGGTGGGCTCCAATGAGTCCACCCCGAGCGGCCCTCTCTGGCCGGTCCTACCTCACGGACCGGCCTTGGGTTCCTCTTAGCTTCACCGTGGGTGACCCATTCCCACGGTTACTGAGCCCCACCGCCACGACAAGGCGGGAACCCGGTCGATGGGGAACCTAACCTAACCTTTTTTTTTTTTTTTTTTTTTTTTTTTTTTAGTCAGTAAATGCGTTACGCACCCCTACGCCGGGCTGTGCAATGGCGTAGGGAGTGTGGGACTCGCCGGCCAAGGAAGGTGTAAGAAGGTGGCCGGAATACCCACTAAAACCTGACTGCCCTCTGACGCATTACGGCGGGGCCACGGGGACGCGTGAGCTTGCTACCGCGACCCCGCCTGCGTTTCGCCGTTAGGCGCCGTCTGTAGGGTCGGGGAGGGCGGCCACGTATTGCCGCGCTCTCCTTCCCGGTCTTCGTCTTCGGGTTGGGGGCGCCTGGGAGTCTATCTCGCGCTCCCGCTCCATCGCCTCCTTCTGCGAGATGACAGCTTCGCAGAAGGAGGCTACGCCATCCCATGACCTCTCGCTTCTTAGCATGGCGCTTATTACGCCGGGGAGCGAGAGGTCTCCGCCGATCGCCGCCACCAGGGTGCGGCGCTCATCAGACCAGGCACAACACACCTCTAGCGTGTGCTGTGCCGTATCGTCCCGTTCGCCGCACCCATGGCACGACGCCGTCTCCTCCCTTCCGATCCGACGCAGGTACCGCCCGAAACAGCCATGTCCTGACAGAACCTGCGTCAGTCGGAAGGTGAGGGACCCGTGGCCCCTCCCGCACCATTCCGAGAGCAGTGGACGGATGGCCTCAATTGTGCGGACCCCGTATTTGGCGTCCGCGAGGCCTGTCGCCCAAAGCTCTATGGTCGTCATTTTCCTCCTCCTCTGCCGAGCGCGGGCGTGCTCCTCCGGGGTGTGAGAGCCACCCCGGCCTCTGAGCTCGGCCCGCACCCGGTATTCCTCGGCCAGCACCCTCGCTTCGTTCTCCCAAGGAGGAGTGCCGGCCAGGACGCAGGCCGCCGCGTGGCCTACCGTGCGGTAGGCCCGGCACGCACGCGCCGCAACAATTCGTTGCGGCCTGCGAAGGAGGGCCCTGTTAGGCGCGTCTAGGGCGTCTGCCCAGATCGGCGCGCCGTACAGGGCCATACTTTTGACGACCATGGTGTACAGGCGTCTTGCCTGCACACCCGGACCTCTGGTGTTGGGGAGGAGCCTAGCCAGGGCTGCTGCCGCCCCCACGAGCCGGGGGGTCAGCGTCTGGAAGTGGTCCCTGAAACGCCAACCCCCGTCGAGGGTGAGGCCCAGATACTTCATCCGGGCCTTCACCGCGACCTCGCCCCCGCCGATCCGAAGGTTGGCCCCCGCTGGCACCTTCCACCTCGGCCCTCTAAAATAGAGGGCCTCAGTTTTTTGGAGGGCCACGCGGAGGCCGAGCGCCTCGATTCTCCGGACCAGCAGGGTGGCTCCGGCCTCAGCCCTCGCCTTCAGCTCCCTCCAGGTGCTGCCCCGGACTGCTACAAGCGTGTCATCTGCATAGCAGATGACCGACATCTGGGGCAGCACCTTTCCGCGGATGGCCCAATCGAATCCGATGTTCCACAGTAGGGGTCCCAGTACGGACCCCTGGGGAACACCGGAGGCCATCCGCCTTTCCTCTCTGGCCGTCCTCCCCATGTAGGACACTACCCGATCCTGCAGGTAGTGTCCTACCACCCTCCGGAGATAGGGAGGCACTCGGTGGTATCGGAGTGCCTCCTCTATTACCTCAAAGGGGAGGGAGCCGAAGGCATTAGCGATGTCGAGCGACACCGCCATAGCCCCCTGCCCCCTCTGGGCCGCATCCTCCGTGAACCTCCTCAGGGCGGTCAGGGCACCGAGGGTCGATCGCCCCGACCGGAACCCGAATTGGTTCCCAGAGATCTGCGGCCCATCCCTCGCCAGATGCTGGATGAGCCGGGAAGCGATCACTCTTTCTAGCAGCTTCCCGATCTCGTCCAGCATCACGAGGGGCCGGTATCCGGAGGGTGAGTCCGCGGGGCGGCCGTCTTTTCTGATGAGGACCAGCCGCCCCTCCTTCCACGCCCCAGGGAAGCGCCCCGCCGCCAAGCAATCGCCGAATAGGCAGCGGAGGCGGTCCCCGAGGTGTTTTACGGCTATGAGGAGGACCTTGCCAGGGACTCCATCGGGCCCCGGTGCTTTCCGGGGCCCCCGGAGCCGGCTGGCCGCCCTAGCTACCTCCTCCTCTGTAACCTAACCTAACCTAACCTTTTTTTTTTTTTTTTTTTTTTTTTTTTTTTTTTTTTTTTTTTTTAGGTGTGGAAATGCGACCTTAAGCACGCCCCCTGGTCGGGGCACCAGGGGGGTCTGTGGGGCTCTCCCACCGAAGTGGGCCTACCCACTAAAACCACACGCGTTCCCTCATAGCCATGGTGTGGGCGCCACGGGAGCATGGTTAACACGTGACACCGCGACGCCCACTGGCCGCCCCGGGATGGGGCCCCTCTCTGCGCCCTTAAAAGGGCGCTCCTCGGAGACGGCACCGTGTGCAATGCAGGTTCGGGAATCCCCGCCCTCCCCCGCCGGCGCCGCCTTGAGTTTTTTATAGAGGTTCACTCCTCGCGGCCTCCGTCTTGAAAAAGACAGAGGCCCGCGGTCCCAGCGTCGGCGCCGGGATTACGCGAAATGCAGCTGCAAGGGGAAAGTTGCCCTTCTCCTCGCAGCCCCACCGCCGCCGCATCTGCGGTGCGACCCCGCTGAGTCGCGGAGGGCAGGGCGAGTGGCGCACCGTAATACCAGCACTCCTCTCCCTCCGCGACTCACCCTCACTGCGGGGGAGACGAGTCCCCGCAGTCCTCCAACGCGCTCGAAGGTGGGCTCCAATGAGCCCACCCCGAGCGGCCCTCTCTGGCCGGTCCTCCCTCACGGACCGGCCTTGGGTTCCTCTTAGCTTCACCGTGGGTGACCCATTCCCACGGTTACTGAGCCCCACCGCCACGACAAGGCGGGAACCCGGTCGATGGGGAACCTAACCTAACCTAACCTAACCTAACCTTTTTTTTTTTTTTTTTTTTTATCTGGGGAAATCCGTTTATTGACCCCCGCGCCTGGGCTGTGCAAGTGGCGCGGGGAGTGTGGGGGTCGCCTAAAGTCGTTCGGCCATACCCACTAAAACCCCAGTGCCCAATTCTGCCCGCCTCTTGTGCCGGGGCTAAGGTGACAGTTACCCTTATCCTTGGCCCCGGCAGGGCGTTCGTCCTTCTTAGGACACATCTCTTGTGGCGTACACCACGTCATCCATCTCCAAGTGGGGCGACGGAGAACTATCGCCCCACTCCTACCGGGTCTCCCAACCCGGCACCGACCATGTTACGTCGTCTGGGCAAAAGCCCAGCGTCGGCGCATCGGTCGGCGGCGGCGCACGGGATCCTCCTCCGGATCATCCTCCCGGCGACGCTCGTCCACTTCTTTCTTCTCCATCACCGCCTCGCAAAAGGCGGCGACGGCAGTCCATCCAGTTTCGCTGCCGACCATCGCAGACACAACGGCCGGCAGCGAGATTTCGTCTCCAATTTGGTTCACGAGCGCGGCTCGCTCCTCCACCCATGCTGAGCAGCACGTGAGGGTGTGATCCGCGTCGTCCTCTTCGGCGCCGCAGAAGCGGCACTGAGGAGTGCGCTCCCGTCTGGCCACGTTGCACAGGTACCTCCCGAAGCAGCCATGCCCCGAGAGGACCTGCACTAGGCGATATGAGAGCGCACCCCACCGTCTCGTCAGCCACTCTGGTAATGCGGGGCGGATCGCCGCTATGGTACGGTGACCCGCTCCCGGCTGGCTCAGATGTTCTAGCCAGCTGCGCAGGACTGTGTCCCTTGCGCTCTGTCGCCACTCTCCTATCTCTTCAACACTTGGGACCTCACCCCGACCTTTGGCGTCGGCGGACTTCCAGTAGACCTCCGCCAACGCCGACGCCTCCAGTTCCCATGGGGGAGTCCCCGCCAGCACGCATGCCGCCTCCCACGAAACCGTGCGGTACGCTCTTGCCGCTCGGAGCGCCACTACCCTCTGCGATCTGCGTAGTTGGGCTTTGTTGTGGCGCCCGAGGGCCTCCGCCCAGATGGGGGCCCCGTACAAGGCCATCGACCGTACAACTCCGGCATAGAGGCGACGACAGCTCGCGCTCGGTCCGCCCAGATTAGGCAATAGCCTGCTCAGGGCGAACGAAGTGCGCGCGAGCTTCGGAGCCATCTGCCGGAAATGTTCCTTGAAGTTCCACCGGCTATCGAGCACAACTCCCAGGTACTTCATTGTGGACCCGACGCCGATGGAAACTCCGCCCACAATCAGTTGAGCGCTCGGCGGTGGCGCTCGGCGAGGCCCGTGAAAACACAGGGCCTCGGATTTGTCCAAGGCCACCGTCAGGCCCAGGTTCTTAATCCTGCCCACTACTTGGGCTACTCCGGCGGTAGCTAACACGCTCGCCTCCCGATAGCTACCGCCCCTTGCCAACACCAGTGTGTCATCCGCGTAGCATACGACACTAACGCCGCGGAGAGTCGGGCCGCGGAGGACCCAGTCGTACCCGACGTTCCACAGTAGTGGCCCTAAAACGGAACCCTGTGGAACGCCGCACGACACTCTCCTCTGTCCAACTCCAATAGTTGTGGGATATACCACTGTCCTGTCCGATAGGTAGGCCTTAATCGTCTCACGCAAGTACAACGGGACCCCATGGAACCGCAGGGCCTCCATTATACTTACGCGAGGTAACGTGTTAAAGGCGTTGGCGATATCTAAAGATACCGCCAAGACGACGCCACCCTTAACGACCTCCTCTTCGGCGACGGCCCTCACCCGTGCAATAGCATCTATGGTGGAGCGGCCGCGCCGGAAACCATGCTGGCAGTCTGCCAAATTTGGCCCTACTCGGTCGAGATGCTCGGTGAGGCGAGTCGCAATAACGCGCTCAAAGAGCTTACCCGCCTCCCCGAGCAGGACTATCGGGCGATACGCCGATGGTGACTCTGCCGGTCTTCCCTCCTTTCCGATCAATACGAGTTTCCCCGTCTTCCAGTCGCCTGGGAAAGCATGGTCCTTAAGGCACCGAGTTAGTAGGGCACGGAACCTCTCCTCCAACCCGTGCTTTAGCGCCAGGACCAATATGCGCCCGGGGATCCCATCGGGGCCCGGGGCGGTGTTTCTGGCCTGAAGCCGTGCCACAGCCGCCCACAGTTCCCTCTCTTCCACTTCCGGGACTTCCCCGTCGTCCGCATCGCGATTTGACGTCGCTGGCGCAAACACCATTGTCGGTGCCTCAAATTCTTCCCTCATCGAGGGGAACAAGGTCTCCACCACTCTGTCCAGTACTACCGGGTCCATACTGGCCGTTAGGGGTGGGGCCCAGGGCCTGAGCTTGCTCATGACGAGCCGATATGGCCGACCCCAGGTGTCGACGTCTAACGACGCCAGCAGCTCCTGCCAGGCGCCCTCTTTCGCTTCCGCTATGGCCACCCTGAGGGACTTCTTCGCGTCCTGGTAGGCGGTGTAGAGGCGCCTCTCCTCCGCGTCCTCCGTGCGTCCGCCTCGTCTGCGGCGACGACGACGGGAGTACTGCCGCCTCGCTGACACGCAGGACGCACGAAGACGGCCGAGCTCTTCCGACCACCAATACACCGCCGTCCGAGCCGGGGGCCGCGCCACGCGGGGCATCGCGACGTCACAGATGTGCGTGACCGCTTCGTGGAGCCACCGCGACTCGGACTCTACCGTTGTCACGTCCGGTGTTGTGTTCCAACCTGCGACCAGAGCCGCCTCGATCGCCGCTTCTCCGTCCATCTTTTTCAGCGCCCACGTCGGGCCGATCTCCGCCGCGACACGCCCAGGACCGGGACCACCAAAGAGGGGGGAGACGTCGAACCGGATGTACCGGTGATCGGACAGCGTCTCCACACCCTCCAGGACTCCCCAGTCCCGGACGGTTCGTGCCAGGTCCGCACTGGCGAAGGACACGTCCACGATTGAGCCACCCTGCATCCGCACGCACGTGTCCGTGTCCCCGGTGTTCAGGACGACCAGCCCATTAGAGGCGAGCCACTCCTCCACCAACTCTCCCCTCGCGTCTGTGGCAGGGCACCCCCAGATTGTGGACTTGGCGTTCAGATCGCCAGCCACAATGATCCGGTTTGGGCGGCACCAGGCCAGGACCGAGTCCATCTCCCCGAGGAAGGTTTCGAAATCGGATAGTGGCCGGTTCGGCGAAAAGTACGCCCCGACCACCATCACATCGCCGCACAGAGCCGCGACGACTCCTCGGCCTTTCCGAGACCTCTTTATCACGGTGTCGTTTGACACCGCGATTGCCGCCAGGTCGTCTTCATCGCCCACCCAATTATTCCTCCTTGGGATTAGGTAGGGCTCCGTCACCACCGTTATGTTTATCGACCACTGCGCCATGCTCTGGATCAAAAGATCCTGAGCTCTGGCGCAGTGGTTGATGTTGGCTTGTAGATATCTGGTAGGCCTTGTCGTCATTTTGTAGAGTTATCGGTCTCCATCACTTGTACACCGCTCGGTGGTGGTTGCGTCTGTTGCGAGCTGGCGCTGCTCGCAACAAATGCTCTGCTGAACATCTTTTTCCTGGGGGCCGAGCATCTCTTGCTCCCCAGGCGATGGTTCGATGTCTTCCCGGCCTCCGCACACAGTGCGCAGTGGGGGGCATCGTGACATTCTGCGGCGCGGTGTCCCGCCTGGCCGCACCGGTAGCACAGTAGCCCCCGGTCAACCTCCGCGGTACACCGTGCCTTGACGTGGCCAGCGTGAAGGCACTTGAAGCACCTCAACTCCCTCCGTTCGAGGAGCTTCACCCTGGCCGAGACCCAGCCAACGAGCAGTTTGCCCTCGACCACCTTCTTGGCGGCTTCGACTGGGCATGCCACCCATACGGCGAAGAGACCAGACTTCTCCTGGCGGAGTGTTCCCATTTTGAGTCGGTCTGCCGCGCATCCGCCTTTTGCACAGACCGCTGCTGCCACCTCTTCTTTAGTGACGGAGTCATCCAACCCCGCCACTATAAGCTCCGCCATTCTCGTAGGTCTAGAGACGGTGACATCGCCACCGTTCCCGAACACCTCGCGGAGCCTTTCCGCTAGGAGGTCCGCCTTCGGCGCGCTAGCCGCACCGGGGACCTCGATAATTGAGGCCCCAGTTGCTGCACGCCTAAAACGGACGCTCCCAATTTCTAGGTCCTTAAGGTTGACCCTTTGCCTCGCCTCGGCCAGAGCTTTGGCGTATGTGACCCCCTTCTCCACAGCCGTGGGATTTAAGGTCACCACGACTGCCGAGGTCTTGGGGGCCCGCAGCTTAGGCGAAGCCTTGGCTCTCTCCTGCTCCTTCTTCCTCATCGTGGTGGGCGCCGATCTGATGACCATCGGCGCCTTGTCCCTTCGGCCCCTCTTCACGACCGACGCCATGGTCTCCACCATGGATGCAGGCGCCGGCGGGAGGGGACGACTCGTCTTCTTGGCCTTCTTGTTCTTGTCTTTGCCCGGCTGGGTGGATTGGGCCGCGGAAGAGGAAGAAGCGGCCGGCGCCGATGTAGAGGTCGACGCCTTCGCCTTCCCTTTTGCGCCAACCTTTATCCAGCCCGGTTGGACCGGTTTGGGGAGGCGCACTTCAGGCAGTTCCGCCTGGGTCATGTCCTGTGTTCGGCGTGGACGGCTTGCCGAGGGTTTCAGCCCAGCTTCCGTCGCACGCCTGTCGTGAGCCAGTGCCGGTCGCAAGCGAGGCTCCGGGTTCAGACGCGGCTCTAGCCCGTCTATCCGGGCGTTGAGCCGGTCCGAGAGCCTGCTCAGGATCCGGTTCTCCAGTTCCTCTTCCTTTGTCTGGGGGCATGTCGCTGCGACGGGTTTGGGTGCCGCCCCCGCCTGCTCCATGCACGCCTTCAGCTCCGCCACCTCTTTCTTCAGTGCGGCCATTTCCGCCTTTAGGCGGGAGTTGGCCGCTCGCAGAAGTCTCGTCTCTTCATTTATATTGCGCGTCATCAGGAGCCTTGACGCCGCCCGAATCTGCGCAACCGCCTCCTTGAGCGCCTTCTTAGATGTCCCTTTTAGGTTGTTGGACTTTTCACAGACGGCCGCCACGGCCGCTGCGCCAAGTTCAATTTGTCCCCCCAGGTCTGCCGAGCCTAGTTCGTGTTCATCCTCAAGTTCCGAAGCAGAGGTCTCCGAAAGTCGGGACCCTGCTCTGGTAGACCGCAGCCCCTTCGTCATCTCGGCTACGTCCTTTTCCGCCTCTAGTTCGAGTTGGCGTTGGGTAGCCTCTGCCAGCTCCCGCTTCGCCTGGGCGAGGCCAACGTACTCGCCGGTTGTCGGCGGCCGTCCTCGGCCTTTTCTCGTCCCTGCCACTTTGGGCGAGGGCCCCGTCTCCACGTCGTCAACTGCGATGGCCCGCAGCCGCTTCCGACCGAGACTCCCCCAGGAATACCCGGGGTGCCGGTCTTCGCGGTCCTCCGATGGCTCTATCTCCATGTCCACGGTCGAAGCGTCAGAATCCGTTTCACTGAGCGCTGGTTGGCACACGACCGGAACGCGCTCCAGCCGCACTCTCGCCTCCTTCATATTTGCGCCATCTAACGATGTGCGCCTCGTCTCCTCCACAACCAATTTATCACCTTTCGCAACACACTTCTCCACAACGTTTTCAATTTTGGTTTCCATATAAGTTCCCACGAGAAGGGTCGATCAACAGGTCCACCCCCGGGTGACGCCCATTCCGAAGGGTAAGGCTACATACTGTAGAGGTCGCCAGGTACCTACAGGTTTTAACGACTTCGCTGTCGGGTGTTTATAGAGTTTTCCTTTCTCGCGGGCCGGCCGGTTAAGGCAAGCCCTCCGCTCTAGTGCCTCGACATACTCCATAACGCCGATTCGATGGAGATCGTTGAAGAGACACTAGGCTACGGGGTGCTAGGGGGTCGGCGTGCCTCCCCTAGTTTGGACGGTTGTTCCCGACGGCGGTGTTAATGCACGCCGGGCCGCCCCCTAACCTTCCCACCTCCCCCCCCTTACCCATTTCCCCTCCGGTGTTTGGTCCGCGGGGCGCTAGTCGCCCTACCCCGACTACAAGCCGGAGCGTTCCCCTATCCGCCACCCGGGGACGCGCCACGTCGGAGTTCACCTCTCCGCCCACTGAGACAACCCAGCAGGTCCGTGGAACCTTTTTTTTTTTTTTTTTTTTTTTTTATAGTCAGGAAATGCGTTACGCACCCCTACGCCGGGCTGTGCAATGGCGTAGGGAGTGTGGGACTCGCCGGCCGCAGAAGGTGTAAGAAAGGTGGCCGGAATACCCACTAAAACCTGACTGCCCTCTGACGCATTACGGCGGGGCCACGGGGACGCGTGAGCTTGCTACCGCGACCCCGCCTGCGTTTCGCCGTTAGGCGCCGTCTGTAGGGTCGGGGAGGGCGGCCACGTATTGCCGCGCTCTCCTTCCCGGTCTTCGTCTTCGGGTTGGGGGCGCCTGGGAGTCTATCTCGCGCTCCCGCTCCATCGCCTCCTTCTGCGAGATGACAGCTTCGCAGAAGGAGGCTACGCCATCCCATGACCTCTCGCTTCTTAGCATGGCGCTTATTACGCCGGGGAGCGAGAGGTCTCCGCCGATCGCCGCCACCAGGGTGCGGCGCTCATCAGACCAGGCACAACACACCTCTAGCGTGTGCTGTGCCGTATCGTCCCGTTCGCCGCACCCATGGCACGACGCCGTCTCCTCCCTTCCGATCCGACGCAGGTACCGCCCGAAACAGCCATGTCCTGACAGAACCTGCGTCAGTCGGAAGGTGAGGGACCCGTGGCCCCTCCCGCACCATTCCGAGAGCAGTGGACGGATGGCCTCAATTGTGCGGACCCCGTATTTGGCGTCCGCGAGGCCTGTCGCCCAAAGCTCTATGGTCGTCATTTTCCTCCTCCTCTGCCGAGCGCGGGCGTGCTCCTCCGGGGTGTGAGAGCCACCCCGGCCTCTGAGCTCGGCCCGCACCCGGTATTCCTCGGCCAGCACCCTCGCTTCGATCTCCCAAGGAGGAGTGCCGGCCAGGACGCAGGCCGCCGCGTGGCCTACCGTGCGGTAGGCCCGGCACGCACGCGCCGCAACAATTCGTTGCGGCCTGCGAAGGAGGGCCCTGTTAGGCGCGTCTAGGGCGTCTGCCCAGATCGGCGCGCCGTACAGGGCCATACTTTTGACGACCATGGTGTACAGGCGTCTTGCCTGCACACCCGGACCTCTGGTGTTGGGGAGGAGCCTAGCCAGGGCTGCTGCCGCCCCCACGAGCCGGGGGGTCAGCGTCTGGAAGTGGTCCCTGAAACGCCAACCCCCGTCGAGGGTGAGGCCCAGATAGTTCATCCGGGCCTTCACCGCGACCTCGCCCCCGCCGATCCGAAGGTTGGCCCCCGCTGGCACCTTCCACCTCGGCCCTCTAAAATAGAGGGCCTCAGTTTTTTGGAGGGCCACGCGGAGGCCGAGCGCCTCGATTCTCCGGACCAGCAGGGTGGCTCCGGCCTCAGCCCTCGCCTTCAGCTCCCTCCAGGTGCTGTCCCGGACTGCTACCAGCGTGTCATCTGCATAGCAGATGACCGCCATCTGGGGCAGCACCTTTCCGCGGATGGCCCAATCGAAACCGATGTTCCACAGTAGGGGTCCCAGTACGGACCCCTGGGGAACACCGGAGGCCATCCGCCTTTCCTCTCTGGCCGTCCTCCCCATGTAGGACACTACCCGATCCTGCAGGTAGTGTCCTACCACCCTCCGGAGATAGGGAGGCACTCGGTGGTATCGGAGTGCCTCCTCTATTACCTCAAAGGGGAGGGAGCCGAAGGCATTAGCGATGTCGAGCGACACCGCCATAGCCCCCTGCCCCCTCTGGGCCGCATCCTCCGTGAACCTCCTCAGGGCGGTCAGGGCATCGAGGGTCGATCGCCCCGACCGGAACCCGAATTGGTTCCCAGAGATCTGCGGCCCATCCCTCGTCAGATGCTGGATGAGCCGGGAAGCGATCACTCTTTCTAGCAGCTTCCCGATCTCGTCCAGCATCACGAGGGGCCGGTATCCGGAGGGTGAGTCCGCGGGGCGGCCGTCTTTTCTGATGAGGACCAGCCGCCCCTCCTTCCACGCCCCAGGGAAGCGCCCCGCCGCCAAGCAATCGCCGAATAGGCAGCGGAGGCGGTCCCCGAGGTGTTTTGCGGCTATGAGGAGGACCTTGCCAGGGACTCCATCGGGCCCCGGTGCTTTCCGGGGCCCCCGGAGCCGGCTGGCCGCCCTAGCTACCTCCTCCTCTGTAATCGGAGGAGGAGGGGGGGGAGTGTCCCTGTCATCTGGCGGGGCCATGCGCGGCGGATCGAAGGGAGGGCTGTTAGGAAACAGCCCCTCGACCACCGCGCTGAGGACAGCCGGCTCCATTTGTTCTGTGGGGGGCGCCACCTTTAGTTTTGCCCGCACCATGCGGTACGGACGCCCCCACGGATCTTCGTCGAGGGTCGCCAAGAACTCTGAGTAAGCATTGTCCTTGGCGACCCTGATGGCTGCTGCGAGCGCCTTCTTGGCGGCGCGCATGTCGGCCTGAAGGCGCTCCAGCTCGATATCCGTCCGGTGCCGCCGTCTGCGGCACCGCGTGAATGCACGCCGGGCGGCGTTACTGGCGGCACGCAGTACCGCGAGGTCCTGCGACCACCAGTAGACGCCCGTCCTGGGCGTGAAGCGTCGCGCCCTGGGCATCCCGGCGTTGCAGATCGTCGTCAGGTCCCGGCGGAACCTGACGGCCCTCTCCTCAACTCCCACCGATTGGGGGAGGTCCGGCGACCACGCGCAGCATATTGCGGCCTCTTCCGCCAGGTCCGCGTCGAGGCGGGAAAGCTGCCATCGAGGGAAGACCGCGCCTCGCCGCGGACCGGCCGCTGCGCGCGCCCGCGGATTCAGGGGCGCATTGGAGACCCTGAACCGGATGTATAAATGATCGGACAGGGTCTCCACCTCCTCCACGACACGCCAACACGAAACGCGGGCGCCGATAGCGGGGGTGGAGAATGTGACGTCTACCACTGAGCCCCCCCGTCCTCGTACGCACGTGTCGGCGTTGCCCTGGTTCTCCGGGGCTAGGCCGATGACTGTAGCCCAGTCCCGGAGGAGCGCCCCTTTCACGTCGGTGATGGAAGACCCCCACGCTGCGCACTTAGCGTTGAGATCCCCCATCACGATCACCTGGGCGGGCGATGCCCTCCGCACCACCGGCTCCAGGCCGTCCAGGAACCTCTCGAAGTCCGAGAGGTTCCTGTTTGGGGAGAAGTAGACTCCTACGAGTACTACCCCTCCCCAATTTGCCGCCACGTACCCTGCACCCCTCTCCCTGAGGGAGAGGCGCTGGGGGGCAGCGGGCGGCACCACTATGGCGACCGAGCCCTCCGTATCCCCGATCCAGTTTGGCAGAGGGGGGACCAGGTAGGGCTCGGCCACAACGGCGACGCCAATCTTCCACTCCACCAAGACCTGCATAAGCAGGTCCTGTGCGCGGGCGCAGTGGTTGGCGTTGGTCTGCAGGAACTCTGTGTGTGGGTGTCCTGGCATTATGACACTTGCATTTCGAGTTCCTCAGTGGCCTGCGGCGGAGAAGGTCTGCTCCGTGGGGCCTTCCCCTTCACGGTAGGGGGCGTGCATTTGGCACCCCCCATCGCATGCGCGTGCGGGCGACCTGCCTTCGCACATACCGCGCATTTGGCAGGCGCCTCGCACGTGGCCGCCTTATGCCCCTCCTTGCCACAACGGAAGCAGAGTTTGCCATAGTCCGCTTCCGTTGGGCACTCTGCAGGGCAGAGGGCACGTGTATGGCCTAGCCGCATGCACTTGTAGCAGCGCAGCGGCCGGGCCTCCATCGCTTTGACGGTGGCCATGGTCCAGCCTATGGCCAGCTTTCCTGCTTTTACGGCTGCCTTGGCAGCGGTCGCCGGGCATTTTATAATGGCCGAGCCGTCACCCCAGAAGCTACGGCGGATTTGGCCGGCCTTGACCTGGCTGGGGGAGCAGCCACCAGCAGCCGCCACCTTGGCAACCAGCTCCTCCTGGGTAACAGACTCGTCTAAGCCGGTGAGCTTGAGGCTGACCGATTTGGTCGGGCGGGCTATATCGGCCCAGGCCCCGATGACCTCCGTCAGTCTGGCGGCCAGGCGGTCAGCAGAGGCGTCCGGGGTCTCTCCCCCTACCTCCATCAGCCTGGAGCCGGTCACGCTCGTTCGGATCTTGACCGTCTCCAAGCCAAAGTCTCGAAGCAGGATGGAGGTCCTGGCCTTGGTGAGAACCTCGGCCATGGTGATGGCCTCCCCCTTCTTGAGGCTCACCATGATGGCCGCCGTCTTCGGGACCGTAATTTTCGGGGGCTTCGGTGGGGCTGCGGCTTTTTGACCAGATGGGGTGGGGGCAGGCCTATTCGAGGGGTTGCTTTTCTTTTTGGCCTTCCGGCCCACAACCTCTGTCCATCTAGGCTCATCTGTTGGGCCCTCGGGTGTTTGCCCTTGCTGGCCTTTCTCAGCTGGTGTCCGTCCCCCACCATGCTGAGAGGGGCGAGGGGGCTTTGAAGGGGCAGCCGGTTTGGTCTGAGTCGGTCTCCTTGCTGTGCTTGTGTCCCTGCCGGGCTGTGCTCTGGGACGGGGCGGCGGCGGCTGTCGCCTATCAGCGCTCAGGGGCGGCCTGAACACCGGCTCAGGAGGGAGGCGAGGCCGCTTGTCCGCCGCCAGAGGGGGGCGGAGACGCTGTTCAGGCAACAGACGGTCTTCTAGAGCCTCTAGCCTTGCATTTAGCATCGTGCCCACTTGGCAGAGGATGGTCCGCACGAGGTCTTCGTTATGTGCCTGATCAGGCTGACTCGGCACAGCGATATCAGCCTGTGGCCTCGCCCGGAGAAGACACTCTCTCATATCCGCCACCTCTTTGCGCAACAGCGCGACCTCGGCTTTCATGCGCTCGTTTTCCGCGCGAAGCAGCCGTGCTTCCTCTGAGTCTGTGCGCTTCGCGATCGCCTTAAAATTGTCCCTAAGGGCGTCCACAGCCTCGTTTAGAGCACGGACAAAAGTTCCCTTAAGGTGGGACGACTTTTTTGCCACATCCAGTATGACGCCGAGGTGTGTCTCTACTCGAACCTCTACATTTGTCGCCGGCTGCGCGTCGCGAATAGGCGTATTGGCGCCCTTCCGAGCGCCCGACGCGGCGGAAGATGTTCTTGTCGACCTCACCTCAGACAGCGACGACATCAGTTCGGCCTCCGCACGCGCTTCCATCTCTTCCTTCTGAGCCTTCAAAAAGGCTTGTTTGGCCGCCGCCAGCCCGACATAGTCGCCGGTGGTTGGCGGACGACCGCGTCCCTTCCTTTTGGTGCTAGTGGCGGGGGTCTCCGTAGAGCTCCCGCTGAGCTCCACATCCCTGGGCCGCTTCTGACCTCGGCCTTCGCTCCAAAAGCGCCCAGGCCCATCCCTGTCCAGGGACTCCATAGAGCCGCATAGACTTGTAACGGACACCATGCTTCGATGTTCCGTGTCCGAATCGGACTCCGACAGTCTTTTGTGCGCCGTTGTCGGGGTGCGCGTCAGCACCACCCTCAACTCCTTCATTTTCTGCTCCTCCCTCATCACATCCCCACTCTCCACACTCCTCTCTACATCAACAACGTTTTTTATTTTAGAATTTGTATCCATTTGTGTTCCCACGAGAAGGGTCGATCAACAGGTCCACCCCCGGGTGACGCCCATTCCGAAGGGTAAGGCTACATACTGTAGAGGTCGCCAGGTATCTACAGGTGTTAACGACTTCGCTGTCGGGTTTTTATAGAGTTTTCCTTTCTCGCGGGCCGGCCGGTTAAGGCAAGCCCTCCGCTCTAGTGCCTCGACATACTCCATAACGCCGATTCGATGGAGATCGTTGAAGAGACACTAGGCTACGGGGTGCTAGGGGGTCGGCGTGCCTCCCCTAGTTTTGGACGGTTGTTCCCGACGGCGGTGTTAATGCACGCCGGGCCGCCCCCTAACCTTCCCACCTCCCCCCCCTTACCCATTTCCCCCCCCCGGTGTTTGGTCCGCGGGGCGCTAGTCGCCCTACCCCGACTACAAGCCGGAGCGTTCCCCTATCCGCCACCCGGGGACGCGCCACGTCGGAGTTCACCTCTCCGCCCACTGAGACAACCCAGCAGGTGCGTGGAGGTCCGTGGAACCTAACCTAACCTTTTTTTTTTTTTTTTTTTTTTATAGTCAGGAAATGCGTTACGCACCCCTACGCCGGGCTGTGCAATGGCGTAGGGAGTGTGGGACTCGCCGGCCAAGGAAGGTGTAAGAAGAGGTGACCGGAATACCCACTAAAACCTGACTGCCCTCTAACGCATTACGGCGGGGCCACGGGGACGCGTGAGCTTGCTACCGCGACCCCGCCTGCGTTTCGCCGTTAGGCGCCGTCTGTAGGGTCGGAGAGGGCGGCCACGTATTGCCGCGCTCTCCTTCCCGGTCTTCGTCTTCGGGGTGGGGGCGCCTGGGAGTCTATCTCGCGCTCCCGCTCCATCGCCTCCTTCTGCGAGATGACAGCTTCGCAGAAGGAGGCTACGCCATCCCATGACCTCTCGTCTCTTAGCATGGCGCTTATCACGCCGGGGAGCGAGAGGTCCCCGCCGATCGCCGCCACCAGGGTGCGGCGCTCATCAGACCAGGCACAACACATTTCTAGCGTGTGCTGTGCCGTATCCTCCCGTTCGCCGCACCCATGGCACGACGCCGTCTCCTCCCTTCCGATCCGACGCAGGTACCGCCCGAAACAGCCATGTCCGGACAGAACCTGCGTCAGTCTGAAGGTGAGGGACCCGTGGCCCCTCCCGCACCATTCCGAGAGCAGTGGACGAATGGCCTCAATTGTGCGGACCCCGTATTTGGCGTCCGCGAGGCCTGTCGCCCAAAGCTCTATGGTCGTCATTTTCCTCCTCCTCTGCCGAGCGCGGGCGTGCTCCTCCGGGGTGTGAGAGCCACCCCGGCCTCTGAGCTCGGCCCGCACCCGGTATTCCTCGGCCAGCACCCTCGCTTCGATCTCCCAAGGAGGAGTGCCGGCCAGGACGCAGGCCGCCGCGTGGCCTACCGTGCGGTAGGCCCGGCACGCACGCGCCGCAACAATTCGTTGCGGCCTGCGAAGGAGGGCCCTGTTAGGCGCGTCTAGGGCGTCTGCCCAGATCGGCGCGCCGTACAGGGCCATACTTTTGACGACCATGGTGTACAGGCGTCTTGCCTGCACACCCGGACCTCTGGTGTTGGGGAGGAGCCTAGCCAGGGCTGCTGCCGCCCCCACGAGCCGGGGGGTCAGCGTCTGGAAGTGGTCCCTGAAACGCCAACCCCCGTCGAGGGTGAGGCCCAGATAGTTCATCCGGGCCTTCACCGCGACCTCGCCCCCGCCGATCCGAAGGTTGGCCCCCGCTGGCACCTTCCACCTCGGCCCTCTAAAATAGAGGGCCTCCGTTTTTTGGAGGGCCACGCGGAGGCCGAGCGCCTCGATTCTCCGGACCAGCAGGGTGGCTCCGGCCTCAGCCCTCGCCTTCAGCTCCCTCCAGGTGCTGTCCCGGACTGCTACCAGCGTGTCATCTGCATAGCAGATGACCGCCATCTGGGGCAGCACCTTTCCGCGGATGGCCCAATCGAATCCGATGTTCCACAGTAGGGGTCCGAGTACGGACCCCTGGGGAACACCGGAGGCCATCCGCCTTTCCTCCCTGGCCGTCCTCCCCATGTAGGACACTACCCTATCCTGCAGGTAGTGTCCTACCACCCTCCGGAGATAGGGAGGCACTCGGTGGTATCGGAGTGCCTCCTCTATTACCTCAAATGGGAGGGAGCCGAAGGCATTAGCGATGTCGAGCGACACCGCCATAGCCCCCTGCCCCCTCTGGGCCGCATCCTCCGTGAACCTCCTCAGGGCGGTCAGGGCATCGAGGGTCGATCGCCCCGACCGGAACCCGAATTGGTTCCCAGAGATCTGCGGCCCATCCCTCGCCAGATGCTGGATGAGCCGGGAAGCGATCACTCTTTCTAACAGCTTCCCGATCTCGTCCAGCATCACTAGGGGCCGGTATCCGGAGGGTGAGTCCGCGGGGCGGCCGTCTTTTCTGATGAGGACCAGCCGCCCCTCTTTCCACGTCCCAGGGAAGCGCCCCGCCGCCAAGCAATCGCTGAATAGGCAGCGGAGGCGGTCCCCGAGGTGTTTTGCGGCTATGAGGAGGACCTTGCCAGGGACTCCATCGGGCCCCGGTGCTTTCCGGGGCCCCCGGAGCCGGCTGGCCGCCCTAGCTACCTCCTCCTCTGTAATCGGAGGAGGAGGGGGGGGAGTGTCCCTGTCATCTGGCAGGGCCATGCGCGGCGGATCGAACGGAGGGCTGTTAGGAAACAGCCCCTCGACCACCGCGCTGAGGACAGCCGGCTCCATTTGTTCTGTGGGGGGCGCCACTTTTAATTTTGCCCGCACCATGCGGTACGGACGCCCCCACGGATCTTCGTCGAGGGTCGCCAAGAACTCTGAGTAAGCATTGTCCTTGGCGACCCTGATGGCTGCTGCCAGCGCCTTCTTGGCGGCGCGCATGTCAGCCTGAAGGCGCTCCAGCTCGACATCCGTCCGGTGCCGCCGTCTGCGGCACCGCGTGAATGCACGCCGGGCGGCGTTACTGGCGGCACGCAGTACCGCGAGGTCCTGCGACCACCAGTAGACGCCCGCCCTGGGCGTGAAGCGTCGCGCCCTGGGCATCCCGGCGTTGCAGATCGCCGTCAGGTCCCGGCGGAACCTGACGGCCCTCTCCTCAACCCCCACCGATTGGGGGGGGTCCGCCGACCACGCGCAGCATATTGCGGCCTCTTCCGCCAGGTCCGCGTCGAGGCGGGAAAGCTGCCATCGAGGGAAGACCGCGCCTCGCCGCGGACCGGCTGCTGCGCGCGCCCTCGAATCCAGGGGCGCGTTGGAGACCCTGAACCGGATGTATAGATGATCGGACAGGGTCTCCACCTCCTCCAGGACACGCCAACACGAAATGCGGGCGCCGATAGCGGGGGTGGCGAATGTGACGTCTACCACTGAGCGCCCCCGTTCTCGTACGCATGTGTTGGCGTTTCCCTGGTTCTCCGGGGCTAGGCCGATGACTGTAGCCCAGTCCCGGAGGAGCGCCCCTTTCACGTCGGTGATGGAGGACCCCCACGCTGCGCACTTGGCGTTGAGATCCCCCATCACGATGACCTGGGCCGGCGAAGCCCTCCGCACTACCGGCTCCAGGCCATAACCTTTTTTTTTTTTTTTTTTTTTTTTTTTTTTTTTTTACGTGTGGAAATGCGACCTTAAGCACGCTCCCTGGTCGGGGCACCAGGGGGGTCTGTGGGGCTCTCCCACCGAAGTGGGCCTACCCACTAAAACCACACGCGTTCCCTCATAGCCATGGTGTGGGCGCCACGGGAGCATGGTTAACACGTGACACCGCGACGCCCACTGGCCGCCCCGGGATGGGGCCCCTCTCTGCGCCCTTAAAAGGGCGCTCCTCGGAGACGGCACCGTGTGCAATGCAGGTTCGGGAATCCCCGCCCTCGCCCGCCGGCGCCGCCTTGAGTTTTTTATAGAGGTTCACTCCTCGCGGCCTCCGTCTTGAAAAAGACAGAGGCCCGCGGTCCCAGCGTCGGCGCCGGGATTACGCGAAATGCAGCTGCAAGGGGAAAGTTGCCCTTCCCCTCGCAGCCCCACCGCCGCCGCATCTGCGGTGCGACGCCGCTGAGTCGCGGAGGATAGGGAGAGTGGCGCACCGAAATACCAACACTCCTCCTCCTCCGCGACTCACCACCACAACTACTGCGGGGACCCCATAATCCCCGCAGTTTCGCTACAAAGGGCGGACTCAAAGAGCCCACCCCCAGCGACCTCCCTGGGGCCAGCCCTTGATCAAGGGCCAGCCAGACTCCAGCAGCCCACAAGTGGGCCCGCCAGAACGGGTCGCCCACGACCGAGGTCGCAGGCTCCCCTTGGTGTTTGGTCCGCGGGGCTTTCGCCCTACTCCGGCTCGCACCAGGCCGGAGCGTTCCCCTATCCGCCACCCGGGGACGCGCCACGTCGAAGTTCACCTCTCCGCCCACTGAGACAACCCAGCAGGTCCGTGGAACCTAACCTAACCTAACCTAACCTAACCTAACCTAACCTAACCTAACCTAACCTAACCTAACCTAACCTAACCTAACCCAGTCACGCGCCAGCCGCCGCCCCGAACGCACGCTCTCCGCGACGCTCTGTGCCGCTCCGCGACGAAATAAACGGCAAAAAATAAGTGAGATAGTAAAAAGTTTACAAAAATAGGACTGTTTGGTATCAAAAGAAGCGCCTAGAAAAACCACGTAATATTCCGAAAGAAAAAATTAGAAAAGTGCAATAATAAAAAAGTTATCCCCCAAAAACTATTAAACAACACGCTGCAAAAACAGAAAAATCAAAACGCTGACCAAACAAGATCGACGACCCCCCTATTTTTAGACACTCAAAGAAGCGCGCTGACTGACCCTACAACCCGGACCAAGACAAAAAATTTTCGCGAGAAAAACAACGGAAATAGACCCCAAAAACCAAAAACCACGTGGCACGTGGTCACAGATCCTGACTAGATAAAACAAAAATACAGTGCCCACTGAAAGCCATAACTCCTCCGAGGTGACCAATATATTGGACATCCAAATCGGAGGACACGTCATCAAGTAATAAGCAGGAAAAATTCTTAACCTAAAACATCAACAGAAAAACTATAAAAACTTGAAAAAACGATCGGCGAGGCAGTCCTCTGAAAAATTCCAGAGGAAGGTCAAACCGATCCCCACCATCCAGCGAAATTCCAGAAATTTTCAACAAGAAACCAGCAAGCAATAGCAAGAAAACCACGACACCACAAAATCTGACTATTCAGAGCCCAGAAAAACCAAAAAAGGACACCTCCATATAGAAAAGTGATAAATAAGAACACCAACCCACAAAACTTTCAAATTGACTCAAAAGTTACAGTGAAAAAAGTGAAAAGTGTAAAACTCAAAACTCGTAAGTTAAAATCACTATAAAACACTTTACGCAAAACTGGAATTAAAAATAGAAATGGAAGAGCTACACTAAATTGTAACCAATTTACATAAATAAACAAAAGAATAAGTATATAAATAATACCAATAGAATCAGAATTAGAAATAAGATAAGATATAAGTAAATAGTCTGTATCAGAATTAAAACAAATCAAACTCACAAGTAAAACTTTAGAAACATTAAACCAAACTAAATACTTGGATTACACTACACTTGAAATAGATCAAAAACTATACAAAGTAATTAAGGTTGGATATAATTTTAACAAATCAGCATTCATAGGATATACACAGCGTTAATTGTAGTGTATTTAAATTAAAAGAGACCAAATACAAAATGAAAACTAAATGCAATAATATTAGAATAGACCATACTCATAATTAAAACTGCAATTATAGTCACCAAACTAAATTAAATAAATTAAAGCCTGAAAAAGGACAAAGTATACTTTAGACTACTCGCTACAATTGAAATAGATCATAAGTAAGATACATAGCAATTAAGTCTGGACAAAATTCAAAACAAAATAGCATCAATAGAATTTAAATACTGTTTAATAACATAAGTAGAGATAAAATAAGATATATTTTGTAAAACCAGAGTATCATAATTAAGATTGACCAATTCACAAATAAAATTGTACCTAGAGTCATCGCACCAAATCAAATAAATTAAAAAGCTGCCAATTCACAAAGTATACCTTAGATTACTCACTAAAAATTGTAATAGATAAAAATAAGATACATAGCAATTAAGTTTGGACAAAATTCCAAACAAAATAGCATCAATAGAACTTAAATAGTGTTTAATAATATAAGTAGAGATAAAATAAGATATATTTTGTAAAACCAGAGTATCATAATTAAGATTGACCAATTCACAAATAAAATTGTACCTAGAGTCATCGCACCAAATCAAATAAATTAAAAAGCTGCCAATTCACAAAGTATACCTTAGATTACTCACTAAAAATTGTAATAGATAAAAATAAGATACATAGCAATTAAGTTTGGACAAAATTCCAAACAAAATAGCATCAATAGAACTTAAATAGTGTTTAATAATATAAGTAGAGATAAAATAAGATATATTTTGTAAAACCAGAGTATCATAATCAAGATTGACCAATTCACAAATAAAATTGTACCTAGAGTCATCGCACCAAATCAAATAAATTAAAAAGCTGCCAATTCACAAAGTATACCTTAGATTACTCACTAAAAATTGTAATAGATAAAAATAAGATACATAGCAATTAAGTTTGGACAAAATTCCAAACAAAATAGCATCAATAGAATTTAAATAGTGTTTAATAATATAAGTAGAGATAAAATAAGATATATTTTGTAAAACCAGAGTATCATAATTAAGATTGACCAATTCACAAATAAAATTGTACCTAGAGTCATCGCACCAAATCAAATAAATTAAAAAGCTGCCAATTCACAAAGTATACCTTAGATTACTCACTAAAAATTGTAATAGATAAAAATAAGATACATAGCAATTAAGTTTGGACAAAATTCCAAACAAAATAGCATCAATAGAATTTAAATAGTGTTTAATAATATAAGTAGAGATAAAATAAGATATATTTTGTAAAACCAGAGTATCATAATTAAGATTGACCAATTCACAAATAAAATTGTACCTAGAGTCATCGCACCAAATCAAATAAATTAAAAAGCTGCCAATTCACAAAGTATACCTTAGATTACTCACTAAAAATTGTAATAGATAAAAATAAGATACATAGCAATTAAGTTTGGACAAAATTCCAAACAAAATAGCATCAATAGAACTTAAATAGTGTTTAATAATATAAGTAGAGATAAAATAAGATATATTTTGTAAAACCAGAGTATCACAATTAAGATTGACCAATTCACAAATAAAATTGTACCTAGAGTCATCGCACCAAATCAAATAAATTAAAAGCTGCCAATTCACAAAGTACACCTTAGATTATTCACAATTGTAACAGATCAAAACAATACACACAGCAATAAAGGTTGAAAAAATTCAAATAAATTAGCATTAATAATATATAAACAGAGTAAAATAATATATTAGAAATAAGATAAGACATATTAGAAGATTAGACAATATTAGAACTATAATTGACTAAAACAATAAGCAAATTTGTAATAAAAAATTATCTACCTAAATCTAAAATTAGTTAAAACCTACGGTCATAGCATTAAATATATATTTAGACTAAAGACTAGAACTGACACGAGCCCTGACACACAACAAAATGTTTGGCTTCCGCACACCAGAAAAAAAGACAACTCAAGTGGCTGCACCCGACATGACCAAACCGGGAACCTCTCAGGCAGAAGCCTCCCCAAACAAGATCTCGAAGGCAAGGAGGAGCATAGATGAGTGGGAATCTGGAAGAGTGGAGAGGAAAGAAAACCCTCCTCGCTCTCCTAAAAAGACAGAACCGACAGAAAAGAGGACCCAACTCTCCAAAGAGCTGAAAGCAGTTCGGAAAGCCCCCATGGACTTGACAAGTCCTCCCAAATATGCCACCAAACTGGCAGAGGCAAAGGCCTGCGTAACTAAGGCCAAGATTAACCTAGGTCAATCCAGGAATACGAAAACCGAAATAAAAGAAGCGGTGATACAAGCGATTGAAAGGCTGTATCAATTAGTTAAAGAGTCAGAAAGCATGAAAGAGAAACATCAAAATGAAGAGGAAACAAAAACAAAAGAGACAGAAAAAGAAATAGAAAAGAAAACAGAACAAATAAAAAGTAGCGAGACCATCCTAATAACAAAAATAGAAGAACATACTAAATTAATACAACAAAGTAACGAAAAGATAGAGGAATTAAAAAATACCATAGAAAAATACCAAGAGATACAAGAAAAACAACAGCATACATATGCGGAAATGGTAATACAGGGAAGAAGAAAATCGGAAGAACAAAAGACACTACACTCAGTAGTAGTAACAGCCAAGAGTGAAATAGAAACCAGTGAAGAGATAATGAACAGAATAAGGAAGGTAGTAAATGCAAAGGATGGAGAAATATCAGTAGAGAAGATACGTAAAGCAAAAGACAGGAAGGTCATAGTGGGATGCAGAACAGAAGAGGAGAGGAAAAAACTAAAAGAAAAACTAGAGATAGCCAAGGATCACCTAGAAGTACAGGAGATAAAAAACAAGGACCCGCTGGTTATACTACGCGATGTATTCCAGTATAACAGCGATGAGGATATAGTGATGGCATTAAAAAATCAAAACCGGAATATATTCAAGGATCTCGGCGATGAGGGACGAGTTGAGATCCTATATAAGAAGCGAGCCAGGAATCCGCACATAAACCATATAGTGCTACGAGTTTCCCCCCAGATATGGCGAAGAATGTTGGATACGGAGAAACTGCAAATTGACCTGCAGAAGGTACGGGTGGAAGACCATTCACCATTGGTGCAATGCTCAACCTGCCTTGCATATGGGCATCCTAAACGCCTCTGCAAGGAAAAAATAGAAAGGTGTAGCCACTGTGGGGGACCACACAAAAAATCCGAATGCACTGATTGGCTTGCTGGAACAGAACCAGAATGCAGTAACTGCAAGGCCGCAAAAATGGATAGCACTCACCATAACACGTTCAGCAGTGAGTGCCCGGTGAGAAAGCGGTGGGACGCTATAGCGCGGTCCACCATTTCCTATTGCTAAGGTGGCCCCGGGCAACCACGGCAGAATAAATGGCAGAACTCACCAATACCACGTGCTTCAAATAAACCTACAACGGAGCCAAACCGCAATGGCAGAACTCATAACGGAGGCAGATGCAAGGAAAACAACCTTTGCTATGGTGCAAGAACCATATGTCGGAAGGATAGGGGAAGTGAAGCAGTACAAAGGCGTAAGGACAATCCAATGTGTACGAGCTTCCGGCACAGACAAAGTCATAAAAGCAGCCATCATGCTCTTCGACGACAATATCAACGTTACCCAATACCCGGCTCTCACAACAGAGAATATCGCAGTTGTGAAACTCAGGACCGGGGCCTGGGAGATAGGGGTAGTGTCGGTTTACCTAGAAGGGGACAAACCCCTAGAACCCTATCTGAAAGACATAAAGAGCGCCGTAGAAGGGTTGGAGACGAGGAACGTGATATTGGGGGGCGATGTCAACGCGTGGAATACCTGGTGGGGAAGTGGGCAGACCAATAGGAGAGGGGAAGATGTTGCAGCGACATTGGACTACCTGGAATTACACATACAAAACCGGGGCACTGACCCCACGTTTGACACTATTAGGGGAACTAGAAGGTATACCAGCTGCGTAGATGTCACCACTTGCTCAACAGCCCTTCTTGGGAAAATTGAAGATTGGAAACTGGAGAGAGAACTAATAAGCTCGGATCACATGGCAGTCACATTCAGAATAAACCAAGAAAAATCTATAGGAACAGACATCAAACGTACAACAAGAATATATAACACAAAAAAGGCAGATTGGAATAAATTTAGAAGAGAACTAACAAAAGAACTTGAAGATAGAAATATTAATGCAGAAACAATAGAAAAAGTCAAAGATAACAAACAGTTGGAAATAGTAGTTGAAAATTATACAAATGCTATTAAGGAGACCTGCGACAACAACTTCCGTAAGGAACATAAAAACAAACGAATAGGACTGCCATGGTGGAATGAAGCACTATCTGAAAAGAAAAAGGAAGTCCTCCGGAAAAAACGCAGAATTTCTTGCGCTGCACCAATACGAAGGGAATGGGTTATCGAGCAATACCTCAAAGCGAAAAAGGAGTACGAATTGGAAGTTAGGACAGCGCAGACTTCCAGTTGGAAGGCCTTCTGTAGCAAACAAGACCGTGAATCAGTTTGGGATGGCATTTACAGAGTGCTAAACCGCACGACGATTAGGCAAGATGAACTTCCCATTGTAAAAGATGGGAAGGTCTTGAATGGTGAAGAGTCGGCCAGGGCCCTGGCAGATACTTTCTACCCAGAGGATACGTCATCAGAAGATGGAGAGGTACACATGGAGATAAGAAAAAAGGCAATGCAAATAAATAACGAAGCGAATAATGAAAGCTACCCGATACTCACCAGAAGCGAACTCATGTGGGCCGCGTCATCTTTTAATCCTAAGAAGGCCCCTGGCATCGACGGACTCACCGCCGACATCTGTTGTGCGGCCATAGTACAAGACCCGGAAACATTCCTAGCAATTGCAAATAAATGCCTAAGCCTAGCCTACTTCCCCACTAGATGGAAAGAGGCTGTTGTAGTCGTGCTGAAAAAACCCGGAAAAAAGGACTATACGCACCCCAAATCCTACAGGCCCATAGGCCTACTACCTGTGCTCGGGAAAATACTAGAGAAAATGATGGTGCAAAGAATAAGGTGGCATATACTGCCTCAAATTAGTTTGAAGCAGTATGGATTCATGCCGCAACGCGGCGCCGAAGACTCCCTCTATGACATGATGCGACACATCCACAATGGGCTTTCTGGAAGGAAGGTCATGGTGCTCGTGTCACTTGATATAGAGGGAGCATTCGACAACGCGTGGTGGCCGGCAATCCAATGCGGATTAGCGGAGACCAAAAGCCCGGTGTACCTGAGGCGGATCATTGACAGTTACCTAAGTGACAGGGTGGTCCGAGTCAGGTATGCAGGAGCAGAATGGATCAAAGAAACCACCAAGGGGTGCGTACAAGGGTCGATAGGAGGACCAACCCTTTGGAACATACTCCTAAACCCTCTACTGAGGGAACTGGAGGCAAACAAGATACACTGTCAGGCCTTCGCTGATGATATTGTCCTAATCTTCTCGGGGGACAATGCACTTGAAGTGGAACAGAGAGCCAATGCGACCCTTGCCCGAGTGCGGGAGTGGGGGGTTGTAAATAAGCTAAACTTCGCACCACAGAAGACAAACGCGATGATAATAACGAGGAAGCTGAAGTACGACTCCCCACGCCTGCGGATGGGCGGGGTAGACATTGAGCTCTCTAAAGAAGTCAAAATACTTGGCCTCACAGTGGACAACAGGCTCACATTTAATGCGCATGTGGACAATGTGTGCCGGAAAGCACAGAACCTGTACATTCAACTGTCGAGAGCTGCTAAGGTCAATTGGGGATTGAACCCCGAGGTGATTAGGACAATATATACGGCGGTCGTGGAGCCGGTGATCATGTACGCTGCTAGCGCATGGTCGCCGGCAACACGAAAAAGGTCAGTCAGGAAGCGCCTCGATATAGTGCAAAGGGGCTTCGCCCAAAAAATAATCAAAGCATATAGAACAGTCTCCCTGAATGCCTCCCTATTACTCACAGGACTACTCCCGCTGGACCTACGAATCCAGGAAGCAGCCTCGCTTTACGAGGTAAAAAGAGGTTTCTCTCGGCGGACAATAGAAGATAGAGAGGTAGAAGGGAGGATGCCCTATACAGAATGGGCTCACCCAGCTGAAAGAATCCAGTTGGAGTTCACATGCCTGGGAGAAGGGACAGAGCTACCAGTCCAAGGACTTAAAATATACACAGATGGTAGCAAATTGGAAGGAAAGGTTGGAGCTGCAATGTCCGTCTGGAACGGAGAGGCGGAAACAAAAACCAAAAAACTCAAACTCGAAAACTACTGTACCGTTTACCAGGCAGAACTACTAGCATTACATGAAGCAGTAGAAACAGCACTAAAATCCCCTGCACAGAACTACAGTATTATATCAGACTCCCGATCAGCCCTACAAACAATCGGAAAAATCAACACATGCCATCCCATAGCCGGAAAGATTCAAGAAAAAATAAAAAGGATACAAGAACAAGGTGGAAACATAGAACTCTACTGGGTGAGATCACACATAGGACAAACAGGAAACGAACGAGCGGACCTCTTGGCCAAAGAAGCAGCATTAAAAGGAAAGCAGAAACCTGATTACGACAAACTTCCGGTTTCATTCGTCAAACGACAGATCCGACAGGAAACGATTGACGAATGGAATCGGAGATACATAAATGGAACAACGGCCTCAGGCACAAAGATATTTTTCCCGGACGCAGCCGAAGCATACAAAATAGTTAGAAAAATAGAAATGGAACCCACATTAATTCAAATACTGACAGGACACGGCGGATTCGCGGAATACCTTCACAGATTTAAATGTAGAGAGAGCCCATCGTGTCCATGCGACGGGGAAATAAGCCAAACCATAGAACACATAATTGTCGAATGTCCAATGTATATAAGAGAAAGAAATGAAACCGAAAATGTAATAGGTATGGATATTAATAAAGAAAAAATATGTAAAATTATAGAAGATAAGAGTATTAGGGAAAAATTCTTGAATTACTGTACAGAAATAGCAAAAAGAGTAGTAAGTATAAATAAAACTTAATTGGTGACAATGGAGTAAATAACAGCAATAGACACATTTGTAAGTAAAACAGCACAAGTGGCGCTACCTTAAATGTATACAATATACACAAAGGAAGCGCCACCCCGCGATATATACATCATTGGCACCAATAAATAAATTGTAATATTAGAATTGTAGAACTAGTTAAGTAAATGTAAGAGCTTTTTAAATAAATAAACGGAACGACAAAGTCTCTGGCCCAAACATGCCAGGGGAGGAACGAGAGGGCGGCATAGCGCCGCCCAAAAAAAAAGTAAAAAAAAAACCTAACCTAACCTAACCTAACCTAACCTAACCTAAGAAAGGTGGCCGGAATACCCACTAAAACCTGACTGCCCTCTGACGCATTACAGCGGGGCCACGGGGACGCGTGAGCTTGCTACCGCGACCCCGCCTGCGTTTCGCCGTTAGGCGCCGTCTGTAGGGTCGGGGAGGGCGGCCACGTATTGCCGCGCTCTCCTTCCCGGTCTTCGTCTTCGGGTTGGGGGCGCCTGGGAGTCTATCTCGCGCTCCCGCTCCATCGCCTCCTTCTGCGAGATGACAGCTTCGCAGAAGGAGGCTACGCCATCCCATGACCTCTCGCTTCTTAGCATGGCGCTTATTACGCCGGGGAGCGAGAGGTCTCCACCGATCGCCGCCACCAGGGTGCGGCGCTCATCAGACCAGGCACAACACACCTCTAGCGTGTGCTGTGCCGTATCGTCCCGTTCGCCGCACCCGTGGCACGACGCCGTCTCCTCCCTTCCGATCCGACGCAGGTACCGCCCGAAACAGCCATGTCCTGACAGAACCTGCGTCAGTCGGAAGGTGAGGGACCCGTGGCCCCTCCCGCACCATTCCGAGAGCAGTGGACGGATGGCCTCAATTGTGCGGACCCCGTATTTGGCGTCCGCGAGGCCTGATGCCCAAAGCTCTATGGTCGTCATTTTCCTCCTCCTCTGCCGAGCGCGGGCGTGCTCCTCTGGGGTGTGAGAGCCACCCCGGCCTCTGAGCTCGGCCCGCACCCGGTATTCCTCGGCCAGCACCCTCGCTTCGATCTCCCAAGGAGGAGTGCCGGCCAGGACGCAGGCCGCCGCGTGGCCTACCGTGCGGTAGGCCCGGCACGCACGCGCCGCAACAATTCGTTGCGGCCTGCGAAGGAGGGCCCTGTTAGGCGCGTCTAGGGCGTCTGCCCAGATCGGCGCGCCGTACAGGGCCATACTTTTGACGACCATGGTGTACAGGCGTCTTGCCTGCACACCCGGACCTCTGGTGTTGGGGAGGAGCCTAGCCAGGGCTGCTGCCGCCCCCACGAGCCGGGGGGTCAGCGTCTGGAAGTGGTCCCTGAAACGCCAACCCCCGTCGAGGGTGAGGCCCAGATAGTTCATCCGGGCCTTCACCGCGACCTCGCCCCCGCCGATCCGAAGGTTGGCCCCCGCTGGCACCTTCCACCTCGGCCCTCTAAAATAGAGGGCCTCAGTTTTTTGGAGGGCCACGCGGAGGCCGAGCGCCTCGATTCTCCGGACCAGCAGGGTGGCTCCGGCCTCAGCCCTCGCCTTCAGCTCCCTCCAGGTGCTGTCCCGGACTGCTACAAGCGTGTCATCTGCATAGCAGATGACCGACATCTGGGGCAGCACCTTTCCGCGGATGGCCCAATCGAATCCGATGTTCCACAGTAGGGGTCCCAGTACAGACCCCTGGGGAACACCGGAGGCCATCCGCCTTTCCTCTCTGGCCGTCCTCCCCATGTAGGACACTACCCGATCCTGCAGGTAGTGTCCTACCACCCTCCGGAGATAGGGAGGCACTCGGTGGTATCGGAGTGCCTCCTCTATTACCTCAAAGGGGAGGGAGCCGAAGGCATTAGCGATGTCGAGCGACACCGCCATAGCCCCCTGCCCCCTCTGGGCCGCATCCTCCGTGAACCTCCTCAGGGCGGTCAGGGCATCGAGGGTCGATCGCCCCGACCGGAACCCAAATTGGTTCCCAGAGATCTGCGGCCCATCCCTCGTCAGATGCTGGATGAGCCGGGAAGCGATCACTCTTTCTAGCAGCTTCCCGATCTCGTCCAGCATCACGAGGGGCCGGTATCCGGAGGGTGAGTCCGCGGGGCGGCCGTCTTTTCTGATGAGGACCAGCCGCCCCTCCTTCCACGCCCCAGGGAAGCGCCCCGCCGCCAGGCAATCGCCGAATAGGCAGCGGAGGCGGTCCCCGAGGTGTTTTGCGGCTATGAGGAGGACCTTGCCAGGGACTCCATCGGGCCCCGGTGCTTTCCGGGGCCCTCGGAGCCGGCTGGCCGCCCTAGCCACCTCCTCCTCTGTAATTGGAGGAGGAGGCGGGGGAGTGTCCAGGACAGCGTAGTCCTGGTCCCTGCCATCTGGCGGGGCCATGCGCGGCGGATCGAAAGGAGGGCTGTTAGGAAACAGCCCCTCGACCACCGCGCTGAGGACAGCCGGCTCCATTTGTTCTGTGGGGGGCGCCACCTTTAGTTTTGCCCGCACCATGCGGTACGGACGCCCCCACGGATCTTCGTCGAGGGTCGCCAAGAACTCTGAGTAAGCATTGTCCTTGGCGACCCTGATGGCTGCTGCGAGCGCCTTCTTGGCGGCGCGCATGTCGACCTGAAGGCGCTCCAGCTCGACATCCGTCCGGTGCCGCCGTCTGCGGCACCGCGTGAATGCACGCCGGGCGGCGTTACTGGCGGCACGCAGTACCGCGAGGTCCTGCGACCACCAGTAGACGCCCGCCCTGGGCGTGAAGCGTCGCGCCCTGGGCATCCCGGCGTTGCAGATCGCCGTCAGGTCCCGGCGGAACCTGACGGCCCTCTCCTCAACCCCCACCGATTGGGGGGGGTCCGACGACCACGAGCAGCATATTGCGGCCTCTTCCGCCAGGTCCGCGTCGAGGCGGGAAAGCTGCCATCGCGGGAAGACCGCGCCTCGCCGCGGACCGGCCGCTGCGCGCGCCCGCTGATCCAGGGGCGCGTTGGAGACCCTGAACCGGATGTATAAATGATCGGACAGGGTCTCCACCTCTTCCAGGACACGCCAACATGAAATGCGGGCGCCGATAGCGGGGGTGGCGAATGTGACGTCTACCACTGAGCCCCCCCGTCCTCGTACGCACGTGTCGGCGTTGCCCTGGTTCTCCGGGGCTAGGCCGATGACTGTAGCCCAGTCCCGGAGGAGCGCCCCTTTCTCGTCGGTGATGGAGGACCCCCACGCTGCGCACTTAGCGTTGAGATCCCCCATCACGATGACCTGGGCGGGCGATGCCCTCCGCACCACCGGCTCCAGGCCGTCCAGGAACCTCTCGAAGTCCGAGAGGTTCCTGTTTGGGGAGAAGTAGACTCCTACGAGTACTACCCCTCCCCAATTTGCCGCCACGTACCCTGCACCCCTCTCCCTGAGGGAGAGGCGCTGGGGGGCAGCGGGCGGCACCACTATGGCGACCGAGCCCTCCGTATCCCCGATCCAGTTTGGCAGAGGGGGGACCAGGTAGGGCTCGGCAACAACGGCGACGCCAATCTTCCACTCCGCCAAGACCTGCATAAGCAGGTCCTGTGCGCGGGCGCAGTGGTTGGCGTTGGTCTGCAGGAATTCTGTGTGTGGGTGTCCTGGCATTATAACACTTGCATTTCGAGTTCCTCAGTGGCCTGCGGCGGAGAAGGTCTGCTCCGTGGGGCCTTCCCCTTCACGGTAGGGGGCGTGCATTTGGCACCCCCCATCGCATGCGCGTGCGGGCGACCTGCCTTCGCACATACCGCGCATTTGGCAGGTGCCTCGCACGTGGCCGCCTTATGCCCCTCCTTGCCACAACGGAAGCAGAGTTTGCCATAGTCCGCTTCCGTTGGGCACTCTGCAGGGCAGAGGGCACGTGTATGGCCTAGCCGCATGCACTTGTAGCAGCGCAGCGGCCGGGCCTCCATCGCTTTGACGGTGGCCATGGTCCAGCCTATGGCCAGCTTTCCTGCTTTGACGGCTGCCTTGGCAGCCGTCGCCGGGCACTTTATAATGGCCGAGCCGTCGCCCCAGAAGCTTCGGCGGATTTGGCCGGCCTTGACCTGGCTGGGGGAGCAGCCACCAGCAGCCGCCACCTTGGCCACCAGCTCCTCCTGGGTAACAGACTCGTCTAAGCCGGTGAGCTTGAGGCTGACCGATTTGGTCGGGCGGGCTATGTCGGCCCAGGCCCCGATGACCTCCGTCAGTCTGGCGGCCAGGCGGTCAGCAGAGGCGTCCGGGGTCTCTCCCCCTACCTCCATCAGCCTGGAGCCGGTCACGCTCGTTCGGATCTTGACCGTTTCCAAGCCAAAGTCCCGAAGCAGGATGGAGGCCCTGGCCTTGGTGAGAACCTCGGCCATGGTGATGGCCTCCCCCTTCTTGAGGCTCACCATGATGGCCGCCGTCTTCGGGACCGAGATTTTCGGGGGCTTCGGCGGGGCCACGGCTTTTTGGCGCGCCGCACCAGATGGGGTGGGGGCAGGCCTAGTCGAGGGGTTGCCTTTCTTTCTGGCCTTCCGGCCCACAACCTCTGTCCATCTTGGCTTATCTGTTGGGCCCTCGGGTGTTTGCCCTTGCTGGCCTTTCTCAGCTGGTGTCCGTCCCCCACCATGCTGAGAGGAGCGACGGGGCTTTGAAGGGGCAGCCGGTTTGGCCTGAGTCGGTCTGCTTGCCGTACCAGTGTCCCTGCCGGGCAGTGCTCTGGGACGGGGCGGCGGCGGCTGTCGCCTGTCAGCACTCAGGGGCGGCCTGAGCACCGGCTCAGGAGGGAGGCGAGTCTCCAGATCCTCGAAGCGAGCGTTGACCATGCCGCCTATCATTTGGAGGAGCTCGTGCTTTAGCCCCTCGGTGTCAAGGCATTGTTGCGCTTGCGGTCTCTTTTGTAGTTGGACTGAGACTTCCTGCATCTGCTTTTTGAGACCCTCCAGTTCCTTGCGCAGGCGCAGGTTGTCCTCCTGAAGGGCTCGCGTTTCCTCAGTGAGGGTTTTTTGTGCGAGCGCAACGATGTCCTCCTTAATTGCCTTTACGGCGTCGTGAAGCGCTCGCACGAAAGTCCCTTTAAGGTTTGACGATTTTTGTGCCACCTTTTCCACCACCTCGAGGTTTATCTCTATCCTCTTTAGGACAGTGGCCGACGTATTGTCTTCTGTGGCCTTCGTCATTCTTGGATCCGGCGCAGCCGCTGGCGATAGTGCCGAGCGAGTCCTGCGGGCCTCTGCGATCGAGTCCAGAAGTTCGGACTCGGCGCGGGCTTTCATCTCCTCCGCTTGGGCCTTTAGAAAGGCTTGTTTGGCCGCCGCCAGCCCGACATAGTCGCCGGTGGTTGGCGGACGGCCGCGTCCCTTCCTTTTGGTGCTGGTGGCGGGGGTCTCCGTAGAGCTCCCGCTGAGCTCCACATCCCTGGGCCGCTTCTGGCCTCGGCCTTCGCTCCAAAAGCGGCCAGGACCATCCCTGTCCAGGGACTCCATAGAGCCGCATAGGCTCGTAACGGACACCATGCTATGATGGGAGTCCGAATCGGACTCCGACAGCCTTTTGTGAACCGATGACCTCGCTGTTGTCGGGGTGCGCGTCAGCACCACCCTCAACTCCTTCGCCTTCTGCTCCTCTCTCATCACATCTCCACTCTCCACACTCCTCTCTACATCATCAACGTTTTTGGTTTTAGTATATTTTTCCATTTGTGTTCCCACGAGAAGGGTCGATCAACAGGTCCACCCCCGGGTGACGCCCATTCCGAAGGGTAAGGCTACATACTGTAGAGGTCGCCAGGTATCTACAGGTTTTAACGACTTCGCTGTCGGGTTTTTATAGAGTTTTCCTTTCTCGCGGGCCGGCCGGTTAAGGCAAGCCCTCCGCTCTAGTGCCTCGACATACTCCATAACGCCGAGTCGATGGAGATCGTTGAAGAGACACTAGGCTACGGGGTGCTAGGGGGTCGGCGTGCCTCCCCTAGTTTTGGACGGTTGTTCCCGACGGCGGTGTTAATGCACGCCGGGCCGCCCCCTAACCTTCCCACCTCCCCCCCCTTACCCATTTCCCCCCCGGTGTTTGGTCCGCGGGGCGCTAGTCGCCCTACCCCGACTACAAGCCGGAGCGTTCCCCTATCCGCCACCCGGGGACGCGCCACGTCGGAGTTCACCTCTCCGCCCACTGAGACAACCCAGCAGGTCCGTGGAACCTAACCTAACCTTTTTTTTTTTTTTTTTTTTAGGTGTGGAAATGCGACCTTAAGCACGCCCCCTGGTCGGGGCACCAGGGGGGTCTGTGGGGCTCTCCCACCGAAGTGGGCCTACCCACTAAAACCACACGCGTTCCCTCATAGCCATGGTGTGGGCGCCACGGGAGCATGGTTAACACGTGACACCGCGACGCCCACTGGCCGCCCCGGGATGGGGCCCCTCTCTGCGCCCTTAAAAGGGCGCTCCTCGGAGACGGCACCGTGTGCAATGCAGGTTCGGGAATCCCCGCCCTCCCCCGCCGGCGCCGCCTTGAGTTTTTTATAGAGGTTCACTCCTCGCGGCCTCCGTCTTGAAAAAGACAGAGGCCCGCGGTCCCAGCGTCGGCGCCGGGATTACGCGAAATGCAGCTGCAAGGGGAAAGTTGCCCTTCCCCTCGCAGCCCCACCGCCGCCGCATCTGCGGTGCGACCCCGCTGAGTCGCGGAGGGCAGGGCGAGTGGCGCACCGTAATACCAGCACTCCTCTCCCTCCGCGACTCACCCTCACTGCGGGGGAGACGAGTCCCCGCAGTCCTCCAACGCGCTCGAAGGTGGGCTCCAATGAGCCCACCCCGAGCGGCCCTCTCTGGCCGGTCCTACCTCACGGACCGGCCTTGGGTTCCTCTTAGCTTCACCGTGGGTGACCCATTCCCACGGTTACTGAGCCCCACCGCCACGACAAGGCGGGAACCCGGTCGATGGGGAACCTAACCTAACCTAACCTTTTTTTTTTTTTTTTTTTTTTTTATAGTCAGGAAATGCGTTACGCACCCCTACGCCGGGCTGTGCAATGGCGTAGGGAGTGTGGGACTCGCCGGCCACAGAAGGTGTAAGAAGGTGGCCGGAATACCCACTAAAACCTGACTGCCCTCTGACGCATTACGGCGGGGCCACGGGGACGCGTGAGCTTGCTACCGCGACCCCGCCTGCGTTTCGCCGTTAGGCGCCGTCTGTAGGGTCGGAGAGGGCGGCCACATATTGCCGCGCTCTCCTTCCCGGTCTTCGTCTTCGGGGTGGGGGCGCTTGGGGGTCTCTCTCGCGCTCCCGCTCCATCGCCTCCTTCTGCGAGATGACAGCTTCGCAGAAGGAGGCTACGCCATCCCATGACCTCTCGCTTCTTAGCATGGCGCTTATTACGCCGGGGAGCGAGAGGTCCCCGCCGATCGCCGCCACCAGGGTGCGGCGCTCGTCAGACCAGGCACAACACATTTCTAGCGTATGCTGTGCCGTATCCTCCCGTTCGCCGCACCCATGGCACGACGCCGTCTCCTCCCTTCCGATCCGACGCAGGTACCGCCCGAAACAGCCATGTCCGGACAGAACCTGCGTCAGTCGGAAGGTGAGGGACCCGTGGCCCCTCCCGCACCATTCCGAGAGCAGTGGACGGATGGCCTCAATTGTGCGGACCCCGTATTTGGCGTCCGCGAGGCTTGTCGCCCAAAGCTCTATGGTCGTCATTTTCCTCCTCCTCTGCCGAGCGCGGGCGTGCTCCTCCGGGGTGTGAGAGCCACCCCGGCCTCTGAGCTCGGCCCGCACCCGGTATTCCTCGGCCAGCACCCTCGCTTCGATCTCCCAAGGAGGAGTGCCGGCCAGGACGCAGGCCGCCGCGTGGCCTACCGTGCGGTAGGCCCGGCACGCACGCGCCGCAACAATGCGTTGCGGCCTGCGTAGGAGGGCCCTATTTGGCGCGTCTAGGGCGTCTGCCCAGATCGGCGCGCCGTACAGGGCCATACTCTTGACGACCATGGTGTACAGGCGTCTTGCCTGCACACCCGGACCTCTGGTGTTGGGGAGGAGCCTAGCTAGGGCTGCTGCCGCCCCCACGAGCCGGGGGGTCAGCGTCTGGAAGTGGTCTCTGAAACGCCAACCCCCGTCGAGGGTGAGGCCCAGATAGGTCATCCGGGCCTTCACCGCGACCTCGCCCCCGCCGATCCGAAGGTTGGCCCCCGCTGGCACCTTCCACTTCGGCCCTCTAAAATAAAGGGCCTCAGTTTTTTGGAGGGCCACGCGGAGGCCGAGCGCCTCGATTCTCCGGACCAGCAGGGTGGCTCCGGCCTCAGCCCTCGCCTTCAGCTCCCTCCAGGTGCTGTCCCGGACTGCTACAAGCGTGTCATCTGCATAGCAGATGACCGCCATCTGGGGCAGCACCTTTCCGCGGATGGCCCAATCGAATCCGATGTTCCACAGTAGGGGTCCCAGGACGGACCCCTGGGGAACACCGGAGGCCATCCGCCTTTCCTCCCTGGCCGTCCTCCCCATGTAGGACACTACCCTATCCTGCAGGTAGTGTCCCACCACCCTCCGCAGATAGGGAGGCACTCGGTGGTATCGGAGTGCCTCCTCTATTACCTCAAATGGGAGGGAGCCGAAGGCATTAGCGATGTCGAGCGACACCGCCATAGCCCCCTGCCCCCTCTGAGCCGCATCCTCCGTGAACCTCCTCAGGGCGGTCAGGGCATCGAGGGTCGATCGCCCCGACCGGAACCCGAATTGGTTCTTAGAGATCTGCGGCCCATCCCTCGCCAGATGCTGGATGAGCCGGGAAGCGATCACTCTTTCTAGTAGCTTCCCGATCTCGTCCAGCATCACTAGAGGCCGGTATCCGGAGGGTGAGTCCGCGGGGCGGCCGTCTTTTCTGATGAGGACCAGCCGCCCCTCCTTCCACGCCCCAGGGAAGCGCCCCGCTGCCAAGCAATCGCCGAATAGGCAGCGGAGGCGGTCCCCGAGGTGTTTTGCGGCTATGAGGAGGACCTTGCCAGGGACTCCATCGGGCCCCGGTGCTTTCCGGGGCCCCCGGAGCCGGCTGGCCGCCCTAGCTACCTCCTCCTCTGTAATCGGAGGAGGAGGGGGGGGAGTGTCCCTGTCATCTGGCGGGGCCATGCGCGGCGGATCGAACGGAGGGCTGTTAGGAAACAGCCCCTCGACCACCGCGCTGAGGACAGCCGGCTCCATTTGTTCTGTGGGGGGCGCCACCTTGAGTTTTGCCCGCACCATGCGGTACGGACGCCCCCACGGATCTTCGTCGAGGGTCGCCAAGAACTCCGAGTAAGCATTGTCCTTGGCGACCCTGATGGCTGCTGCGAGCGCCTTTTTGGCGGCGCGCACGTCAGCTTGAAGGCGCTCCAGCTCGACATCCGTCCGGTGCCGCCGTCTGCGGCACCGCGTGAATGCACGCCGGGCGGCGTTACTGGCGGCACGCAGTACCGCGAGGTCCTGCGACCACCAGTAGACGCCCGCCCTGGGCGTGAAGCGTCGCGCCCTGGGCATCCCGGCGTTGCAGATCGCCGTCAGGTCCCGGCGGAACCTGACGGCCCTCTCCTCAACCCCCACCGATTGGGGGGGGTCCGACGACCACGCGCAGCATATTGCGGCCTCTTCCGCCAGGTCCGCGTCGAGGCGGGAAAGCTGCCATCGCGGGAAGACCGCGCCTCGCCGCGGACCGGCCGCTGCGCGCGCCCTCTGATCCAGGGGCGCGTTGGAGACCCTGAACCGGATGTATAAATGATCGGACAGGGTCTCCACCTCTTCCAGGACACGCCAACATGAAATGCGGGCGCCGATAGCGGGGGTGGCGAATGTGACATCTACCACTGAGCCCCCCCGTCCTCGTACGCACGTGTCGGCGTTGCCCTGGTTCTCCGGGGCTAGGCCGATGACTGTAGCCCAGTCCCGGAGGAGCGCCCCTTTCACGTCGGTGATGGAGGACCCCCACGCTGCGCACTTAGCGTTGAGATCCCCCATCAGGATGACCTGGGCGGGCGATGCCCTCCGCACCACCGGCTCCAGGCCATCCAGGAACCTCTCGAAGTCAGAGAGGTTCCTGTTTGGGGAGAAGTAGGCTCCTACGAGTACTACCCCTCCCCAATTTGCCGCCACGTACCCTGCACCCCTCTCCCTGAGGGAGAGGCGCTGGGGGGCAGCGGGCGGCACCACTATGGCGACCGAGCCCTCCGTATCCCCGATCCAGTTTGGCAGGGGGGGGACCAGGTAGGGCTCGGCCACAACGGCGACGCCAATCTTCCACTCCGCCAAGACCTGCATAAGCAGGTCCTGTGCGCGGGCGCAGTGGTTGGCGTTGGTCTGCAGGAGCTCTGTGTGCGGGTGTCCTGACATTATGAGACTTGCATTTCGAGTTCCTCAGTGGCCTGCGGCGGAGAAGGCCTGCCCCGTGGAGCCTTCCCCTTCACGGTAGGGGGCGTGCATTTGGCATCCCCCATCGTATGCGCGTGCGGGCGACCTGCCTTCGCACATACCGCGCATTTGGCAGGCGCCTCGCACGTGGCCGCCTTATGCCCCTCCTTGCCACAACGGAAGCAGAGTTTGCCATAGTCCGCTTCCGTTGGGCACTCTGCAGGGCAGAGGGCACGTGTATGGCCTAGCCGCATGCACTTGTAGCAGCGCAGCGGCCGGGCCTCCATCGCTTTGACGGTGGCCATGGTCCAGCCTATGGCCAGCTTTCCTGCTTTGACGGCTGCCTTGGCAGCCGTCGCCGGGCACTTTATAATGGCCGAGCCGTCGCCCCAGAAGCTACGGCGGATTTGGCCGGCCTTGACCTGGCTGGGGGAGCAGCCACCAGCAGCCGCCACCTTGGCCACCAGCTCCTCCTGGGTAACAGACTCGTCTAAGCCGGTGAGCTTGAGGCTGACCGATTTGGTCGGGCGGGCTATATCAGCCCAGGCCCCGATGACCTCCGTCAGTCTGGCGGCCAGGCGGTCAGCAGAGGCATCCGGGGTCTCTCCCCCTACCTCCATCAGCCTGGAGCCGGTCACGCTCGTTCTGATCTTGACCGTCTCCAATCCAAAGTCCCGAAGCAGGATGGAGGCCCTGGCCTTGGTGAGAACCTCGGCCATGGTGATGGCCTCCCCCTTCTTGAGGCTCACCATGATGGCCGCCGTCTTCGGGACCGAGATTTTCGGGGGCTTCGGCGGGGCCACGGCTTTTTGGCGTGCCGCACCAGATGGGGTGGGGGCAGGCCTAGTCGACGGGTTGCCTTTCTTTCTGGCCTTCCGGCCCACAACCTCTGTCCATCTTGGCTTATCTGTTGGGCCCTCGGGTGTTTGCCCTTGCTGGCCTTTCTTAGCTGGTGTCCTTCGCCCACCATGCTGAGAGGAGCGACGGGGCTTTGAAGGGGCAGCCGGTTTGGCCTGAGTCGGTCTGCTTGCCGTGCCAGTGTCCCTGCCGGGCAGTGCTCTGGGACGGGGCGGCGGCGGCTGTCGCCTGTCAGCACTCAGGGGCGGCCTGAGCACCGGCTCAGGAGGGAGGCGAGTCTCCAGATCCTCGAAGCGAGCGTTGACCATGCCGCCTATCATTTGGAGGAGCTCGTGCTTTAGCCCCTCGGTGTCAAGGCATTGTTGCGCTTGCGGTCTCTCTTGAAGTGTGACTGAGACTTCCTGCATTTGCTTTTTGAGACCCTCCTGTTCCTTGCGCAGGCGCAGGTTGTCCTCCTGAAGGGCTCGCGTTTCCTCAGTGAGGGTTTTTTGTGCGAGCGCAACGATGTCCTCCTTTATCGCCTTTACGGCGTCGTGAAGCGCTCGCACGAAAGTCCCTTTTAGGTTGGACGATTTTTGTGCCACCTTTTCCACCACCTCGAGGTTTATCTCTATCCTCTTTAGGACAGTGGCCGACGTATTGCCTTCGGTGGCCTGCGTCCTACTTGGATCCGGCGCAGCTGCTGGCGATAGTGCCGAGCGAGTCCTGCGGGCCTCTGCGATCGAGTCCAGGAGTTCGGACTCGGCGCGGGCTTTCATCTCCTCCGCTTGGGCCTTTAGAAAGGCTTGTTTCGCCGCCGCCAGCCCGACATAGTCGCCGGTGGTTGGCGGACGGCCGCGTCCCTTCCTTTTTGTGCTAGTGGCGGGGGTCTCCGTAGAGCTCCCGCTGAGCTCCACATCCCTAGGCCGCTTCTGACCTCGGCCTTCGCTCCAGAAGCGCCCAGGCCCATCCCTGTCCAGGGACTCCATAGAGCCGCATAGGCTCGTAACGGACACCATGCTTCGGTTTGATTCCGAGTCGGACTCCGACAGTCTCTTGTGAGCCGATGACCTCGCCGTTGTCGGGGTGCGCGTCAGCACGACCCTCAGCTCCTTCATCTTTTGCTCCTCCCTCATCACATCTCCACTCACCACACTCTTCTCCTCATCAATAACATTTTTGTTTTTAGTATTTGTGTCCATTTGTGTTCCCACGAGAAGGGTCGATCAACAGGTCCACCCCCGGGTGACGCCCATTCCGAAGGGTAAGGCTACATACTGTAGAGGTCGCCAGGTATCTACAGGTTTTAACGACTTCGCTGTCGGGTTTTTATAGAGTTTTCCTTTCTCGCGGGCCGGCCGGTTAAGGCAAGCCCTCCGCTCTAGTGCCTCGACATACTCCATAACGCCGATTCGATGGAGATCGTTGAAGAGACACTAGGCTACGGGGTGCTAGGGGGTCGGCGTGCCTCCCCTAGTTTTGGACGGTTGTTCCCGACGGCGGTGTTAATGCACGCCGGGCCGCCCCCTAACCTTCCCGCCTCCCCCCCCCTTACCCATTCCCCCCCCCCCGGTGTTTGGTCCGCGGGGCGCTAGTCGCCCTACCCCGACTACAAGCCGGAGCGTTCCCCTATCCGCCACCCGGGGACGCGCCACGTCGGAGTTCACCTCTCCGCCCACTGAGACAACCCAGCAGGTCCGTGGAACCTTTTTTTTTTTTTTTTTTTTTTTTTATAGTCAGGAAATGCCCACGCATATCCTCCCTCGCGGGGACAAGTTCGGATTATGTCGGACTCGAACCGACTAAAACCTGACATTGCCTCGTATGCGCATATCGGAGGGGCTACGGGAACGCTTTCGCACAACCTCCGCGGCCCCTCCAGCGCCAGCCGTTTCCGGCTCCTCCTGAGGAGACGGCACCAGTGCAATGCAGGTTCGGGAATCCCCGCCCTCCCCTGCTGGTGCCGCCTTGAGTTTTTTATAGAGGTTCACTCCTCGCGGCCCCCGTCTTGAAAAAGACAAGGGCCCGCGGTCCCAGCGTCGCCGCCGGGATTACGCGTGCAATACGGCCACGAGGGGTCAGAGAAACCCGCTCCCCCCCGCGGCCCCACTGCCGTCGCAGACGCGGTGCGACGCCGCTGAGTCGCGGAGGATAGGGAGAGTGGCGCACCGAAATACCAACACTCCTCCTCCTCCGCGACTCACCACCACAACTACTGCGGGGACCCCATAATCCCCGCAGTTTCGCTACAAAGGGCGGACTCACAGAGCCCACCCCCAGCGACCTCCCTGGGGCCAGCCCTTAACCAAGGGCCGGCCAACTCCAGCTAGCCCACAAGTGGGCCCGCCAGAACGGGTCGCCCGCGACCCAGGTCGCAGGCTCCCCTTGGTGTTTGGTCCGCGGGGCTTTCGCCCTACTCCGGCTCGCACCAGGCCGGAGCGTTCCCCTATCCGCCACCCGGGGACGCGCCACGTCGAAGTTCACCTCTCCGCCCACTGAGACAACCCAGCAGGTCCGTGGAGGTCCGTGGAACCTTTTTTTTTTTTTTTTTTTTTTTTTTAGGTGTGGAAATGCGACCTTAAGCACGCCCCCTGGTCGGGGCACCAGGGGGGTCTGTGGGGCTCTCCCACCGAAGTGGGCCTACCCACTAAAACCACACGCGTTCCCTCATAGCCATGGTGTGGGCGCCACGGGAGCATGGTTAACACGTGACACCGCGACGCCCACTGGCCGCCCCGGGATGGGGCCCCTCTCTGCGCCCTTAAAAGGGCGCTCCTCGGAGACGGCACCGTGTGCAATGCAGGTTCGGGAATCCCCGCCCTCCCCCGCCGGCGCCGCCTTGAGTTTTTTATAGAGGTTCACTCCTCGCGGCCTCCGTCTTGAAAAAGACAGAGGCCCGCGGTCCCAGCGTCGGCGCCGGGATTACGCGAAATGCAGCTGCAAGGGGAAGTTGCCCTCCCCTCGCAGCCCCACCGCCGCCGCATCTGCGGTGCGACCCCGCTGAGTCGCGGAGGGCAGGGCGAGTGGCGCACCGTAATACCAGCACTCCTCTCCCTCCGCGACTCACCCTCACTGCGGGGGAGACGAGTCCCCGCAGCCCTCCAGTGCGCTCGAAGGTGGGCTCCAACGAGCCCACCCCGAGCGGCCCTCTCTGGCCGGTCCTACCTCACGGACCGGCCTTGGGTTCCTCTTAGCTTCACCGTGGGTGACCCATTCCCACGGTTACTGAGCCCCACCGCCACGACAAGGCGGGAACCCGGTCGATGGGGAACCTAACCTAACCTTTTTTTTTTTTTTTTTTTTTATAGTCAGGAAATGCCCACGCATATCCTCCCTCGCGGGGACAAGTTCGGATTATGTCGGACTCGAACCGACTAAAACCTGACATTGCCTCGTATGCGCATATCGGAGGGGCTACGGGAACGCTCTCGCTTACCTCCGCGGCCCCGCCAGCGCCAGCCGTTTCCGGCTCCACCTGAGGAGACGGCGCCAGTGCAATGCAGGTTCGGGAATCCCCGCCCTCCCCTGCTGGTGCCGCCTTGAGTTTTTTATAGAGGTTCACTCCTCGCGGCCCCCGTCTTGAAAAAGACAAGGGCCCGCGGTCCCAGCGTCGCCGCCGGGGTTACGCGTGCAATACGGCCGCGAGGGGTCGGAGAAACCCCCTCCCCCCCGCAGCCCCACTGCCGTCGCAGACGCGGTGCGACGCCGCTGAGTCGCGGAGGATAGGGAGAGTGGCGCACCGTAATACCAACACTCCTCCTCCTCCGCGACTCACCACCACAACTACTGCGGGGACCCCATAATCCCCGCAGTTTCGCTACAAAGGGCGGACTCACAGAGCCCACCCCCAGCGACCTCCCTGGGGCCAGCCCTTGATCAAGGGCCGGCCAGACTCCAGCCAGCCCACAAGTGGGCCCGCCAGAACGGGTCGCCCGCGACCGAGGTCGCAGGCTCCCCTTGGTGTTTGGTCCGCGGGGCTTTCGCCCTACTCCGGCTCGCACCAGGCCGGAGCGTTCCCCTATCCGCCACCCGGGGACGCGCCACGTCGAAGTTCACCTCTCCGCCCACTGAGACAACCCAGCAGGTCCGTGGAACCTAACCTAACCTAACCTAACCTTTTTTTTTTTTTTTTTTTTTTTTTTTTTTTTTTTTTTTTTTTTACGTCAGGAAATGCCCACGCATATCCTCCCTCGCGGGGACAAGTTCGGATTATGTCGGACTCGAACCGACTAAAACCTGACAACGCCTCGTATGCGCATATCGGAGGGGCTACGGGAACGCTTTCGCTTACCTCCGCGGCCCCGCCAGCGCCAGCCGTTTCCGGCTCCATCTGAGGAGACGGCACCAGTGCAATGCAGGTTCGGGAATCCCCGCCCTCCCCTGCTGGTGCCGCCTTGAGTTTTTTATAGAGGTTCACTCCTCGCGGCCCCCGTCTTGAAAAAGACAAGGGCCCGCGGTCCCAGCGTCGCCGCCGGGGTTACGCGTGCAATACGGCCGCGAGGGGTCGGAGAAACCCCCTCCCCCCCGCAGCCCCACTGCCGTCGCAGACGCGGTGCGACGCCGCTGAGTCGCGGAGGATAGGGAGAGTGGCGCACCGTAATACCAACACTCCTCCTCCTCCGCGACTCACCACCACAACTACTGCGGGGACCCCATAATCCCCGCAGTTTCGCTACAAAGGGCGGACTCACAGAGCCCACCCCCAGCGACCTCCCTGGGGCCAGCCCTTGATCAAGGGCCGGCCAGACTCCAGCCAGCCCACAAGTGGGCCCGCCAGAACGGGTCGCCCGCGACCGAGGTCGCAGGCTCCCCTTGGTGTTTGGTCCGCGGGGCTTTCGCCCTACTCCGGCTCGCACCAGGCCGGAGCGTTCCCCTATCCGCCACCCGGGGACGCGCCACGTCGAAGTTCACCTCTCCGCCCACTGAGACAACCCAGCAGGTCCGTGGAACCTAACCTAACCTAACCTAACCTTTTTTTTTTTTTTTTTTTTTTTTTTTTTTTTTTTTTTTTTTTTTTTTTTTTTTTTTTTTACGTCAGGAAATGCCCACGCATATCCTCCCTCGCGGGGACAAGTTCGGATTATGTCGGACTCGAACCGACTAAAACCTGACAACGCCTCGTATGCGCATATCGGAGGGGCTACGGGAACGCTTTCGCTTACCTCCGCGGCCCCGCCAGCGCCAGCCGTTTCCGGCTCCATCTGAGGAGACGGCACCAGTGCAATGCAGGTTCGGGAATCCCCGCCCTCCCCTGCTGGTGCCGCCTTGAGTTTTTTATAGAGGTTCACTCCTCGCGGCCCCCGTCTTGAAAAAGACAAGGGCCCGCGGTCCCAGCGTCGCCGCCGGGATTACGCGTGCAATACGGCCACGAGGGGTCGGAGAAACCCCCTCCCCCCCGCGGCCCCACTGCCGTCGCAGACGCGGTGCGACGCCGCTGAGTCACGGAGGATAGGGAGAGTGGCGCACCGTAATACCAACACTCCTCCTCCTCCGCGACTCACCCTCACTGCGGGGGAGACGAGTCCCCGCAGTCCTCCAACGCGCTCGAAGGTGGGCTCCAATGAGCCCACCCCGAGCGGCCCTCTCTGGCCGGTCCTACCTCACGGACCGGCCTTGGGTTCCTCTTAGCTTCACCGTGGGTGACCCATTCCCACGGTTACTGAGCCCCACCGCCACGACAAGGCGGGAACCCGGTCGATGGGGAACCTAACCTAACCTAACCTAACCTAACCTAACCTAACCTAACCTAACCTAACCTAACCTAACCTTTTTTTTTTTTTTTTTTTTTTTTTTTATAGTCAGGAAATGCGTTACGCACCCCTACGCCGGGCTGTGCAATGGCGTAGGGAGTGTGGGACTCGCCGGTCACAGAAGGTGTAAGAAGAGGTGACCGGAATACCCACTAAAACCTGACTGCCCTCTGACGCATTACGGCGGGGCCACGGGGACGCGTGAGCTTGCTACCGCGACCCCGCCTGCGTTTCGCCGTTAGGCGCCGTCTGTAGGGTCGGAGAGGGCGGCCACATATTGCCGCGCTCTCCTTCCCGGTCTTCGTCTTCGGGGTGGGGGCGCTTGGGAGTCTCTCTCGCGCTCCCGCTCCATCGCCTCCTTCTGCGAGATGACAGCTTCGCAGAAGGAGGCTACGCCATCCCATGACCTCTCGCTTCTTAGCATGGCGCTTATTACGCCGGGGAGCGAGAGGTCCCCGCCGATCGCCGCCACAAGGGTGCGGCGCTCGCCAGACCAGGCACAACACATTTCTAGCGTGTGCTGTGCCGTATCCTCCCGTTCGCCGCACCCATGGCACGACGCCGTCTCCTCCCTTCCGATCCGACGCAGATACCGCCCGAAACAGCCATGTCCGGACAGAACCTGCGTCAGTCGGAAGGTGAGGGACCCGTGGCCCCTCCCGCACCATTCCGAAAGCAGTGGACGGATGGCCTCAATTGTGCGGACCCCGTATTTGGCGTCCGTGAGGCCTGTCGCCCAAAGCTCTATGGTCGTCATTTTCCTCCTCCTCTGCCGAGCGCGGGCGTGCTCCTCCGGGGTGTGAGAGCCACCCCGGCCTCTGAGCTCGGCCCGCACCCGGTATTCCTCGGCCAGCACCCTCGCTTCGATCTCCCAAGGAGGAGTGCCGGCCAGGACGCAGGCCGCCGCGTGGCCTACCGTGCGGTAGGCCCGGCACGCACGCGCCGCAACAATGCGTTGCGGCCTGCGTAGGAGGGCCCTATTTGGCGCGTCTAGGGCGTCTGCCCAGATCGGCGCGCCGTACAGGGCCATACTCTTGACGACCATGGTGTACAGGCGTCTTGCCTGCACTCCCGGACCTCTGGTGTTGGGGAGGAGCCTAGCTAGGGCTGCTGCCGCCCCCACGAGCCGGGGGGTCAGCGTCTGGAAGTGGTCTCTGAAACGCCAACCCCCGTCGAGGGTGAGGCCCAGATAGGTCATCCGGGCCTTCACCGCGACCTCGCCCCCGCCGATCCGAAGGTTGGCCCCCGCTGGCACCTTCCACTTCGGCCCTCTAAAATAAAGGGCCTCAGTTAACCTAACCTAACCTAACCTTTTTTTTTTTTTTTTTTTTTTTATCTGGGGAAATCCTTTTATTGACCCCCGCGCCTGGGCTGTGCAAGTGGCGCGGGGAGTGTGGGGGTCGCCTAAAGACGTTCGGCCATACCCACTAAAACCCCAGTGCCCACTTCTGCCCGCCGCTTGTGCCGGGGCTAAGGTAACAGTTACCCTTATCCTTGTCCCCGGCAGGGCGTTCGTCCTTCTCAGGACACGTCTCTCGTGGCCTAGGCCACATCATCTCCGAGAGGAGGCGACGGAGAACTAGACCTAGACGGGATTTCATTCCCGAGCGCGGCTCGCTCCTCTGCCCATGCTGAGCAGCACGTGAGGGTGTGATCCGCGTCGTCCTCTTCGGCGCCGCAGAAGCGGCACTGAGGAGTGCGCTCCCGTCTGGCCACGTTGCACAGGTACCTCCCGAAGCAGCCATGCCCCGAGAGGACCTGCACTAGGCGATATGAGAGCGCACCCCACCGTCTCGTCAGCCACTCTGGTAATACGGGGCGGATCGCCGCTATGGTGCGGTGACCCGCTCCCGGCTGGCTCAGCTGTTGTAACCAGCTGCGCAGGACCGTGTCCCTTGCGCTCTGTCGCCATTCTCTTATTTCTTCTCCACTTGGAACCTCACCCCGACCTTTGGCGTCGGCGGACTTCCAGTAGACCTCCGCCAACGCCGACGCCTCCAGTTCCCATGGAGGAGTCCCGGCCAGCACGCATGCCGCCTCCCACGAGACGGTGCGGTATGCTCTTGCCGCTCGGAGCGCCACTACCCTCTGCGATCTGCGCAGTTGGGCTTTGTTGTGGCGTCCAAGGGCATCCGCCCAGATAGGGGCCCCGTACAAGGCCATCGACCGTACAACTCCGGCATAGAGGCGACGACAGCTCGCGCTCGGTCCGCCCAGATTAGGCAATAGCCTGCTCAGGGCGAACGAAAACGAACGAAACGCCGCTGAGTCACGGAGGATAGGGAGAGTGGCGCACCGTAATACCAACACTCCTCCTCCTCCGCGACTCACCCTCACTGCGGGGGAGACGAGTCCCCGCAGTCCTCCAACGCGCTCGAAGGTGGGCTCCAATGAGCCCACCCCGAGCGGCCCTCTCTGGCCGGTCCTACCTCACGGACCGGCCTTGGGTTCCTCTTAGCTTCACCGTGGGTGACCCATTCCCACGGTTACTGAGCCCCACCGCCACGACAAGGCGGGAACCCGGTCGATGGGGAACCTAACCTAACCTAACCTAACCTAACCTAACCTAACCTAACCTAACCTAACCTAACCTTTTTTTTTTTTTTTTTTTTTTTTTTTTTATAGTCAGGAAATGCGTTACGCACCCCTACGCCGGGCTGTGCAATGGCGTAGGGAGTGTGGGACTCGCCGGTCACAGAAGGTGTAAGAAGAGGTGACCGGAATACCCACTAAAACCTGACTGCCCTCTGACGCATTACGGCGGGGCCACGGGGACGCGTGAGCTTGCTACCGCGACCCCGCCTGCGTTTCGCCGTTAGGCGCCGTCTGTAGGGTCGGAGAGGGCGGCCACATATTGCCGCGCTCTCCTTCCCGGTCTTCGTCTTCGGGGTGGGGGCGCTTGGGAGTCTCTCTCGCGCTCCCGCTCCATCGCCTCCTTCTGCGAGATGACAGCTTCGCAGAAGGAGGCTACGCCATCCCATGACCTCTCGCTTCTTAGCATGGCGCTTATTACGCCGGGGAGCGAGAGGTCCCCGCCGATCGCCGCCACAAGGGTGCGGCGCTCGCCAGACCAGGCACAACACATTTCTAGCGTGTGCTGTGCCGTATCCTCCCGTTCGCCGCACCCATGGCACGACGCCGTCTCCTCCCTTCCGATCCGACGCAGATACCGCCCGAAACAGCCATGTCCGGACAGAACCTGCGTCAGTCGGAAGGTGAGGGACCCGTGGCCCCTCCCGCACCATTCCGAGAGCAGTGGACGGATGGCCTCAATTGTGCGGACCCCGTATTTGGCGTCCGTGAGGCCTGTCGCCCAAAGCTCTATGGTCGTCATTTTCCTCCTCCTCTGCCGAGCGCGGGCGTGCTCCTCCGGGGTGTGAGAGCCACCCCGGCCTCTGAGCTCGGCCCGCACCCGGTATTCCTCGGCCAGCACCCTCGCTTCGATCTCCCAAGGAGGAGTGCCGGCCAGGACGCAGGCCGCCGCGTGGCCTACCGTGCGGTAGGCCCGGCACGCACGCGCCGCAACAATGCGTTGCGGCCTGCGTAGGAGGGCCCTATTTGGCGCGTCTAGGGCGTCTGCCCAGATCGGCGCGCCGTACAGGGCCATACTCTTGACGACCATGGTGTACAGGCGTCTTGCCTGCACTCCCGGACCTCTGGTGTTGGGGAGGAGCCTAGCTAGGGCTGCTGCCGCCCCCACGAGCCGGGGGGTCAGCGTCTGGAAGTGGTCTCTGAAACGCCAACCCCCGTCGAGGGTGAGGCCCAGATAGGTCATCCGGGCCTTCACCGCGACCTCGCCCCCGCCGATCCGAAGGTTGGCCCCCGCTGGCACCTTCCACTTCGGCCCTCTAAAATAAAGGGCCTCAGTTAACCTAACCTAACCTAACCTTTTTTTTTTTTTTTTTTTTTTTTATCTGGGGAAATCCTTTTATTGACCCCCGCGCCTGGGCTGTGCAAGTGGCGCGGGGAGTGTGGGGGTCGCCTAAAGACGTTCGGCCATACCCACTAAAACCCCAGTGCCCACTTCTGCCCGCCGCTTGTGCCGGGGCTAAGGTAACAGTTACCCTTATCCTTGTCCCCGGCAGGGCGTTCGTCCTTCTCAGGACACGTCTCTCGTGGCCTAGGCCACATCATCTCCGGGAGGAGGCGACGGAGAACTAGACCTAGACGGGATTTCATTCCCGAGCGCGGCTCGCTCCTCTGCCCATGCTGAGCAGCACGTGAGGGTGTGATCCGCGTCGTCCTCTTCGGCGCCGCAGAAGCGGCACTGAGGAGTGCGCTCCCGTCTGGCCACGTTGCACAGGTACCTCCCGAAGCAGCCATGCCCCGAGAGGACCTGCACTAGGCGATATGAGAGCGCACCCCACCGTCTCGTCAGCCACTCTGGTAATACGGGGCGGATCGCCGCTATGGTGCGGTGACCCGCTCCCGGCTGGCTCAGCTGTTGTAACCAGCTGCGCAGGACCGTGTCCCTTGCGCTCTGTCGCCATTCTCTTATTTCTTCTCCACTTGGAACCTCACCCCGACCTTTGGCGTCGGCGGACTTCCAGTAGACCTCCGCCAACGCCGACGCCTCCAGTTCCCATGGAGGAGTCCCGGCCAGCACGCATGCCGCCTCCCACGAGACGGTGCGGTATGCTCTTGCCGCTCGGAGCGCCACTACCCTCTGCGATCTGCGCAGTTGGGCTTTGTTGTGGCGTCCAAGGGCATCCGCCCAGATAGGGGCCCCGTACAAGGCCATCGACCGTACAACTCCGGCATAGAGGCGACGACAGCTCGCGCTCGGTCCGCCCAGATTAGGCAATAGCCTGCTCAGGGCGAACGAAGTGCGCGCGAGCTTCGGAGCCATCCGCCGGAAATGTTCCTTGAAGTTCCACCGGCTATCGAGCACAACTCCCAGGTACTTCATTGTGGACCCGACGCCGATGGAAACTCCACCCACTATCAAATGAGCGCTCGGCGGTGGCGCTCGGCGAGGCCCGTGAAAACACAGGGCCTCGGATTTGTCCAAGGCCACCGTCAGGCCCAGGTTCTTAATCCTGCCCACTACTTGGGCTACTCCGGCAGTAGCTAACACGCTCGCCTCCCGATAGCTACCGCCCCTTGCCAACACCAGTGTGTCGTCCGCGTAGCAGACGACGCTAACGCCGCGGAGAGTCGGGCCGCGGAGGACCCAGTCGTAACCGACGTTCCACAGTAGTGGCCCTAAAACGGAACCCTGTGGAACGCCGCACGACACTCTCCTCTGTCCAAATCCAATAGTTGTGGGATATACCACTGTCCTGTCCGATAGGTAGGCCTTAATCGTCTCACGCAAGTACAACGGGACCCCATGGAACCGCAGGGCCTCCATTATACTTACGCGAGGTAACGTGTTAAAGGCGTTGGCGATATCTAAAGATACCGCCAAGACGACGCCACCCTTAACGACCTCCTCTTCGGCGACGGCCCTCACCCGTGCAATAGCATCTATGGTGGAGCGGCCGCGCCGGAAACCATGCTGGCAGTCTGCCAAATTTGGCCCTACTCGGTCGAGATGCTCGGTGAGGCGAGCCGCAATAACGCGCTCAAAGAGCTTACCCGCCTCCCCGAGCAGGACTATCGGGCGATACGCCGATGGTGACTCTGCCGGTCTTCCCTCCTTTCCGATCAATACGAGTTTCCCCGTCTTCCAGTCGCCTGGGAAAGTATGGTCCTTAAGGCACCGAGTTAGTAGGGCACGGAACCTCTCCTCCAACCCGTGCTTTAGCGCCAGGACCCATATGCGCCCGGGGATCCCATCGGGGCCCGGGGCGGTGTTTTTGGCCTGAAGCCGTGCCACAGCCGCCCACAGTTCCCTCTCTTCCACTTCCGGGACTTCCCCGTCGTCCGCATCGCGATTTGACGTCGCTGGCGCAAACACCATTTTGGGTGACCGAAATTCCTCCGTCATCGAGGGGAACAAGGACTCTACCACTCTGTCCAGTACTACCGGGTCCATACTGGCCGTTAGGGGTGGGGCCCAGGGCCTGAGCTTGCTCATGACGAGCCGATATGGCCGACCCCAGGGGTCGACGTCCAACGACGCCAGCAGCTCCTGCCAGGCCCCCTCCTTCGCTTCCGCTATGGCCACCCTGAGAGCCTTTTTAGCGTCCTGGTAGGCGGTGTAGAGGCGCCTCTGCTCCTCGTCCTCCGTGCGCCCGCCTCGTCTGCGACGACGGTAGCGGGAGTACTGCCGCCTCGCTGACACGCACGACGCACGAAGACGGCCGAGCTCTTCCGACCACCAATACACCGCCGTCCGAGCCGGGGGCCGCACCACGCGGGGCATCGCGACGTCACAGATGTGCGTGACCGCTTCGTGGAGCCACCGCGACTCGGACTCTACCGTAGTCACGTCCGGTGTTGCGTTCCAACCTGCGACCAGAGCCGCCTCGATCGTCGCTTCTCCGTCCATCTTCTTCAGCGCCCACCTCGGGCCGATCTCCGCCGCGACACGCCCGGGACCGGGACCGCCAGAGAGGGGGGAGACGTCAAACCGGATGTACCGGTGATCGGACAATGTCTCCACACCCTCCAGGACTCCCCAGTCCCGGACGGTTCGTGCCAGGTCCGCACTGGCGAAGGACACGTCCACGATTGAGCCACCCTGCATCCGCACGCACGTGTCCGTGTCCCCGGTGTTCAGGACGACCAGCCCATTCGAGGCGAGCCACTCCTCCACCAGCTCTCCCCTCGCGTCCGTGGCAGCGCACCCCCAGACCGTAGACTTGGCGTTCAGGTCGCCAGCCACAACGATCCGGTTTGGGCGGCACCAGGCCAGGACCGAGTCCATCTTCCCGAGGAAGGTCTCGAAAGCGGATAGTGACCGGTTCGGCGAAAAGTACGCCCCGACCACCATCACATCGCCGCACAGAGCCGCGACGATTCCTCGGCCTTTCCGCGACCTCCTTATCACGGTGTCGTTTGACACCGCGATTGCCGCCAACTCGTCGTCATCGCCCACCCAATTGTTCCTCCTTGGGATTAGGTAGGGCTCCGTCACCACCGTTATGTTTATCGACCACTGCGCCATGCTCTGAATCAAAAGATCCTGAGCTCTGGCGCAGTGGTTGATGTTGGCTTGCAGGTATTTGGAAGCCCTTGTCGTCATTTTGTAGAGTTCTCGGTCTCCATCTCTTGTACACCGCTCGGTGGTGGTTGCGTCTGTTGCGAGCTGGCGCTGCTCTCAACAAATACTCTGCTGAACATCTTTTTCCTGGGGGCCGAGCATCTCTTGCTCCCCAGGCGATGGTTCGATGCCTTCCCAGCCTCCGCACACAGTGCGCAGTGGGGGGCATCGTGACATTCTGCGGCGCGGTGTCCCGCCTGGCCGCACCGGTAGCACAGAAGCCCCCGGTCAACCTCCGCGGTACACCGTGCCTTGACGTGGCCAGTGTGAAGGCACTTAAAGCACCTCAGCTCCCTCCGTTCGAGGAGCTTCACCCTGGCCGAGACCCAGCCAACGAGCAGTTTGCCCTCGACCACCTTCTTGGCGGCTTCGACCGGGCATGCCACCCATACGGCAAAGAGACCAGACTTCTCCTGGCGGAGTGTCCCGACTTTAAGACGGTCTGCCCCGCATCCGCCTTTTGCACAGACCGCTGCTGCCACCTCTTCTTTAGTGACGGAGTCATCCAGCCCCGCCACTATTAGTTCCGCCATTCTCGTAGGTCGAGAGACGGTGACATCGCCACCGTTCCCGAACACCTCGCGGAGCCTTTCCGCTAGGAGGTCCGCCTTCGGCGCGCTAGCCGCACCGGGGACCTCGATAATTGAGGCCCCAGTTGCTGCACGCCTAAAACGGACGCTCCCAATTTCCAGGTCCTTAAGGTTGACCCTTTGCCTCGCCTCGGCCAGAGCTTTGGCGTATGTGACCCCCTTCTCCACAGCCGTGGGATTTAAGGTCACCACGACTGCCGAGGTCTTGGGGGCCCGCAGCTTAGGCGAAGCCTTGGCTTTCTCCTGCTCCTTCTTCTTCATCGTGGTGGGCGCCGATCTGATGACCATCGGCGCCTTGTCCCTTCGGCCCCTCTTCACGACCGACGCCATGGTCTCCACCATGGATGCGGGCGCCGACGGGAGGGGACGACTCGTCTTCTTGGCCTTCTTGTTCTTCTCTTTGCCCTGTTGGGTGGATTGGGCCGCGGAAGAAGAAGCGGCCGGCGCCGATGTAGATGTCGACGCCTTCGCCTTCCCCTTTGCGCCAACCTTTATCCAACCCGGTTGGACCGCTTTGGGGAGGCGCACTTCAGGCCGTTCCGCCTGGGTTATTTCCGGTTTTTGACGAGGACGGCTTGCCGAGGGTTTCCGCCCGGCTTCCGCCTCACGCCTGTCGTGAGCCAGTGCCGGTCGCAAGCGGGGCTCCGGGTTCAGACGCGGCTCTAGCCCGTCTATCCGGGCGTTGAGCCGGTCCGAGAGCCTGCTCAGGATCCGGTTCTCCAGTTCCTCTTCTTTCGTCTGTGGGCATGTCGCTGCGACGGGTTTGGGTGCCGCCCCCGCCTGCTCCATGCACGCCTTCAGCTCCGCCACCTCTTTCTTCAGTGCGGCCATTTCCGCCTTTAGGCGGGAGTTGGCCGCTCGCAGTAGTCTCGTCTCTTCATTTATATTGCGCGTCATCAGGAGCCTTGACGCCGCCCGAATCTGCGCAACCGCCTCCTTGAGCGCCTTCTTAGATGTCCCTTTAAGGTTGTTGGACTTTTCACAGACGGCCGCCACGGCCGCTGCGCCAAGTTCAATTTGTCCCCCCAGCTCTGCCGAGCCTAGATCGTGTTCGCCCTCAAGTTCCGAAGCAGAGGTCTCCGAAAGTCGGGACCCTGCTCTGGTAGACCGCAGCCCCTTCGTCATCTCGGCTACGTCCTTTTCGGCCTCTAGTTCGAGTTGGCGTTGGGTAGCCTCTGCCAGCTCCCGCTTCGCCTGGGCGAGGCCAACGTACTCGCCGGTTGTCGGCGGCCGTCCTCGGCCTTTTTTCGTTCCTGCCACTTTGGGCGAGGGCCCCGTCTCCACGTCGCCAACTGCGACGGCCCGCAGCCGCTTCCGACCGAGACTCCCCCAGGAATACCCGGGGTGCCGGTCTTCGCGGTCCTCCGATGGCTCTATCTCCATGTCCACGGTCGAAGCGTCAGAATCCGTTTCACTGAGCGCTAGTTGGCGCACGACCGGAATGCGCTCCAGCCGCACTCTCGCCTCCTTCATATTTGCGCCATCTAACGATGGCCGCCTCGTCTCCTCCTGAACCAACTCATCATCCTTCGCAAAACTCCTCTCCTCAACGTTTTTAATTTTGGTTTCCATATATGTTCCCACGAGAAGGGTCGATCAACAGGTCCACCCCCGGGTGACGCCCATTCCGCAGGGTAAGGCTACATACTGTAGAGGTCGCCAGGTATCTACAGGTTTTAACGACTTCGCTGTCGGGTTTTTATAGAGTTTTCCTTTCTCGCGGGCCGGCCGGTTAAGGCAAGCCCTCCGCTCTAGTGCCTCGACATACTCCATAACGCCGATTCGATAGAGATCGTTGAAGAGACACTAGGCTACGGGGTGCTAGGGGGTCGGCGTGCCTCCCCTAGTTTTGGACGGTTGTTCCCGACGGCGGTGTTAATGCACGCCGGGCCGCCGCCTAATCTTCCCACCTCCCCCCCCTTACCCATTTCCCCCCCCGGTGTTTGGTCCGCGGGGCGCTAGTCGCCCTACCCCGACTACAAGCCGGAGCGTTCCCCTATCCGCCACCCGGGGACGCGCCACGTCGGAGTTCACCTCTCCGCCCACTGAGACAACCCAGCAGGTCCGTGGAACCTAACCTAACCTAACCTTTTTTTTTTTTTTTTTTTTTTTTTTAGGTGTGGAAATGCGACCTTAAGCACGCCCCCTGGTCGGGGCACCAGGGGGGTCTGTGGGGCTCTCCCACCGAAGTGGGCCTACCCACTAAAACCACACGCGTTCCCTCATAGCCATGGTGTGGGCGCCACGGGAGCATGGTTAACACGTGACACCGCGACGCCCACTGGCCGCCCCGGGATGGGGCCCCTCTCTGCGCCCTTAAAAGGGCGCTCCTCGGAGACGGCACCGTGTGCAATGCAGGTTCGGGAATCCCCGCCCTCCCCCGCCGGCGCCGCCTTGAGTTTTTTATAGAGGTTCACTCCTCGCGGCCTCCGTCTTGAAAAAGACAGAGGCCCGCGGTCCCAGCGTCGGCGCCGGGATTACGCGAAATGCAGCTGCAAGGGGAAAGTTGCCCTTCCCCTCGCAGCCCCACCGCCGCCGCATCTGCGGTGCGACCCCGCTGAGTCGCGGAGGGCAGGGCGAGTGGCGCACCGCAATACCAGCACTCCTCTCCCTCCGCGACTCACCCTCACTGCGGGGGAGACGAGTCCCCGCAGCCCTCCAGTGCGCTCGAAGGTGGGCTCCAATGAGCCCACCCCGAGCGGCCCTCTCTGGCCGGTCCTACCTCACGGACCGGCCTTGGGTTCCTCTTAGCTTCACCGTGGGTGACCCATTCCCACGGTTACTGAGCCCCACCGCCACGACAAGGCGGGAACCCGGTCGATGGGGAACCTAACCTTTTTTTTTTTTTTTTTTTTTTTTTTTTAGGTGTGGAAATGCGACCTTAAGCACGCCCCCTGGTCGGGGCACCAGGGGGGTCTGTGGGGCTCTCCCACCGAAGTGGGCCTACCCACTAAAACCACACGCGTTCCCTCATAGCCATTGTGTGGGCGCCACGGGAGCATGATTAACACGTGACACCGCGACGCCCACTGGCCGCCCCGGGATGGGGCCCCTCTCTGCGCCCTTAAAAGGGCGCTCCTCGGAGACGGCACCGTGTGCAATGCAGGTTCGGGAATCCCCGCCCTCGCCCGCCGGCGCCGCCTTGAGTTTTTTATAGAGGTTCACTCCTCGCGGCCTCCGTCTTGAAAAAAAAAAAAAAAAAAAAAAAAAAAAAAAAAAAAAAAAAAAAAAGACAGAGGCCCGCGGTCCCAGCGTCGGCGCCGGGATTACGCGAAATGCAGCTGCAAGGGGAAAGTTGCCCTTCCCCTCGCAGCCCCACCGCCGCCGCATCTGCGGTGCGACCCCGCTGAGTCGCGGAGGGCAGGGCGAGTGGCGCACCGTAATACCAGCACTCCTCTCCCTCCGCGACTCACCCTCACTGCGGGGGAGACGAGTCCCCGCAGCCCTCCAGTGCGCTCGAAGGTGGGCTCCAACGAGCCCACCCCGAGCGGCCCTCTCTGGCCGGTCCTACCTCACGGACCGGCCTTGGGTTCCTCTTAGCTTCACCGTGGGTGACCCATTCCCACGGTTACTGAGCCCCACCGCCACGACAAGGCGGGAACCCGGTCGATGGGGAACCTAACCTAACCTAACCTAACCTAACCTAACCTAACCTAACCTTTTTTTTTTTTTTTTTTTTTTTTTTTTTTTTTTTTATAGTCAGGAAATGCCCACGCATATCCTCCCTCGCGGGGACAAGTTCGGATTATGTCGGACTCGAACCGACTAAAACCTGACATTGCCTCGTATGCGCATATCGGAGGGGCTACGGGAACGCTTTCGCACAACCTCCGCGACCTCTCCAGCGCCAGCCGTTTCCGGCTCCTCCTGAGGAGACGGCACCAGTGCAATGCAGGTTCGGGAATCCCCGCCCTCCCCTGCTGGTGCCGCCTTGAGTTTTTTATAGAGGTTCACTCCTCGCGGCCCCCGTCTTGAAAAAGACAAGGGCCCGCGGGCCCAGCGTCGCCGCCGGGGTTACGCGTGCAATACGGCCGCGAGGGGTCGGAGAAACCCCCTCCCCCCCGCAGCCCCACTGCCGTCGCAGACGCGGTGCGACGCCGCTGAGTCGCGGAGGATAGGGAGAGTGGCGCACCGTAATACCAACACTCCTCCTCCTCCGCGACTCACCACCACAATTACTGCGGGGACCCCATAATCCCCGCAGTTTCGCTACAAAGGGCGGACTCACAGAGCCCACCCCCAGCGACCTCCCTGGGGCCAGCCCTTAATCAAGGGCCGGCCAGACTCCAGCCAGCCCACAAGTGGGCCCGCCAGAACGGGTCACCCGCGACCGAGGTCGCAGGCTCCCCTTGGTGTTTGGTCCGCGGGGCTTTCGCCCTACTCCGGCTCGCACCAGGCCGGAGCGTTCCCCTATCCGCCACCCGGGGACGCGCCACGTCGAAGTTCACCTCTCCGCCCACTGAGACAACCCAGCAGGTCCGTGGAACCTAACCTTTTTTTTTTTTTTTTTTTTTTTTTTTTTTTTTTTTTTTTTTTTTTTTTTTTTTTTTTTTTAGGTGTGGAAATGCGACCTTAAGCACGCCCCCTGGTCGGGGCACCAGGGGGGTCTGTGGGGCTCTCCCACCGAAGTGGGCCTACCCACTAAAACCACACGCGTTCCCTCATAGCCATGGTGTGGGCGCCACGGGAGCATGGTTAACACGTGACACCGCGACGCCCACTGGCCGCCCCGGGATGGGGCCCCTCTCTGCGCCCTTAAAAGGGCGCTCCTCGGAGACGGCACCGTGTGCAATGCAGGTTCGGGAATCCCCGCCCTCCCCCGCCGGCGCCGCCTTGAGTTTTTTATAGAGGTTCACTCCTCGCAGCCTCCGTCTTGAAAAAGACAGAGGCCCGCGGTCCCAGCGTCGGCGCCGGGATTACGCGAAATGCAGCTGCAAGGGGAAAGTTGCCCTTCCCCTCGCAGCCCCACCGCCGCCGCATCTGCGGTGCGACCCCGCTGAGTCGCGGAGGGCAGGGCGAGTGGCGCACCGCAATACCAGCACTCCTCTCCCTCCGCGACTCACCCTCACTGCGGGGGAGACGAGTCCCCGCAGCCCTACAGTGCGCTCGAAGGTGGGCTCCAACGAGCCCACCCCGAGCGGCCCTCTCTGGCCGGTCCTACCTCACGGACCGGCCTTGGGTTCCTCTTAGCTTCACCGTGGGTGACCCATTCCCACGGTTACTGAGCCCCACCGCCACGACAAGGCGGGAACCCGGTCGATGGGGCCGTGGAACCTAACCTAACCTAACCTAACCTTTTTTTTTTTTTTTTTTTTTTTTAGGTGTGGAAATGCGACCTTAAGCACGCCCCCTGGTCGGGGCACCAGGGGGGTCTGTGGGGCTCTCCCACCGAAGTGGGCCTACCCACTAAAACCACACGCGTTCCCTCATAGCCATGGTGTGGGCGCCACGGGAGCATGGTTAACACGTGACACCGCGACGCCCACTGGCCGCCCCGGGATGGGGCCCCTCTCTGCGCCCTTAAAAGGGCGCTCCTCGGAGACGGCACCGTGTGCAATGCAGGTTCGGGAATCCCCGCCCTCCCCCGCCGGCGCCGCCTTGAGTTTTTTATAGAGGTTCACTCCTCGCGGCCTCCGTCTTGAAAAAGACAGAGGCCCGCGGTCCCAGCGTCGCCACCGGGATTACGCGTGCAATACGGCCGCGAGGGGTCGGAGAAACCCCTCTCCCCCGCAGCCCCACTGCCGTCGCAGACGCGGTGCGACGCCGCTGAGTCGCGGAGGATAGGGAGAGTGGCGCACCGAAATACCAACACTCCTCCTCCTCCGCGACTCACCACCACAACTACTGCGGGGACCCCATAATCCCCGCAGTTTCGCTACAAAGGACAGACTCAAAGAGCCCACCCCCAGCGACCTCCCTGGGGCCAGCCCTTGATCAAGGGCCGGCCAGACTCCAGCCAGCCCACAAGTGGGCCCGCCAGAACGGGTCGCCCGCGACCGAGGTCGCAGGCTCCCCTTGGTGTTTGGTCCGCGGGGCTTTCGCCCTACTCCGGCTCGCACCAGGCCGGAGCGTTCCCCTATCCGCCACCCGGGGACGCGCCACGTCGGAGTTCACCTCTCCGCCCACTGAGACAACCCAGCAGGTCCGTGGAACCTAACCTAACCTTTTTTTTTTTTTTTTTTTTTTTTTTTTTTTTTTTTTTTTATAGTCAGGAAATGCCCACGCATATCCTCCCTCGCGGGGACAAGTTCGGATTATGTCGGACTCGAACCGACTAAAACCTGACATTGCCTCGTATGCGCATATCGGAGGGGCTACGGGAACGCTTTCGCACAACCTCCGCGGCCCCTCCAGCGCCAGCCGTTTCCGGCTCCTCCTGAGGAGACGGCACCAGTGCAATGCAGGTTCGGGAATCCCCGCCCTCCCCTGCTGGTGCCGCCTTGAGTTTTTTATAGAGGTTCACTCCTCGCGGCCCCCGTCTTGAAAAAGACAAGGGCCCGCGGTCCTAGCGTCGCCGCCGGGATTACGCGTGCAATACGGCCGCGAGGGGTCGGAGAAACCCCTCTCCCCCGCAGCCCCACCGCCGCCGCATCTGCGGTGCGACCCCGCTGAGTCGCGGAGGGCAGGGCGAGTGGCGCACCGTAATACCAGCACTCCTCTCCCTCCGCGACTCACCCTCACTGCGGGGGAGACGAGTCCCCGCAGCCCTCCAGTGCGCTCGAAGGTGGGCTCCAATGAGCCCACCCCGAGCGGCCCTCTCTGGCCGGTCCTACCTCACGGACCGGCCTTGGGTTCCTCTTAGCTTCACCGTGGGTGACCCATTCCCACGGTTACTGAGCCCCACCGCCACGACAAGGCGGGAACCCGGTCGATGGGGAACCTAACCTAACCTAACCTAACCTAACCTAACCTAACCTAACCTAACCTAACCTAACCTAACCTAACCTAACCTTTTTTTTTTTTTTTTTTTTTTTTTTTTTTAGGTGTGGAAATGCGACCTTAAGCACGCCCCCTGGTCGGGGCACCAGGGGGGTCTGTGGGGCTCTCCCACCGAAGTGGGCCTACCCACTAAAACCACACGCGTTCCCTCATAGCCATGGTGTGGGCGCCACGGGAGCATGGTTAACACGTGACACCGCGACGCCCACTGGCCGCCCCGGGATGGGGCCCCTCTCTGCGCCCTGAAAAGGGCGCTCCTCGGAGACGGCACCGTGTGCAATGCAGGTTCGGGAATCCCCGCCCTCCCCCGCCGGCACCGCCTTGAGTTTTTTATAGAGGTTCACTCCTCGCGGCCTCCGTCTTGAAAAAGACAGAGGCCCGCGGTCCCAGCGTCGGCGCCGGGATTACGCGAAATGCAGCTGCAAGGGGAAGTTGCCCTTCCCCTCGCAGCCCCACCGCCGCCGCATCTGCGGTGCGACCCCGCTGAGTCGCGGAGGGCAGGGCGAGTGGCGCACCGCAATACCAGCACTCCTCTCCCTCCGCGACTCACCCTCACTGCGGAGGAGACGAGTCCCCGCAGCCCTCCAAACGCTCGAAGGTGGGCTCCAGTGAGCCCACCCCGAGCGGCCCTCTTTGGCCGGTCCTACCTCACGGACCGGCCTTGGGTTCCTCTTAGCTTCACCGTGGGTGACCCATTCCCACGGTTACTGAGCCCCACCGCCACGACAAGGCGGGAACCCGGTCGATGGGGAACCTAACCTAACCTAACCTAACCTAACCTAACCTAACCTAACCTAACCTAACCTAACCTAACCTAACCTAACCTAACCTAACCTAACCTAACCTAACCTAACCTAACCTAACCTAACCTAACCTAACCTAACCTAACCTAACCTGGGGGTGGAGGGAAACGAAAGAGCCGACGAGCTGGCGAAGCAAGCGGCTGTCGGGATGAAGACAAAGCCCAGCTACGAGAAATGCCCTGTTTCGTTCGTCAAGCGGCAGATCCGGTTGGACTCGCTTGGCGAATGGAACAGGCGCTACAGAGAAGGGGACACCGCCTCCACTACAAAGGTCTTCTTCCCGGATGCACTGAGCGCCTACCCCATCCTGAGGAAAATGGAACTTGAGCACACGTTAGTGCAAATCTTGACGGGGCATGGAGGGTTCTCCGAATACCTGAACAGGTTCAGGTGCAAGGAGAGCCCTTCATGCATTTGCGATCCCGACAAGCAGGAATCTGTGCTGCACCTACTGACTGATTGCCCCGTCCATGAAGCGGCGAGGGCACAATGTGAGACAGAGATGGAGGAGAAGATCGATCCTGGAAACATCAAAAACATAATGCAAAATAAAAAAGCAAGACCGACATTTATAAGATACTGTGACTTGGTGGCAAAGACCGTAATTAAAAGAAACAAGACAAACAATCTGTGATTGTAATTTAGTGTTTTATATTTATATTAGTATGTAACATAGCATATAGTGTTTTAAATTGTTAAGTATTTTAATTGGATTTTTTAACTGTAAATAAGAAAATTAATTGGAATTTTAACTGTATATAACAATAAAGAATATGCTGAAAAAATTATTAACCCAAAAAAAAAGGTCCCTGAAAAATAAATATTAGGGGGAACGAGAGGGCGGCATAGAGCCGCCCAAAAAAAAAAAAAAAAAAAAAAAAAAAAAAAAAAAAAAAAAAAAAAACCTAACCTAACCTAACCTTTTTTTTTTTTTTTTTTTTTTTTTTTTTTTTTTTTACATCAGGAAATGCCCACGCATATCCTCCCTCGCGGGGACAAGTTCGGATTATGTCGGACTCGAACCGACTAAAACCTGACAACGCCTCGTATGCGCATATCGGAGGGGCTACGGGAACGCTTTCGCTTACCTCCGCGGCCCCGCCAGCGCCAGCCGTTTCCGGCTCCACCTGAGGAGACGGCACCAGTGCAATGCAGGTTCGGGAATCCCCGCCCTCCCCTGCTGGTGCCGCCTTGAGTTTTTTATAGAGGTTCACTCCTCGCGGCCCCCGTCTTGAAAAAGACAAGGGCCCGCGGTCCCAGCGTCGCCGCCGAGGTTACGCGTGCAATACGGCCGCGAGGGGTCGGAGAAACCCCCTCACCCCCGCAGCCCCACTGCCGTCGCAGACGCGGTGCGACGCCGCTGAGTCGCGGAGGATAGGGAGAGTGGCGCACCGAAATACCAACACTCCTCCTCCTCCGCGACTCACCACCACAACTACTGCGGGGACCCCATAATCCCCGCAGTTTCGCTACAAAGGGCGGACTCCAAGAGCCCACCCCCAGCGACCTCCCTGGGGCCAGCCCTTGATCAAGGGCCGGCCAGACTCCAGCCAGCCCACAATTGGGCCCGCCAGAACGGGTCGCCCGCGACCGAGGTCGCAGGCTCCCCTTGGTGTTTGGTCCGCGGGGCTTTCGCCCTACTCCGGCTCGCACCAGGCCGGAGCGTTCCCCTATCCGCCACCCGGGGACGCGCCACGTCGAAGTTCACCTCTCCGCCCACTGAGACAACCCAGCAGGTCCGTGGAACCTAACCTAACCTAACCTAACCTTTTTTTTTTTTTTTTTTTTTTTTTTTTTTCTGGGGAAATCCGTTTATTGACCCCCGCGCCTGGGCTGTGCAAGTGGCGCGGGGAGTGTGGGGGTCGCCTAGAGACGTTCGGCCATACCCACTAAAACCCCAGTGCCCACTTCTGCCCGCCGCTTGTGCCGGGGCTAAGGTGACAGTTACCCTTATCCTTGTCCCCGGCAGGGCGTTCGTCCTTGTCAGGACTCGACTCTCGTGGCCTAGGCCACATCGTCCATCTCCGAGTGGGGGGGCGACGGAGAACTATCGCCCCGACTCATACCGGGTCTCCCAACCCTGCACCGACCATTTTACGTCGTCTGGGCAAAAGCCCGGCGTCGGCGCAACGGTCGGCGGCGGCGCACGGGATCCTCCTCCGGATCATCCTCCCGGCGTCGCTCGTCCACCTCCTTCTTCTCCATCACCGCCTCGCAAAAGGCGGCGACGGCAGTCCATCCAGTTTCGCTGCCGACCATCGCAGACACAACGGCCGGCAGCGAGATTTCATCTCCAATTTGATTCACGAGCGCGGCTCGCTCCTCCGTCCATGCTGTGCAGCACATGAGGGTGTGATCCGCGTCGTCCTCATCGGCGCCGCAAAATCGGCACTGAGGAGTGCGCTCCCGCCTGGCCACGTTGCACAGGTACCTCCCGAAGCAGCCATGCCCCGAGAGGACCTGCACTAGGCGATATGAGAGCGCACCCCACCGTCTCGTCAGCCACTCTGGTAGTACGGGGCGGATCGCCGCTATGGTGCGGTGACCCGCTCCCGGCTGGCTCAGCTGTTGTAGCCAGCTGCGCAGGACCGTGTCCCTTGCGCTCTGTCGCCATTCTCCTATTTCTTCTCCACTTGGAACCTCACCCCGACCTTTGGCGTCGGCGGACTTCCAGTAGACCTCCGCCAACGCCGACGCCTCCAGTTCCCATGGAGGAGTCCCGGCCAGCACGCATGCCGCCTCCCACGAGACGGTGCGGTATGCTCTTGCCGCTCGGAGAGCCACTACCCTCTGCGATCTGCGCAGTTGGGCTTTGTTGTGGCGTCCAAGGGCATCCGCCCAGATAGGGGCCCCGTACAAGGCCATCGACCGTACAACTCCGGCATAGAGGCGACGACAGCTCGCGCTCGGTCCGCCCAGATTAGGCAATAGCCTGCTCAGGGCGAATGAAGTGCGCGCAAGCTTCGGAGCCATCCGCCGGAAATGTTCCTTGAAGTTCCACCGGCTATCGAGCACAACTCCCAGGTACTTCATTGTGGACCCGACGCCGATGGAAACTCCACCCACTATCAAATGAGCGCTCGGCGGTGGCGCTCGGCGAGGCCCGTGAAAACACAGGGCCTCGGATTTGTCCAAGGCCACCGTCAGGCCCAGGTTCTTAATCCTGCCCACTACTTGGGCTACTCCGGCAGTAGCTAACACGCTCGCCTCCCGATAGCTACCGCCCCTTGCCAACACCAGTGTGTCGTCCGCGTAGCAGACGACGCTAACGCCGCGGAGAGTCGGGCCGCGGAGGACCCAGTCGTAACCGACGTTCCACAGTAGTGGCCCTAAAACGGAACCCTGTGGAACGCCGCACGACACTCTCCTCTGTCCAAATCCAATAGTTGTGGGATATACCACTGTCCTGTCCGATAGGTAGGCCTTAATCGTCTCACGCAAGTACAACGGGACCCCATGGAACCGCAGGGCCTCCATTATACTTACGCGAGGTAACGTGTTAAAGGCGTTGGCGATATCTAAAGATACCGCCAAGACGACGCCACCCTTAACGACCTCCTCTTCGGCGACGGCCCTCACCCGTGCAATAGCATCGATGGTGGAGCGGCCGCGCCGGAAACCATGTTGGCAGTCTGCCAAATTTGGCCCTACTTGGTCGAGATGCTCGGTGAGGCGAGTCGCAATAACGCGCTCAAAGAGCTTACCCGCCTCCCCGAGCAGGACTATAGGGCGATACGCCGACGGTGACTCTGCCGGTCTTCCCTCCTTTCCAATCAATACGAGTTTCCCCGTCTTCCAGTCGCCTGGGAAAGTATGGTCCTTAAGGCACCGAGTTAGAAGGGCTCGGAACCTCTCCTCCAACCCGTGTTTTAGGGCCAGGACCCATATGCGCCCGGGGATCCCATCGGGGCCCGGGGCGGTGTTTTTGGCCTGAAGCCGTGCCACAGCCGCCCACAGTTCCCTCTCTTCCACTTCCGGGACTTCCCCGTCGTCCGCATCGCGATTTGACGTCGCTGGCGCAAACACCATTTTGGGTGACCGAAATTCCTCCCTCATCGAGGGGAACAAGGACTCCACCACTCTGTCCAGTACTACCGGGTCCATACTGGCCGTTAGGGGTGGGGCCCAGGGCTTGAGCTTGCTCATGACGAGCCGATATGGCCGACCCCAGGGGTCGACGTCCAACGACGCCAGCAGCTCCTGCCAGGCCCCCTCCTTCGCTTCCGCTATGGCCACCCTGAGGGACTTCTTCGCGTCCTGGTAGGCGGTGTAGAGGCACCTCTCCTCCTCGTCCTCCGTGCGCCCGTCTCGTCTGCGGCGACGGTAGCGGGAGTACTGCCGCCTCGCTGACACGCAGGACGCACGAAGACGGCCGAGCTCTTCCGACCACCAATACACCGCCGTCCGAGCCGGAGGTCGCACCACGCGGGGCATCGCGACGTCACATATGTGCGTGACCGCTTCGTGGAGCCACCGCGACTCGGACTCTACCGTTGTCACGTCCGGTGCCGTGTTCCAACTTGCGACCAGAGCCGCCTCGATCGCCGCTTCTCCGTCTATCTTCTTCAGCGCCCACCTCGGGCCGATCTCCGCCGCGACACGCCCGGGACCGGGACCGCTAGAGAGGGGGGAGACGTCAAACCGGATGTACCGGTGATCGGACAGCGTCTCCACACCCTCCAGGACTCGCCAGTTCCGGACGGTTCGTGCCAGGTCCGCACTGGCGAAGGACACGTCTACGATTGAGCCACCCTGCATCCGCACGCACGTGTCCGTGTCCCCGGTGTTCAAGACGACCAGCCCATTCGAGGCGAGCCACTCCTCCACCAGCTCTCCCCTCGCGTCCGTGGCAGGGCACCCCCAGACTGTGGACTTGGCGTTCAGGTCGCCAGCCATAACGATTCGGTTTGGTCGGCACCAGGCCAGGACCGAGTCCATTTCCCCGAGGAACGCCTCGAACTCGGATAGTGGCCGGTTCGGCGAAAAGTACACCCCGACCACCATCACATCGCCGCACAAAGCCGCAACGACTCCTCGACGTTTCTGGGACCTTCTTATCACGGTGTCGTTTGACACCGCGATTGCCGCCAGCTCGTCTTCATCGCCCACCCAGTTGTTCCTCTTTGGGATTAAGTAGGGCTCCGTCACCACCATTATGTTTATCGACCACTGCGCCATGCTCTGAATCAAAAGATCCTGAGCTCTGGCGCAGTGGTTGATGTTGGCTTGCAGGAATTTGGAAGCCCTTGTCATCATTTTGTAGAGTTCTCGGTCTCCATCTCTTGTACACCGCTCGGTGGTGGTTGTGTCTGTTGCGAGCTGGCGCTGCTCGCAACAGATACTCTGCTGAACATCTTTTTCCTGGGGGCCGAGCATCTCTTGCTCCCCAGGCGATGGTTCGATGCCTTCCCGGCCTCCGCACACAGTGCGCAGTGGGGGGCATCGTGACATTCTGCGGCGCGGTGTCCCGCCTGGCCGCACCGGTAGCACAGAAGCCCCCGGTCAACCTCCGCGGTACACCGTGCCTTGACGTGGCCAGCGTGAAGACACTTGAAGCATCTCAGCTCCCTGCGTTCGAGGAGCTTCACCCTGGCCGAGACCCAACCTACGAGCAGCCTGCCCTCGGCTACCTTTTTGGCGGCTTCTACTGGGCATGCCACCCATACGGCAAAGAGGCCGGACTTCTCCTGGCGGAGTGTCCCTACTTTTAGACGGTCTGGCGCGCATCCGCCTTTTGCACAGACCGCCGCTGCCACCTCCTCTTTGGTCACGGAGTCATCCAGCGCCGCCACTATAAGTTCCGCCATTTTTGTTGGCCGGGAGACTGTGACGTCGCCACCGTTCCCGAACACCTCGCGGAGCCTTTCCGCGAGGAGGTCCGCCTTCGGCGCGCTAGCGGCACCGGGGACCTCGATAATTGAGGCCCCAGTTGCTGCGCGCTTGAAACGGACGCTCTCGATCTCTAGTTCCTTCAGGTTAACTTTTTGCCTTGCCTCGGCCAGAGCTTTGGCGTATGTGACCCCCTTCTCCACAGCCGTGGGATTTAAGGTCACCACGACTGCCGAGGTCTTGGGGGCCCGCAGCTTAGGCGAAGCCTTAGCTTTCTCCTGCTCCTTCTTCTTCATCGTGGTGGGCGCCGATCTGATGACCATCGGCGCCTTTTCCCTTATGCCCCTCTTCACGACCGACGCCATGGTCTCCACCATGGATGCAGGCGCCGGCGGGAGGGTACGACTCGTCTTCTTGGCCTTTTTCGTCACTTCTTTTCCCGGCTGGGTGGGTTTAGCCGCGGAAGAAGAAAAAGCGGCCGGCGCCAGTTTTGAGGTCGACGCCTTCGCCTTCCCCTTTGCGCCAACCTTTATCCAGCCGGGTTGGACCGGTTTAGGGAGGCGCACTTCAGGCAGTTCAGCCTGAGTCATGTCCGGTTTTTGACGTGGACGGTTTGCCGAGGGTTTCCGCCCGGCTTCCGCCTCGCGCCTGTCGTGAGCCAGTGCCGGTCGCAAGCGAGGCAACCTAACCTTTTTTTTTTTTTTTTTTTTTTTTTTTTTTTTTACGTCAGGAAATGCCCACGCATATCCTCCCTCGCGGGGACAAGTTCGGATTATGTCGGACTCGAACCGACTAAAACCTGACAACGCCTCGTATGCGCAAATCGGAGGGGCTACGGGAACGCTTTCGCTCACCTCCGCGGCCCCGCCAGCGCCAGCCGTTTCCGGCTCCACCTGAGGAGGCGGCACCAGTGCAATGCAGGTTCGGGAATCCCCGCCCTCCCCTGCTGGTGCCGCCTTGAGTTTTTTATAGAGGTTCACTCCTCGCGGCCCCCGTCTTGAAAAAGACAAGAGCCCGCGGTCCCAGCGTCGCCGCCGGAATTACGCGTGCAATACGGCCGCGAGGGATCGGAGAAACCCCCTTCCCCCCGCAGCCCCACTGCCGTCGCAGACGCGGTGCGACGCCGCTGAGTCGCGGAGGATAGGGAGAGTGGCGCACCGAAATACCTACACTCCTCCTCCTCCGCGACTCACCACCACAACTTCTGCGGGGACCCCATAATCCCCGCAGTTTCGCTACAAAGGGCGGACTCAAAGAGCCCACCCCCAGCGACCTCCCTGGGGCCAGCCCTTGATCAAGGGCCGGCCAGACTCCAGCAGCCCACAAGTGGGCCCGCCAGAACGGGTCGCCCACGACCGAGGTCGCAGGCTCCCCTTGGTGTTTGGTCCGCGGGGCTTTCGCCCTACTCCGGCTCGCACCAGGCCGGAGCGTTCCCCTATCCGCCACCCGGGGACGCGCCACGTCGAAGTTCACCTCTCCGCCCACTGAGACAACCCAGCAGGTCCGTGGGACAGGCAACCTAACCTAACCTAACCTTTTTTTTTTTTTTTTTTTTTTTTTTAGGTGTGGAAATGCGACCTTAAGCACGCCCCCTGGTCGGGGCACCAGGGGGGTCTGTGGGGCTCTCCCACGAAGTGGGCCTACCCACTAAAACCACACGCGTTCCCTCATAGCCATGGTGTGGGCGCCACGGGAGCATGGTTAACACGTGACACCGCGACGCCCACTGGCCGCCCCGGGATGGGGCCCCTCTCTGCGCCCTTAAAAGGGCGCTCCTCGGAGACGGCACCGTGTGCAATGCAGGTTCGGGAATCCCCGCCCTCCCCCGCCGGCGCCGCCTTGAGTTTTTTATAGAGGTTCACTCCTCGCGGCCTCCGTCTTGAAAAAGACAGAGGCCCGCGGTCCCAGCGTCGGCGCCGGGATTACGCGAAATGCAGCTGCAAGGGGAAAGTTGCCCTTCCCCTCGCAGCCCCACCGCCGCCGCATCTGCGGTGCGACCCCGCTGAGTCGCGGAGGGCAGGGCGAGTGGCGCACCGTAATACCAGCACTCCTCTCCCTCCGCGACTCACCCTCACTGCGGGGGAGACGAGTCCCCGCAGCCCTCCAGTGCGCTCGAAGGTGGGCTCCAACAAGCCCACCCAGAGCGGCCCTCTCTGGCCGGTTCTACCTCACGGACCGGCCTTGGGTTCCTCTTAGCTTCACCGTGGGTGACCCATTCCCACGGTTACTGAGCCCCACCGCCACGACAAGGCGGGAACCCGGTCGATGGGGAACCTAACCTAACCTAACCTTTTTTTTTTTTTTTTTTTTTTTTTTTTTAGGTGTGGAAATGCGACCTTAAGCACGCCCCCTGGTCGGGGCACCAGGGGGGTCTGTGGGGCTCTCCCACCGAAGTGGGCCTACCCACTAAAACCACACGCGTTCCCTCATAGCCATGGTGTGGGCGCCACGGGAGCATGGTTAACACGTGACACCGCGACGCCCACTGGCCGCCCCGGGATGGGGCCCCTCTCTGCGCCCTTAAAAGGGCGCTCCTCGGAGACGGCACCGTGTGCAATGCAGGTTCGGGAATCCCCGCCCTCCCCCGCCGGCGCCGCCTTGAGTTTTTTATAGAGGTTCACTCCTCGCGGCCTCCGTCTTGAAAAAGACAGAGGCCCGCGGTCCCAGCGTCGGCGCCGGGATTACGCGAAATGCAGCTGCAAGGGGAAAGTTGCCCTTCCCCTCGCAGCCCCACCGCCGCCGCATCTGCGGTGCGACCCCGCTGAGTCGCGGAGGGCAGGGCGAGTGGCGCACCGTAATACCAGCACTCCTCTCCCTCCGCGACTCACCCTCACTGCGGGGGAGACGAGTCCCCGCAGCCCTCCAGTGCGCTCGAAGGTGGGCTCCAATGAGCCCACCCCGAGCGGCCCTCTCTGACCGGTCCTACCTCACGGACCGGCCTTGGGTTCCTCTTAGCTTCACCGTGGGTGACCCATTCCCACGGTTACTGAGCCCCACCGCCACGACAAGGCGGGAACCCGGTCGATGGGGAACCTAACCTTTTTTTTTTTTTTTTTTTTTTTTTTTTTTTTTTTTTTTAGGTGTGGAAATGCGACCTTAAGCACGCCCCCTGGTCGGGGCACCAGGGGGGTCTGTGGGGCTCTCCCACCGAAGTGGGCCTACCCACTAAAACCACACGCGTTCCCTCATAGCCATGGTGTGGGCGCCACGGGAGCATGGTTAACACGTGACACCGCGACGCCCACTGGCCGCCCCGGGATGGGGCCCCTCTCTGCGCCCTTAAAAGGGCGCTCCTCGGAGACGGCACCGTGTGCAATGCAGGTTCGGGAATCCCCGCCCTCGCCCGCCGGCGCCGCCTTGAGTTTTTTATAGAGGTTCACTCCTCGCGGCCTCCGTCTTGAAAAAGACAGAGGCCCGCGGTCCCAGCGTCGGCGCCGGGATTACGCGAAATGCAGCTGCAAGGGGAAAGTTGCCCTTCCCCTCGCAGCCCCACCGCCGCCGCATCTGCGGTGCGACCCCGCTGAGTCGCGGAGGGCAGGGCGAGTGGCGCACCGTAATACCAGCACTCCTCTCCCTCCGCGACTCACCCTCACTGCGGGGGAGACGAGTCCCCGCAGTCCTCCAACGCGCTCGAAGGTGGGCTCCAATGAGCCCACCCCGAGCGGCCCTCTCTGGCCGGTCCTACCTCACGGACCGGCCTTGGGTTCCTCTTAGCTTCACCGTGGGTGACCCATTCCCACGGTTACTGAGCCCCACCGCCACGACAAGGCGGGAACCCGATCGATGGGGATGGGGAACCTAACCTTTTTTTTTTTTTTTTTTAGGTGTGGAAATGCGACCTTAAGCACGCCCCCTGGTCGGGGCACCAGGGGGGTCTGTGGGGCTCTCCCACCGAAGTGGGCCTACCCACTAAAACCACACGCGTTCCCTCATAGCCATGGTGTGGGCGCCACGGGAGCATGGTTAACATGTGACACCGCGACGCCCACTGGCCGCCACGGGATGGGGCACCTCTCTGCGCCCTTAAAAGGGCGCTCCTCGGAGACGTCACCGTGTTCAATGCAGGTTCGGGAATCCCCGCCCTCCCCCGCCGGCGCCGCCTTGAGTTTTTTATAGAGGTTCACTCCTCGCGGCCTCCGTCTTGAAAAAGACAGAGGCCCGCGGTCCCAGCGTCGGCGCCGGGATTACGCGAAGTGCAGCTGCAAGGGGAAAGTTGCCCTTCCCCTCGCAGCCCCACCGCCGCCGCATCTGCGGTGCGACCCCGCTGAGTCGCGGAGGGCAGGGCGAGTGGCGCACCGCAATACCAGCACTCCTCTCCCTCCGCGACTCACCCTCACTGCGGGGGAGACGAGTCCCCGCAGCCCTCCAGTGCGCTCGAAGGTGGGCTCCAATGAGCCAACCCCGAGCGGCCCTCTCTGGCCGGTCCTACCTCACGGACCGGCCTTGGGTTCCTCTTAGCTTCACCGTGGGTGACCCATTCCCACGGTTACTGAGCCCCACCGCCACGACAAGGCGGGAACCCGGTCGATGGGGATGGGGAACCTTTTTTTTTTTTTTTTTTTTTGTATCTGGGGAAATCCGTTTATTGACCCCCGCGCCTGGGCTGTGCAAGTGGCGCGGGGAGTGTGGGGGTCGCCTAAAGTCGTTCGGCCATACCCACTAAAACCCCAGTGCCCAATTCTGCTCGCCTCTTGTGCCGGGGCTAAGGTGACAGTTACCCTTATCCTTGTCCCCGGCAGGGCGTTCGTCCTTCTTAGGACACATCTCTTGTGGCCTAGACCACGTCATCCATCTCCGAGTGGGGCGACGGAGAACTATCGCCCCACTCCTACCGGGTCTCCCAACCCGGCACCGACCATGTTACGTCGTCTGGGCAAAAGCCCGGCGTCGGCGCATCGGTCGGCGGCGGCGCACGGGATCCTCCTCCGGATCATCCTCCCGGCGTCGCTCGTCCACTTCTTTCTTCTCCATCACCGCCTCGCAAAAGGCGGCGACAGCACTCCATCCGGTTTCGCTGCCGACCATCACAGACACAACGGCCGGCAGCGAGATGTCATGTCCGATTTCATTCCCGAGCGCGGCTCGCTCCTCTGCCCATGCTGAGCAGCACGTGAGGGTGTGATCCGCGTCGTCCTCTTCGGCGCCGCAGAAGCGGCACTGAGGAGTGCGCTCCCGTCTGGCCACGTTGCACAGGTACCTCCCGAAGCAGCCATGCCCCGAGAGGACCTGCACTAGGCGGTATGAGAGCGCACCCCACCGTCTCGTCAGCCACTCTGTTAATACAGGGTGGATCGCCGCTATGGTGCGATGACCCGCTCCCGGCTGGCTTAGCTGTTGTTGCCAGCTGCGCAGGACTGTGTCCCTTGCGCTCTGTCGCCACTCGCCAATGTCCTCAACACTTGGGACCTCACCCCGACCTTTGGCGTCGGCGGACTTCCAGTAGACCTCCGCCGACGCCAACGCCTCCAGTTCCCATGGGGGAGTCCCGGCCAGCGCGCATGCCGCCTCCCACGAAACCGTGCGGTACGCTCTTGCCGCTCGGAGCGCCACTACCCTCTGCGATCTGCGCAGTTGGGCTTTGTTGTGGCGTCCGAGGGCATCTGCCCAGATGGGGGCCCCGTACAAGGCCATCGACCGTACAACTCCGGCATAGAGGCGACGACAGCTCGCGCTCGGTCCACCCAGATTAGGCAATAGCCTGCTCAGGGCGAACGAAGTGCGCGCGAGCTTCGGAGCCATCCGCCGGAAATGTTCCTTGAAGTTCCACCGGCTGTCGAGCACAACTCCCAGGTACTTCATTGTGGACCCGACGCCGATGGAAACTCCGCCCACTATCAGTTGAGCGCTCGGCGGTGGCGCTCGGCGAGGCCCGTGAAAACACAAGGCCTCGGATTTGTCCAAGGCCACCGTCAGGCCCAGATTCCTGATCCTGCCCACTACTTGGGCTACTCCAGCGGTAGCTAACACGCTCGCCTCCCGATAGCTACCGCCCCTTGCCAACACCAGTGTGTCATCCGCGTAGCATACGACACTAACGCCGCGGAGAGTCGGGCCGCGGAGGACCCAGTCGTAACCGACGTTCCACAGTAGTGGCCCTAAAACGGAACCCTGTGGAACGCCGCACGACACTCTCCTCTGTCCAAATCCGGTAGTTGTGGGATATACCACTGTCCTGTCCGATAGGTAGGTCTTAATCGTCTCACGCAAGTACAACGGGACCCCATGGAACCGCAGGGCCTCCATTATACTTACGCGAGGTAACGTGTTAAAGGCGTTGGCGATATCTAAAGATACCGCCAAGACGACGCCACCCTTAACGACCTCCTCTTCGGCGACGGCCCTCACCCGTGCAATAGCATCGATGGTGGAGCGGCCGCGCCGGAAACCATGTTGGCAGTCTGCCAAATTTGGCCCTACTTGGTCAAGATGCTCGGTGAGGCGAGTCGCAATAACGCGCTCAAAGAGCTTACCCGCCTCCCCGAGCAGGACTATCGGGCGATACGCCGATGGTGACTCTGCCGGTCTTCCCGCCTTTCCAATCAATACGAGTTTCCCCGTCTTCCAGTCGCCTGGGAAAGTATGGTCCTTAAGGCACCGAGTTAGAAGGGCTCGGAACCTCTCCTCCAACCCGTGTTTTAGCGCCAGGACCCATATGCGCCCGGGGATCCCATCGGGGCCCGGGGCGGTGTTTTTGGCCTGAAGCCGTGCCACAGCCGCCCACAGTTCCCTCTCTTCCACTTCCGGGACTTCCCCGTCGTCCGCATCGCGATTTGACGTCGCTGGCGCAAACACCATTTTCGGTGCCTCAAATTCTTCCCTCATGGAGGGGAACAAGGTCTCCACCACTCTGTCCAGTACTACTGGGTCCATGCTAGCCGTTAGGGGTGGGGCCCAGGGCCTGAGCTTGCTCATGACGAGCCGATATGGCCGACCCCAGGGGTCGACGTCCAACGACGCAAGCAGCTCCTGCCAGGCCCCCTCCTTCGCTTCCGCGATTGCCACCCTGAGAGCCTTTTTAGCGTCCTGGTAGGCGGTGTAGAGGCGCCTCTGCTCCTCGTCCTCCGTGCGCCCGCCTCGTCTGCGACGACGGTAGCGGGAGTACTGCCGCCTCGCTGACACGCACGACGCACGAAGACGGCCGAGCTCTTCCGACCACCAATACACCGCAGTCCGAGCCGGGGGCCGCACCACGCGGGGCATCGCGACGTCACAGATGTGCGTGACTGCTTCGTGGAGCCACCGCGACTCGGACTCTACCGTTGTCACGTCCAGTACTGGGTTCCAGCTGGCGACCAGGGCCGCCTCGATCGCCGCTTCTCCGTCCAGTTTCTTCAGCGCCCACCTCGGGCCGATCTCCGCCGCGACACGCCCGGGACCGGTACCGCCAGAGAGGGGGGAGACGTCAAACCGGATGTACCGGTGATCGGACAATGTCTCCACACCCTCCAGGACTCCCCAGTCCCGGACGGTTCGTGCCAGGTCCGCACTGGCGAAGGACACGTCCACGATTGAGCCACCCTGCATCCGCACGCACGTGTCCGTGTCCCCGGTGTTCAGGACCACCAGCCCATTCGAGGCGAGCCACTCCTCCACCAGCTCTCCCCTCGCGTCCGTGGCAGCGCACCCCCAGACCGTAGACTTGGCGTTCAGGTCGCCAGCCACAACGATCCGGTTTGGGCGGCACCAGGCCAGGACCGAGTCCATCTCCCCGAGGGGGATGGGGAACCTAACCTAACCTAACCTAACCTAACCTAACCTAACCTAACCTAACCTAACCTAACCTAACCTAACCTAACCTAACCTAACCTAACCTTTTTTTTTTTTTTTTTTTTTTTTTTTTTTTTTTTGATTTACGACAGGGAGAAATGCATTGCGCATACCACCGCACCGTGGGGACAGTGCAGTGGTTATGTGGGACTCTCCTCCTCCTAGGGGCGGGGGAGGCATACCCACTAAAAAACCCTGTCGGTGGTCTTCTCTGCTTTTGTTGCGGATGCCACGGGCGCACTAAAGTGTTTCACCGCGACATCCGCAAGCTGGCCCCGGCTTCGACTGCCGGGGCCTCCGCGCCAAGGAGGGGGGGACCAACCACTGAGTCCTCCCCTAGGCGTGTGGGCTGTTAGAGCCGGCAGGGAATCCCCATTCCCCGCCAGCTAGCACCACTACGGGGGAGGGAGGGCGGCAGTGTAATGCCGCCTTCTCCTCCCCAGTCGCCTGCGCCGGAGCGGGGGCGCCGAGGGGTCTCCCTCGCGCTCCCGCTCCCTCTCCTCCTTCTGCGAGATTACTATCTCGCAGAAGGAGGCCACGGCTTCCCAAGCCCTCCCGCCTCCCAGCATCGCATGTACAACGCTGGGAAGCGAGAGGTCGCCGCCAATTGTCGCCATCAGGGTGCGGCGCTCGTCAGTCCACGCAGGGCACACCTCTAGGGTGTGCCCCGCCGTATCCTCCGCGTCGCCGCACCCGTGGCACGACGCCGTCTCCTCTCTTCCGATGCGACACAGGTACTTCCCGAAGCATCCGTGTCCGGAAAGCACCTGTGTCACCCGGAAGCTGAGGGACCCGTGGGTCCTCCCGCACCATTCTCGGAGCTCTGGGCGTATGGCCTCTATGGTGCAGACACCGTGTTCAGCGTCCGCTAGGGCGTCCGCCCAGAGCTCCATGGTCTCCAGGGTTCTCCTCCTTCGGGCGCAGGCGAGCTCCTCCGGGGCGAATGAGTCGCCCCGGGCTCTTTGTTCAGCCCGCGCCCGGTATGCTCTGGCGAGCACTCCCGCCTCTATCTCCCAAGGGGGAGTGCCCGCCAGAACGCAGGCCGCAGCGTGGCCCACCGTGCGGTAGGCCCGGCACATCCGCAGCGCTATAATGCGCTGCGGCCTACGGAGGAGGGCCCTGTTAGGCGCGTCCAGGGCCTCAGCCCATATTGGCGCGCCATACAGGGCCATGCTCCGGATGACCGTGCTGTACAATCTTCTGCACGGTACACCCGGAGCACCCTGGTTCGGGAGGAGCCTTGAGAGGGCCGCCGCCACACCGACGAGGCGGGGGGTCAGCTTCCGGAAGTGTTCCCGAAAGCGCCACCCCCCGTCGAGGATAAGGCCCAGATATTTTATCCGGGCCCTCACCTCGACCACGTCCCCACCGACCCGAAGGCAGGCCCCCGCTGGCACTCTCCACCTCGGCCCTTTGAAACAAAGGGCCTCAGATTTGGTGAGCGTCACTCGGAGGCCTAGCGCCTCAATCCTCCGGATCAGCAGGGAGGCTCCGACCTCGGCCCTGTTGAGCAGCCCTCTCCAGGTGGTGTCCCGGACAGCCACCAGCGTGTCATCTGCGTAGCAGATGACCGCCATCCGGGGCAGCACCTCTCCGCGGATGGCCCAGTCGAAGCCGATGTTCCACAGCAGGGGTCCCAATACAGACCCCTGGGGAACACCGCAGGCCATCCGCCTCTCTTTCCGGGTCCCTCCTTTCTCTGTGTAGGACACTACCCGTTCCTGCAGGTAGTGTCCTATTACCCTCCGGAGGTAGAGGGGCACTCCGTGGTATCGGAGCGCCTCCTCTATCACCCCGAAGGGGAGGGAGCCGAAGGCGTTGGCGATGTCGAGTGACACCGCCATAGCCCCCTGCCCCCTCTCGGCCGCTTCCTCCGTGAACTTCTTCAGGGCGGTCAGGGCGTCCAAAGTGGATCGCCCCGACCGAAACCCGAATTGGTTCACGGAGAGGTGCGGCCCTACCCTCTCCAGATGCTGGGTGAGGCGGGAAGCCAGGACTCTTTCGAAAAGCTTCCCGACCTCATCCAGCATCACTAGCGGCCGGTGCCCGGAAGGGGAGTCTGCAGGTCGACCCTCCTTCCTTATGAGCACCAGCCGCCCCTCCTTCCACACCCCGGGGAAGCGCCCCGCCGCCAGGCAATCGCTAAACAGGCAGCGTAGGCGGTCCCCGAGGTGCTTCAGGGCGATGGGGACCACTTTATTAGGTACCCCATCCGGTCCCGGAGCTTTCCGGGACCCCCTGAGCCGGCCTGCCGCCCTTTCTATTTCCTCCTCCGTTATAGGAGGAGCTCCGAGGGCGGCGTGGTCCTCCTCCTCTAGGGGAGCCATGCGCGGTGGATCGAAGGGGGGGCTGTTTGGAAACAGCCCCGCCACCACCGCGCTGAGAACGGCCGGCTCTATTTCTTCCGTGGGGGGTGCCAACCTAACCTAACCTAACCTAACCTAACCTAACCTAACCTAACCTAACCTAACCTAACCTAACCTAACCTAACCTAACCTAACCAGTCACGCGCCACACGCCGACCCGAGCGGACTGTGCTTACGTATCGCAAAGTCGCTCCGGGAACCTATAACGCTGTAAAAAATCGGAAAATAGGGAAAAAGTACTCAAAATTAAGTGAGTGTTATATCAAAAGCTGCGTCTCGACTCGAAATAGTTTTTAGGAAAAAAGAAAAGTGGAAAAGATGGAACTGAAAAACTAAAAACACCACGTGGTTTTTGAGTAAAATTGAGAAAAATTAAAACGCTGCTTGAAAGCGATCGATGACACACCACTTTTAGCATACCAAACGGTAGAGCTCGTTGAGGTCCAGAGCCTCGAGCGGTTGGAAAAATTTTCCCGGGCCGGGAAAGTTGGAAAAACCGGCCGAGAAGAAAACCGCGTGGCCACGAGGTACTGGATCCAGGAGTCCTGGAGAAGCGTGACATACGTCAATAGATAGGGGAGGACGAGCCCATCACGACGACGGTTTCAAAACCGAAATCGGACAACCAGGTCCGAAGATACAAGGGTCGAAAAAAGTGAAAATTTTTCAGTGATTTATAAAAAATTTTTATGGACAAACGAAATCGACAAGGTACTCTTTTTATAATATAAACGTGTTGGGCATCTCATAGTGAATAAAACGACACCATTCCCAAAATTTTCTGACTTAAATATCCGGAATAAAAGGGAATGATAAAATGGTACAAAATCTGGTAAATTTTTTAAACATTTTTGTATAATTGTACAATTGTACAACAAGTGCTAATTAACATTAAGTAAATCAAAACAAGCTGTTTAACGGTCTATTGACCCTCCCCTTTATAGTTTAGAAACTTTAAATTGACATATATGGGAATTTTGACCCATATATTTAGGCTAAGTTTTTTAAAAAGTAGTAGTTAAGCATTTTTAAAATAAATTTATTGACATATGCTAAAGTCTATTGACTTAGACATATATAGATATAAGTTTTAACTATAGTTATAAGTTTTTATATAGTTGACAGGGTTTATTGACCCAAGTAGATATATTTAGAGACAAATACTGGGTTTATTGACCCAGTATACCTAGACAATAAGTTTTTTAAATAGCTGTAAGTTTTAAAGTAGTGTATAAATTTAATACTAAGTATTTTTGATTCTTGGGTTTATTGACCTGATAGACTGAGCCTATTGACCAGCTATCCTTACTGTAAGTTTTTTAAAATAGACCTAAGTTTTAAAGATATTTGACATTTTATTATTTATTGTATTTTAAATTTTTTTAATTGTAAGTTTTAAATAAATTGACAAGTCCCCAACATGTTTGGCATAAGAACCCCTGTAAAAAAGACTCAGGACGTAACACAAGAGATGGAAAACAGCCAAGCAGAAAAATCGCCGGTTGTAGACAACCAGGTGCAAGTCCTGAGCGTGAGAAAAAGCGTAGGGGACTGGGAATCTGGGTCGGACCAAGCTTCCCCCAAATCAATAGCAACAACGACGCACAAGCAAATGGTGCCCACAAAAGATAAAAAGAAAATTGAAAAGACTCCGATAAACACGACCATCACAGTTGAAGCAGCAAAGACTCCAGGAGCGGCTAACAGCTCCCAAGACCGAGTGCGTGAAGCGCGCAGTTGTATGACAGCTGGCCTGGAACAATTAAACAGTGCCAAAAACTTAAAAACGGAAATACGTGTAAAGACAATTGCCGCAATACAAAAGTTATACAGGATAGTCAAGGAGTCAGAAGAGGAACTAAAGATGGAAAAACAAGGAAAAGGAAAGGGAAAGGAGAAGGGAGTGAAGGGAGTAGAGACGGAGGAAAAAGGTATCCAAACCTCGAAACCAACCACGTCTGCTACTGCCACACCAGGCATTTTCATCAGCCAGCAAGAGGAGATGATAAAGAAAATCCAAGAACACTCCCTACTACTTGAAAAAAGTAGTAGGGAAATACAAGCACTGACAGAAAACTTAAAAAGAAGAGAGACGCAAGGCACCTATGCTAGCGTAGTTGCAGGAAGTATAAGAGGCATGTCATTGAATGGATCGGCCACACATTCAGTGGCAGTTACCTCGAAGGACGAGAAAGAAACAGGGGAAGAAGTTTTAGGAAAAATTAGAAGGGTAATTAGGGCTAAGGATGAAGGAGTGAGGATAGACAGTATTAGAAAAGTAAAGGACAGAAAGATAGTGTTAGGGTGCAGCACGGAGAAAGAAATGGAGTTAGTAAAGAAAAGTCTTGCGAGTGAGGGCAGCGGTTTGCGTGTGGAGAACCTAAAAAGAAAGGATCCGTTAGTTGTATTAAAAAGCGTACTTAACATTATAAGCAATGACGACATAATTAAAGCACTCAGAACGCAGAACAAAGATTTATACAAAAATTTGAAGCAAGAGGAAACAACGACGGAAGTTAAGTACCGCAAAAAGGCCAGGAATCCACACACGTCCCACGTGGTGTTGAGCGTGTCCCCCAGCCTTTGGAGGAGAATGACGGAGGCAGGAACAGCCCATATAGACTTGCAGCGAGTCCAGGTCGCCGACCAGTCCCCGCTTGTCCAGTGCTCTCGGTGCCTGGGGTACGGACACCCAAAGAGGCTTTGCACGGAGTCGGAGGATGTGTGCAGTCACTGCGGGGGTCCGCACCTCAGGAGCGAATGCACCATGTGGCAGGCTGGTGACCCACCCTCCTGTCGGAACTGCCTTAAGGCGAAATCCGACAGGAAGGATCACAATGCATTTAGCGACGACTGCCCGGTAAGAAGAAGGTGGGAGGCACTCGCGCGAGCGTCCGTGGCATATTGCTAAGGGCGCCCCGGGGTCCTCCAGCGCTCTTCGAGCCGGGACACGCCGTCATCACGTTGTGCAGGCCAACTTACAACGGTCCGAGCTCTTCACTGCGGAGCTAATCACAGAGGCGAAGGAGAGGAAACTCTCCTTCGCCTTGGTCCAGGAGCCGTACACTGGCAGGACTGGGGAAATGAGGCAGCATCCAGGTACGAGAGTAGTACAATGTGCTGGGAGCCGCGAATCGCCGGTTAAGTCAGCCATTGTACTATTCGACGGCGCCATGAATGTCACCCATTGCCCGGACCTCACGACCTGCAACATAGCTGTTGCAATAGTGAGGTCCGAGGCGTGGAGGGTAGGATTGGTGTCCGTCTACCTGGAGCCAGATAAGCCCATCGAACCTTACCTGGACTTGATCGGTTCCGTCGTGGAGAGAATAGGAACTGCCAGCGTGATACTTGGCGGTGACGTCAATGCGTGGTCCATGTGGTGGGGAAGCCGTACCACGGACAAGCGGGGAGTGGCACTGGCGGAAAAGCTGGACGAGCTGGGGCTGCATGTCCTGAACACTGGGTCTGAGCCTACCTTCGACACCCTACGTGGTGGAAGGCGGTACTCCAGTTGCGTGGACATAACAGCGTGCACGACCACAATGCTGGGATTGGTGGAGAACTGGCGGCTCGCGGACGATATATCCGGTTCGGACCACAGGGCAATTCTGTTCGACGTAAGACTCCAAATATCCACAGGCATGGACGTTTGTCGCTCCACCCGGGAGTACAATACAAAAAAGGCAAATTGGGGCGAGTTTCGTGTGAAACTCGCCTCAAAGTTGAAAGGGAAAGGTATAACAGCTGAGAGAATGGGGAAAATCACAGAACGAACGGAATTTGAATGCGAGGTGAATAAGTATGTGGAAACCGTGGTGGAAGCCTGTAGGGAAACCATGCCTGGGATACCAAGGAGGGGGAGGACAGGATTGCCCTGGTGGTCCGAAAAACTCTCTTGTCTCAAGACTGAAGTCTTGAGACTGAAGAGAAGGATCTCGTACGCGGCGCCAGTTCGTAGGGATTGGGTCGTGCAACGTTATGTCCGCGCAAAAGAGGAGTACCAGTCTGAAGTAAGGAAGGCTCAGACCCAGAGTTGGAAGGACTTCTGCTTCCGTCAAGATAGGGAGTCTATGTGGGACGGGGTATACAGGGTGATTGGACGCACCGCGGTTAGGCCGGAGGAAATCCCACTCGTTCAGGACGGTAAAGTCCTGGGCGGGTCGGACTCGGCCGGGGCCCTAGCCGAGACCTTTTATCCGGAGGATCGGGTTGAAGACGACAACGCGGGCCACACAGCTATGAGGAACTTAGCAGAGACGGTAAATGAGGGGTCGCATGATGGTACATGCGACCCACCATTCACAGAGCACGAACTCATGTGGTCCGCGTCTAGCTTCAACCCGAAAAAGGCCCCCGGCCCCGACGGCCTCACCGCGGATATCTGTCTGGCGGCAATCACCCTGGATACAGCACTATTCCTGGCCTTAGCAAACCGCTGCCTGGCCCTTGCGTGCTTCCCCAGGAGATGGAAAGAGGCAGCGGTTGTGGTGCTTAGGAAACCCAACAAGGAGAACTACACGCACCCCAAAGCTTTTCGGCCGATAGGACTCTTGCCCCTTATGGGCAAGGTCATAGAGAAAATGATGGTGAGGCGGGTCCAATGGCACACTGCACCAATGATCAGCCGGCACCAGTATGGCTTTATGCCACAACGCGGAACCGAGGACGCCCTCTATGCCATGATCCAGCACATACGGGCCGAAGTCGAAAGACGGAAGCTCGTTGTGCTGGTATCGCTAGACATAGAGGGCGCCTTCGATAACGCCTGGTGGCCGGCTGTGAGGTGTAGACTAGCCGAAACCCGGTGCCCCGCAAACCTGAGGCGACTGTTCGATCACTACTTGAGTGAAAGAACAGTTCGCGTCAGGTATGCGGGAGCCGAGGTGACCCGCCGACAAACCAAAGGGTGCGTGCAGGGCTCCGTTGGGGGTCCTACGCTCTGGAACCTGCTGCTGAATCCGCTCCTGGTGGAATTAGAAGAGATGGGCATCCGCTGCCAGGCATTTGCTGACGATGTGGTCCTGATGTTCTCTGGAGAGAGGGCCATGGACATAGAGGAGAGAGCCAATGGGGCTCTCGAGCATGTTCGGAAATGGGGAGTCCGAAACAGACTCAAATTCGCGCCACACAAGACCTTGGCCATGGTTTTAACCAGAAAACTGAAGTACGACTCCCCACGCCTGAGCATGGGCGGGAGACCCATTGAGCTCTCACGACAGATAAAAATCCTCGGGTTGATAGTTGACGATAAGCTCACATTTAAAGCGCACGTCGAGGCGGTCTGCCGTAAGGCGCAGAGCCTCTATCGTCAACTATCAACCGCTGCAAAAGTCACGTGGGGCCTCAATCCGGAGGTCATCAGGACCATATACGTTGCGGTAGCGGAGCCCATCATCTTGTACGCGGCTAGCGTGTGGGTTCCGGCGTCCGGGAGGAGGGGCATTATAAGGTTGCTAAACCAAGTGCAGCGCGGGTTTGCGCAGAAAATAGCCCGAAGCTACAGAACCGCCTCTCTGCACTCGGTTCTAATGCTTGCTGGGTTGCTTCCTCTGGACCTTCGGGTCCAAGAAGCGGCCCTTCTTTACTCAGTAAAAAAGGGTCATACCCAGCAGGTATTGGGTGACCGGGAGCTAGAGGGGTCGGTTCCATTTGTAGATTCTGCGCATCCCGCCCACCGGGAGGGGCTGCAGTTCGACTGCCTGACGGACGGCGACGAAGCTGCCCAGCGAGCTGCCGTCGATGTAAATATTTACACCGACGGTAGCAAAATTGACGGCAGGGTTGGCGCTGCGCTATCCATATGGGATAGCGCAGCGGAGACTTCCTGCCGGAAATTAAAGCTGGGCAACTTTTGCACCGTATATCAGGCGGAACTGTTGGCCCTGCATGAGGCCGTGAAGCATGTGGTGAAGACGAAAGCAAGGAGCTTTGGTATTTATTCCGACTCCAGATCCGCTCTAGAAACCGTACGATCAGGTATGTCCCTCCATCCCTTAGCAGAGAGTATAAGGAAGAATATGAAAGAAGCTAGAGAGCAAGGGAAGTATGTTAGAGTATATTGGGTGAAAGCACATGCAGGGATGGCAGGGAACGAAAGAGCGGACGAACTTGCCAAGATGGCAGCAGTCGGAATAAAGACCAGGGCACATTATGAAAGGGCTCCGGTTTCATTTGTCAAGCGACAGATTCGTCTGGACACGCTTGACAGGTGGAACCGGAGATATATGGAAGGAGACACGGCCTCGACAACCAAGCTCTTCTTCCCCGACGTAACGAGCGCCCACCCCTCACTCAGGAAGATCGATCTTGACCCCGTGCTGGTTCAAATTTTGACGGGGCACGGGGGGTTCTCAGAGTACTTGCACAGGTTCAAGTGCAAGGAGAGCCCCTCGTGCCTCTGTGATCCAGCACGGGAAGAGACCGTGCTGCACATTCTGGTTGAATGCCCAATATACGAGGCAGAGCGAGCAAACCTGGAAATCAGATTGAGAAGAAAAATTAGTAGAGAGAATTTAAGCATAATGATAAAAGATAAAGAGAGTAGAGAACACTTTATTACATACTGTAAATCCTTAGCCCTAAAAGTTATACAAAGAAACAAACTGTGATAATAGACTTAAGGTTATTTATGGGTTTTAATTATTAGATTGTATTTTTTAACTTTTTTAAATTTTTTTTTGTATTTAATCGTAATTTTATTATTTTATTATTATTTTAAATTTGTATTATAAATTGTATTCTGTTAAGTAAATTTTAAATTCAATTGTATATAAATAGTATTTTAATAGTAATTTTAACCTAATGTATAATAATATGTATTTCAAATTGGATTTTAACTGTATATATACATTAGATTTTAACTTGCAAATACCCTGAAATAAAGCACAACCTGAAAAAATTATTTACCCCGTAAAAAAGGTCCCTGACCTACCCATGTTAGGGGACGAGAGGGCGGCAAAAAGCCGCCCAAAAAAAAAAAAAAAAAAAAAAAAAAAAAAAAAAAAAAAAAAAAAAAAAAAAAACCTAACCTAACCTAACCAGTCGCGTGCCAGACGCCGCCCCGAACGCACTGACTCCACGTTGCTCCGCGTGGAAAAATTCTTCAAAAAATCTTCTTAGTGGTAAAAAGTGAACAAAACTAGTGAAATTTAGTACCAAACGATGCGTCTAGTGACACTGAACACGAATCTAAAATAAAAAAGTGCAAAAGTGTAATATACAAAAAGTTTTGACTTAAAAACTGAAAAACACCACGTGGTGAGAACTTTTTTGCGAAACGCTGCCGAATTTAGATCGGCAAGCTATAGTTTTTTAAGTGTCGTTCGAAGCGCCGCAAAAAGCTCTACAAAGTGACGCTGAGCCCGGATTTTTCCGGGAAAAATTGAACGAGTTAAGACTTGAAAAACAAGTACCACGTGGCCACGTGGTACCAGATCCCGTAGCACCACAGAAGATTTGAAGATGCCAGCAGGAAGCCTACGTCCATAGAAGGTGTCCGATATATCGAACATCAAAATCGGACGTCAGATACAGGAACAGGAAGACATAAAAAATTCCTCAAAAAATCTTCAACGGAAAACCTCGCCTAGATCAAAAAAGAGATCGACAAGGGGGTCCTTTCCATATACCACCAGAGAGGCCTTGGTGGCCCCCACAATCAAGGCGAATTACAGATTTTTCCGAGAAGAAACCGCGAAGTTACAACTTAAAAAATAAAAACCACGTGGACACGTGTTTTGGTAAAACGGGTCGTACGACGACCGGCGAAGTGACTAGGTCAAAGAAGAAGCCTCTGCAAGTATAGTGGTGCACTCGAAAACTCTGGAGGACAAACGGGCAAAAAGTTTAAACTCAAAGTGTGTGCGCTTTGGGCTAAGAAAGACCACCCTGTGAAACTCCATACAAAAATTTGCCATTCGGGCTAGGAAGTGCACCCTCCGAATAAGACTTCTAATTATAAGGCCGCGACTATAGTAGAATTAAGTTTTAAAATTGACTGGGTCCCTTTTGACCCAAATCTACAGCAACGGACTGTGTTAAGTAAATGCTGTGACATACACATTAGTCTTTTAGCTAAGTGTAATAGATTAAGTTATAAGTCTAGTCAATATTTTAACTGTAAATAGACAAATTGGTTTTTTGACCAAGTTTTAATTGTAAGTAATAAATTGCATATATGGCTTTAACTTTTAACTTACTCTGTGATATTTTATTGTTATTTTAAAATTAGTATTGTATATTAGTTGATAAGACAGGGTCTTTTGCCCAAACATTAGAAGTAAGTTTTAACAAGGTTTATTGACCTAAGACCTAGATATAAGTATAATATAAGTAGTATTAGGAATATTGACGCATCCCCCTGCAAGAAAATGTTTGGCTTCCGAACACCAGACAAGAAGACCGAAACTACCACCACAATTGCCACAGAAGCTGCCACAATGGAGAAGGCAAGCACCTCCCGAGCCAGTAAGACTCCTGAAAACTCTTCCAAGGTTAGAAGGAGCATCGGCGAGTGGGAAGCTGGCAAAGTGGAAACAAGAGAAAGGATCGTAAAACCTCATACGAAGACACAAGACGTGGTGGCACCAAGCAAGAGAGTGGTGCCTCCTAAAGATGCAAAAGAGTCCTCCCAAAGCTCCTCTACAGCGGCGGGGGACCGTCCACCAAAACAGGTGGACCGCCTAGTGGAGGCCAGAGCATGCGTGACAAAGGCGAAGATAAATCTCAGCCACTCTAAAAATATCAAGACGGAGATCAAGCAAGAGGTACTGCAAGCGATCGACAGACTTTACGGTCTTCTAAAGGAGTCGGAAAAAGAAAACAGCCAACCAAGAAACCAGAACGAGCCGGAAGCGAAACAAAAAGGGCCGATTGAATATAATAATATAGACGGCCCCGCCATCATAAGCCGAATGGAAGAACATGCTAAGCTCATAGAGCTTAGCAACAACAAGATCAAGGAGCTACACACAACGATGGAGAAAGTCCAAGGCCTCATGGAGAAACAGAGCTACGCAAGTGTGGTAGCGGGCGAGACAAAAAGGTCGCCACCGGGAGTGAAAGCCACACACTCTGTGGCGATCTCGTCGAGTGATGAGCGAGAAACCGGCGAACAGGTGTTAGAAAGAGTGAGGAAGGTAGTGAAGGCCAGAGAAGAGGGACTTAGAGTAGACAGTGTGCGCAAAGCTAGGGATAGGAAGGTGATACTGGGGTGCAACACGGAACAGGAACTGAAACGCGTGAAGGACAAGCTGCGGAGTGCGGGCAGCGATCTGAAAGTGGAAGATATTAAAAATAAGGATCCGCTTGTAGTATTGAAGAATATCCTGAATTACAACTCGGACGAGGAAATACTACAAGCGGTCCGCAGACAGAATACGGACCTCCTAAAAGACATCAAGGAGGAGGATGTCAGGATGGAGGTCCGATATAGGAAAAGGGCGAGGAACGAACTGCTAGCCCACGTGGTCCTAAGGGTCTCGCCGAAAGTTTGGGGACGGCTTACGGAAGCCGGCGCGGTACATGTGGACCTTCAGCGGGTGCAAGTGGCCGACCAGTCCCCCCTAGTCCAGTGCTCTAAGTGCCTGGGGTATGGGCACACGAAACGGCTGTGTACGGAGGAACACGAAGTGTGCAGCCATTGCGGGGGCCCACACCTCAGGCGCGATTGCACCAAGTGGCCAGCCGGAGAAACACCCGCCTGCCGGAACTGCCTTAAGGCGAAATCTGACAGGCGGGACCACAACGCATTCAGCGTAGACTGCCCGGTAAGAATGAGATGGGAGGCACTTGCCCGGTCAACAGTAGCGTATTGCTAAGGGCACCCCGGGCGCCTCCCAAGCTCCAAATACCGGCAGCCGCCTGTATCACGCCGTGCAGGCAAATCTGCAGAGGTCCAGTCTCTCCACGGCGGAGCTAATCACAGAGGCGACGAAAAGGAACTTTTCGTTTGCCCTGGTCCAGGAGCCCTACGTGGGCAGTCGGGGTGAGATGGGACGGTATCGGGGGACGCGAACGATACAATGTGCCGCCAGGGCTGCCGGTGAGGTGGTCAAGGCGGCCATTGTATTTTTCGACGACACCATGCCTGTCTCCCACTGCCCGGATCTCACAACATGTAATATCGCAGTTGCGAAGGTGAGAGCCGGGACGAGGGAGATAGGCCTGGTGTCAGTCTACCTCGAGCCGAATGGGCCCGTCGAACCCCACCTGGACACGATTGGCACTGTCGTGGAGAGATTGGGAACCGCAGGCGTGATACTAGGCGGAGACCTGAATGCGTGGAACGTTTGGTGGGGCAGCCACAAAACGGACGGGAGGGGACAGGAAGTGGCCGAAAAGCTTGACGAGCTGGGTCTGCATGTGCTGAACCGGGGGTCTGAGCCCACTTTTGATACCTTACGCGGGGGAAAGAGGTACGCGAGTTGCGTGGACATCACTGCCTGCACCACCCCTCTGCTCGGGAGGGCGGTGAACTGGCGTCTCGCAGACTATATATCCAGTTCGGACCACAGGGCAATCCTATTCGAAGTTAACCTTCAGAAATCTCTGGGTGTGGACATCGTCAGCTCTACCCGGGAGTACAATACGAGGAAGGCAAATTGGGGCGACTTTCGTTCGAAACTCGCCTCCAAATTGAAAGAAAAGGGGATAACATCAGCCAGAGTGAGTCAAATAAATAACAAAGAAGACCTAGAGAAAGAGGTGGATAATTACGTGGAAACCGTGGTAGAGGCTTGTAGGGAGACCATGCCCAGAATTTCAAAGAGGAGACGAGTAGGATTGCCTTGGTGGTCCGAAAAGCTCTCTCAACTCAAAACTAACGTTTTGAGGAAGAAGAGACGGGTATCCTGCGCGGCGCCGGTTCGACGAGAGTGGGTGGTGCGACAGTATGTCGACGCTAAGCTCGAGTACCTAGCGGAGGTGAAGAGGGCTCAGACCCAAAGCTGGAAGCAGTTCTGTGGACGGCAGACCCGTGAGACCATGTGGGAAGGAATCTATAGGGTGATTGGTCGCACAACAGTAAGGCACGAAGAAATTCCCCTCGTACGGAATGGAGTGGCGCTGAGCGAGGAGGAATCGGCCAGGGAGCTGGCAGAAGCGTTCTTCCAGGACGACGATGCCGGGAAGGACGACGTGGCCCACAAAGAAGTGAGAGAATTAGCCGGAAAAGTAAACGAGGGGTCGCATGATGGAACATGCGACCCCCCCTTCACACTGGACGAGCTCACGTGGGCCACGTCAAGCTTCAACCCCAAGAAAGCCCCTGGCCCAGATGGCCTTACTGCAGATATCTGCAAAGCGGCCATCACCCTGGATCCGGGATTGTTCCTCGCCATTTCAAATCGCTGCCTGGCCGTGGCATGCTTCCCCAGGAGGTGGAAAGAGGCAGCGGTTGTGGCGCTTAGGAAACCCAATAGAGATGACTACACGCACCCGAAATCATATCGTCCTATAGGATTGTTACCGGTCATGGGGAAAATCTTGGAAAAGATGATGGTGAGGCGAGTCCGCTGGCACACTGCACCAATGATCAGCCGGCGCCAATATGGCTTCATGCCACAGCGTAGCACCGAGGACTCCCTCTATGTCATGATTCAGCACATACGGGCCGAAGTCGAAAGACGGAAGCTCGTTGTGCTGATATCGCTGGACATAGAGGGAGCCTTCGATAACGCTTGGTGGCCGGCTGTGAGGTGCAGATTAGCCGAGACTCGGTGCCCCGCAAACCTGAGGCGTCTGCTCGATCACTACTTAAGTGACAGGACAGTACGCCTCAGGTATGCGGGGTCCGAGTGGACCCGAAGACCCACCAAAGGGTGCGTGCAAGGCTCTATTGGGGGTCCTACGCTCTGGAACCTGCTGCTGAATCCGCTCCTGGGGGAACTAGAGGAGATGGGGGCTCATTGTCAAGCCTTCGCCGATGACGTGGTTCTGATGTTCTCGGGAGAAAAGGCCTCAGACATACAGGACGATGCTAATGCGGCTCTCGAACATGTTCGGGCGTGGGGAGAAAGAAATAAGCTAAACTTCGCACCAGCAAAGACCAAAGCTGTGTTATTTACGAGGAAGCTAAAGTACGACTCCCCACGCCTGAGCATGGGCGGGAGAAGCATAGAATACGCGAGCAGCATCAAGATCCTGGGGTTGACAGTTGACGACAAGCTCACATTCAATCAACACATAAAGGAAACTTGCAAAAAAGCAATTAGCCTCTATCGTCAACTGTCAACCGCAGCAAGGATCTCGTGGGGCCTGAATCCCGAGATCGTCAGAACCATGTACACAGCGGTGATAGAACCCATCATCCTCTACGCGGCCAGCGCGTGGGCTCCTGCAGCGCGGAAGAAGATCACTCGAAAGCTGTTGGACCGGGTGCAGCGCGGGTTTGCGCAAAAAATCGTCAGGGCGTATAAGACGGTCTCTCTGAACGCGGCCCTAACACTCGCTGGGCTGCTGCCCTTGGACCTCAGGGTCCAAGAGGCTGCCCTCTTCTTTGAAGTGAAGAGGGGCTACTCCCAGCGGGTGTTGGGGGATCGCGAGTTGGAGAGGCCGACCAGATACGAAGATACTCCGCATCCCGCCCACCTGGAAGGGATACAGTTCGACTGCCTGACGGACGGTGACGAAGTCGCCCAGCGAGCTGCCGTCGATGTAAGGATTTACACCGACGGCAGCAAAATTGACGGCAGGGTCGGCGCGGCGCTATCTGTATGGGATAGCGCTGCGGAGACTTACTGCCGGAAATTAAAGCTGAGCGACTTCTGCACCGTATATCAGGCGGAACTGTATGCCCTACATGAGGCCGTTAAATTTATAGTTAAGAGTCCCTCAGTGAGGTTTGGTGTTTACTCCGACTCGAGGTCCGCCTTGGAGACGTTAGAAAGTGTAGATTCCCTCCACCCCCTTGTAGCGGGAATAAGGAAAATGGTAAAGGATAGTGAGCAGAAGGGAAAATGTATAAAGTGGAATTGGATAAAGGCACATGTGGGGGTGGAGGGGAACGAGAGGGCGGACGAATTAGCCAAGGCGGCCGCGGTCGGGGTGAAGGCCAGGCCTCACTATGACAAATGCCCTGTATCATTCGTCAAGCGACAACTTAGGTTGGAGTCGCTTGACGAATGGAACAGCAGGTATAAAGAGGGACAAACGGCCTCGACAGCGAGGGTCTTCTTCCCAGATGCTGTGGGAGCCTACCCAGTACTCCGCAGAATAGAATTGGATCCCGTGCTGGTCCAAGTTTTTACAGGTCACGGGGGGTTCTCGGAATACCTGCACAGGTTCAAGTGCAGGGAGAGCCCCTCGTGTATCTGCGATCCAGCACGGGAGGAGTCCGTGTTGCACATCATCTTAGAATGTCCAGTCTTTGAGAAGGAGAGAAACGAACTTGAGCTGGAAATAAATGAAAATTTAAAAATAGACAACATTAGTGAGATAGTAGCAAGTAAGAAAACCAGAAACACCTTCCTAGAATACTGTAAGAACATAGCGCAAAAAGTAATAATAAGAAACAAACTGTGATGTAAAATAGATTTTAAAACTAGTCATTTATAAAAAGTTAGTATAAGTAGATATAAATGTAAATAATATTAAGTATATCAAAATGTATTAGACTAAGAATGTAAAAAAAAAAAAAAAAGAGTTTTAATAAATAAAGAAAGAAAAGTCTCTGGCCCAACCATGCCAGGGGGAGAACGAGAGGGCGGCATAGCGCCGCCCAACAAAAAAAAAAAAAAAAAAAAAAAAAAAAAAAAAAAAAAAAAAAAAACCTAACCTAACCTAACCGGCGATTTGAAGGTGGAAGAAGTAAAAAACAAGGATCCGCTTGTAGTTATCAAAGACGTGCTAAACTTTAACAAAGATGAGGATATACTACAAGCGATCCGAAAACAGAATAGGGACCTCCTAACCGATTTAAAAGAGGAAGAGGTAAGAATGGAGGTCCGGTATAGGAAAAGGGCGCGGAATGAGCTCACGTCCCACGTGGTCCTTAGGGTGTCGCCGAAGATTTGGGTTCGTCTGACGGAGGCTGGTGCAATACATGTCGACTTGCAGCGCGTACGAGTGGTCGACCAGTCTCCGCTTGTTCAGTGCACTAAATGCCTGGGGTACGGGCACACGAAGCGACTGTGTACAGAGGAGGAGGAGGTATGCAGTCACTGCGGGGGCCCGCACCTCAGGACGAAGTGTACCAAGTGGCTGGCCGGAGAGACACCCGCCTGCCGGAACTGCCAAAAGGCAAAATCCGACAAGCGGGATCATAACGCGTTCAGTGTCGACTGTCCGGTGAGGGCGAGATGGGAGGCACTGGCCCGGGCGTCAGTAGCCTATTGCTAAGGGCGCCCCGGGCGCCTCCCATGCCTCTGAAACCGACAGACGCCTGTATCACGCCGTGCAGGCTAACCTGCAAAGGTCCGAGCTCTCCACGGCAGAGTTAATCACAGAGTCGGCGAAGAGAAACCTTTCGTTCGCTCTGGTCCAGGAGCCCTACGTGGGCAATAGGGGTGAGATGGGACGGTATCGGGGGACGAGAACGGTACAATGCGCCGCCAGGGCCGCCGGTGAGGTGGTCAAGGCGGCCATTGTACTCTTCGACGACGCCATGCCTGTCTCCCACTGCCCGGATCTCACAACTTGTAACATCGCAGTGGCGAAGGTGAGAGCCGGGACGAGGGAGATAGGCCTGGTGTCCGTCTACCTCGAGCCGAATGGGCCCATCGAACCCCACCTGGACGCGATTGGCACTGTCGTGGAGAGGTTGGGTACCGCAGGCGTGATACTAGGCGGAGACCTGAACGCGTGGAACGTCTGGTGGGGCAGCCACCGGACGGATAAGCGGGGACTGGAAGTGGCCGAGAAGCTCGACCAGCTCGGTCTACATGTATTGAACCAGGGGTCTGAGCCCACTTTTGACACCATACGAGGTGGGAAAAGATATACCAGCTGCGTGGACATCACTGTCTGCACCACCAACCTTCTCGGGAAGGTGGTGGACTGGCGCTTAGCGGACAATATATCCAGTTCGGACCACAGGGCAATCCTGTTTGAAATGAACCTTCAGAAATCTCTGGGCGTGGAAATCGTCAGCTCTACCCGGGAGTACAACACAAGGAAGGCAAATTGGGGCGAGTTTCGTGAGAAACTCGCCTCAAAATGGAGGGGCAAAGGCATAACATCAGCCGCAATGGGAGGGATCCAAACCAAGGAACAACTGGAGAAGGAAGTGGACAAGTACGTGGAAACCGTGGTAGAGGTCTGTAGGGATACCATGCCCAGAATTTCTAAGAGGAGGCGAGCAGGATTGCCTTGGTGGTCCGAAGCGCTCTCTCTCCTCAAAGCTGATGTTTTGAGGAAGAAGAGGCGGATTGCGTGCGCGGCGCCGGTCCGGAGAGGATGGGTGGTGCGGCAGTATGTCGACGCCAAATCTGAGTACCTGGCGGAGGTGAAGAGGGCTCAGACCAAAAGTTGGAAAGAGTTTTGCGGAAGACAGACCCGAGAGACCATGTGGGATGGAATCTATAGGGTGATAGGCCGCACAACAGTGAGGCCAGAAGAGCTCCCCCTTGTTCGGAATGGAGTGGCGCTGAACGGGGGAGAATCGGCCAGGGTCCTAGCGGAGACCTTCTTCGCCGAAGACGATCCCGAGGAAGACGACGCGGCCCACAAAGAAATGAGAAAGTTAGCCGAAGAAGTAAATGAGGGGTCGCATGATGATACATGCGACCCCCCTTACACACTGGACGAGCTCATGTGGGCCGCGTCGAGTTTCAACCCGAAGAAGGCCCCTGGCCCGGACGGCCTCACTGCAGATATCTGCAAAGCGGCCATCACCCTTGATCCGGAGCTTTTCCTCGCCCTGGCAAATCGCTGCCTGGCCCTGGCGTGCTTCCCTAGGAGGTGGAAAGAGGCAGCGGTTGTGGCGCTTAGGAAACCCAATAGAGACGACTATACGCACCCCAAGTCACTTCGCCCAATAGGGCTATTGCCGGTCTTGGGCAAAGTGCTCGAAAAAATGGTGGTGAAGCGGGTCCGTTGGCACACTGCGCCAATGATCAGCCGGCACCAATACGGATTCATGCCCCAGAGGAGTACCGAGGACTCCCTCTATGTCATGGTCCAGCACATACGGGCCGAGGTCGAAAGACGGAAGCTCGTTGTGCTGGTATCGCTAGACATAGAGGGAGCCTTCGATAACGCCTGGTGGCCGGCTGTGAGGTGCAGGTTAGCTGAAACTCGGTGCCCCGCAAACCTGAGGCGTCTGCTCGATCACTATCTTAGTGAAAGGACAGTACGCCTCAGGTATGCGGGGTCCGAGTGGACCCGTAGACCCACCAAGGGGTGCGTGCAGGGCTCTATTGGGGGTCCTACGCTCTGGAACCTGCTGCTGAATCCACTCCTGGGGGAGCTAGAGGAGATGGGTATCCGATTTCAGGCTTTCGCCGACGACGTGGTGCTGATGTTCTCGGGAGACAGCGGCACGGAGGTGCAAGGCCGTGCCAATGTGGCTCTCGACCATGTTCAGGCGTGGGGAGTAAGGAACAAGTTGACCTTCGCACCAGCGAAAACAAAGGCGATGCTGGTCACCAGAAAGATCAAGTACGACTCCCCACGCCTGAGCATGGGGGGGAGGCACATTGAGTACGTGAAAAGCATGAGGGTCTTGGGGTTGACAGTTGACGATAAGCTTACATTTAATGAGCACATCAGAAAAGTTTGCAAGAAAGCCATCAGCCTCTATCGTCAACTGTCAACCGCCGCGAAGATCTCATGGGGCCTAAATCCCGAGATCATCAGGACCATGTACGTATCGGTGGTGGAACCCATCATACTCTACGGGGCCAGTGCGTGGGCGCCGGCCGCGCGGAAGAAGACCATTCGCAAGTTGTTAGACCGGGTGCAGCGGGGATTCGCTCAGAAAATCGTTAGGGCATATCGGACGGTCTCTCTAAACGCTGCCCTAACACTCGCCGGGTTGCTGCCTCTTGACCTTCGGGTTAGAGAGGCGGCCCTTCTTTTTGAAATAAAGAAGGGTTACTCCCGGCGGGTGTTGGGGGATCGAGATTTGGAGAGGCCGTCCAAGTTTGAGGAGTCCCAGCACCCCGCTCGCCTGGGAGGGCTGCAGTTCGACTGCTTGACGGACGGCGACGAAGCCGCCCAGCGAGCTGCCGTCGATGTAAGGATTTACACCGACGGCAGCAAAATTGACGGCAGGGTCGGCGCGGCGCTATCGGTATGGAATAGCGCCGCGGAGACGTACTGCCGGAAATTAAAGCTGGGCGACTTCTGCACCGTATATCAGGCGGAACTGTATGCCCTATATGAGGCCGTTAGATATATAGATAGAAGTTCCTCGGAGAGGTTTGGGATTTACTCCGCCTCGAGGTCCGCCCTTGAAACGCTGCAAAACATTGACTCCCTCCACCCCCTGGTAATGGAAATTAGAAGGCTAAAGAAGGAGATAGAGGACAAAGGAAAAATTATAACATGGAATTGGGTGAAGGCGCATGTGGGGGTGGAGGGTAATGAAAGGGCGGACGAACTTGCGAAGCAGGCTGCAGTCGGGGTAAAGACCAAGCCTCACTACGATAGATGTCCCGTTTCATTCGTCAAGCGACAGCTTCGGTTGGAATCGCTTGACGAATGGAACGGGAGATACAAGGACGGGGAGACGGCCTCGACAACGAAGGTCTTCTTCCCAGATGCGGTTAGCGCCTACCCGGTACTTCGCAGCATAGAATTGGATCCCGTGCTGGTTCAGGTGTTTACGGGGCATGGGGGGTTCGCTCAATACCTACACAGGTTTAAGTGTAGGGAGAGCCCCTCATGCACCTGTGATCCAGCGCGGGAAGAGTCCGTGTTGCACATTATCACTGAATGTCCGGTGTTCGGCAGAAGTAGGGTAGACCTAGAAATAGAAATAAAAGAAATAATAACTTTAGAAAATATAAGTAGTCTACTAAGAAACAAAGAAACACGAAGTAAATTTATAGATTTTTGTAAAATAATAGCCGAAAATGTAATAAAGAAAAATAAAGAATAGAACCGAACACAGACAACAAGAACGCAAGTACCTGATTTAAACTAAGATTTTACTGTAGGAAATAAGTTTTATTATATTGTTTAAATTTTACTGGCTTTAAATTAAGATTTTATTGTAGGAAATAAGTTTTATTTTTTGTATTTTTAAAAAATTTTACAGGTTTTAAAATTGTATTAGTCGTAATTAGATGTAAGAAAATTGTATATTGATTTTAAAATTTAATAAAGTAAACAACGTCTCTGGCTTTTACTACGCTAGGGGGAACGAGAGGGCGGCATAGCGCCGCCCAAAAAAAAAAAAAAAAAAAAAAAAAAAAAAAAAAAAAAAAAAAAAAAAAAACCTAACCTAACCTAACCCGGGAGTACAACACAAGGAAGGCAAATTGGGGCGAGTTTCGTGTGAAACTCGCCTCAAAATAGAGCGAGAAAGGCATAACATCAGCCGCAATGGGAAGGATTAACAACAGGGACCAACTCGAGGAGGAAGTAGATAAGTACGTGGAAACCGTGGTAGAGGTCTGTAGGGATACCATGCCCAGAATTTCGAAGAGAAGACGAGCAGGATTGCCTTGGTGGTCCGAAGCGCTCTCTCTCCTCAAAGCTGACGTTTTGAGGAAGAAGAGGCGGATTGCGTGCGCGGCGCCGGTCCGGAGAGAATGGGTGGTGCAGCAATATGTCAACGCCAAATCCGAGTACCTGGCGGAGGTGAAGAGGGCTCAGACCAGCAGTTGGAAAGAGTTCTGCGGACGACAGACCCGAGAGACCATGTGGGATGGTATTTATAGGGTGATAGGCCGCACAACAGTGAGGCCAGAAGAGCTCCCCCTGGTTCGGAATGGAGTGGCGCTGAGCGGGGGAGAATCGGCCAGGGTCCTTGCGGAGACATTCTTCGCAGAGGACGATCCCGGGGTTGACGACGCGGTCCACAAAGAGATGAGAAAGAAAGCCGAAAAAGTAAATGAGGGGTCGCATGATGAAACATGCGACCCCCCTTTCACACTGGACGAGCTCATGTGGGCCGCGTCGAGTTTCAACCCCAAAAAGGCTCCTGGCCCGGACGGCCTCACTGCAGATATCTGCAAAGCGGCCATCACCCTTGACCCGGGGCTATTCCTCGCCCTGGCAAATCGCTGCCTGGCCCTAGCGTGTTTCCCCAGGAGGTGGAAAGAGGCAGCGGTTGTGGCGCTTAGGAAACCCAATAGAGAAGACTACACGCACCCCAAGTCACTTCGCCCAATTGGGTTATTGCCGGTCTTGGGCAAAGTTCTCGAGAAGATGGTGGTGAAGCGGGTCCGCTGGCATACTGCGCCGATGATCAGCCGGCACCAATATGGCTTTATGCCTCAGCGTAGTACCGAGGACTCCCTCTATGTCATGATCCAGCACATACGGGCCGAGGTCGAAAGACGGAAGCTCGTTGTGCTGGTATCGCTAGACATAGAGGGAGCCTTCGATAACGCTTGGTGGCCGGCTGTGAGGTGCAGACTAGCCGAGACTCGGTGCCCCGTAAATCTGAGGCGTCTGCTCGATCACTATCTTAGTGAAAGAACAGTACGCCTCAGGTATGCGGGGTCCGAGTGGACCCGCAGACCCACCAAGGGGTGCGTGCAGGGCTCTATTGGGGGTCCTACGCTCTGGAACCTGCTGCTGAATCCGCTCCTGGGGGAACTGGAGGAGATGGGTGTCCGATCACAGGCTTTCGCCGACGACGTGGTTCTGATGTTCTCGGGAGAAGAAGGCTCGGAGATACAAGACCGTGCCAATGTGGCTCTCAACCATGTTCAGGCGTGGGGAGCACGGAATAAGTTGAATTTCGCACCAGCCAAGACGAAGGCGGTGCTTTTCACAAGAAAATTAAAGTACGACTCCCCACGCCTGAGCATGGGGGGGAGACACATTGAGTACGTGAAAACCATGAGAATCCTGGGGTTGACAGTTGACGATAAGCTCACGTTCAATGAGCATATCAACAACATCTGCAAGAAAGCCATAAGCCTCTATCGTCAACTGTCGACCGCAGCGAAGATCTCATGGGGCCTGAATCCCGAGATCATCAGAACCATGTACGTTTCGGTGTTGGAACCCATCATACTCTACGGGGCCAGTGCGTGGGCGCCGGCCGCGCGGAAGAAGACCACTCGCAAGTTGTTAGACCGGGTGCAGCGGGGCTTTGCTCAGAAGATAGTAAGGGCCTATCGGACGGTCTCTCTAAACGCTGCCCTAACACTCGCCGGGTTGCTGCCTCTTGACCTCCGGGTCAGAGAGGCGGCCCTTCTTTTCGAAATAAAGAGGGGCTACTCCCGGCGGGTGTTGGGAGATCGAGATTTGGAGAGGCCGTCCAAGTATGAGGAGTCCCAGCACCCCGCTCACCTGGAAGGGCTGCAGTTCGACTGCCTGATGGACGGTGACGAAGTCGCCCAGCGAGCTGCCGTCGATGTAAGGATTTACACCGACGGCAGCAAAATTGACGGCAAAGTCGGCGCGGCGCTATCTGTATGGGATAGCGCCGCGGAGACATATTGCCGGAAATTAAAGTTGGGCGACTTCTGCACCGTATATCAGGCGGAACTGTACGCCCTATACGAGGCCGTAAAATATATAGCTAGGAGTTCCGCGGGGAGGTTTGGGGTTTACTCCGACTCGAGATCCGCCCTAGAAACACTACAAAACATCGACTCCCTCCACCCCCTGGTGATGGAAATAAGGAGGATGAACAGAGAGAATGGAGAAAAAGGGAAAAGGGTATTTTGGCATTGGGTGAAGGCACATGTGGGGGTGGAGGGTAACGAAAGGGCGGACGAACTTGCGAAGCAAGCTGCAGTCGGGGTAAAAACCAAGCCTCATTACGATAGATGTCCCGTTTCATTCGTCAAGCGGCAACTTCGGTTGGAATCGCTTGACGAATGGAACGGGCGCTATAGGGACGGAGAAACGGCCTCGACAACGAGGGTCTTCTTCCCAGATGCGGTTGGCGCCTACCCGGTACTCCGCAGCATAGAGTTGGATCCCGTGCTGGTTCAGGTCTTTACGGGACATGGGGGGTTCGCTCAATACCTGCACAGGTTCAAGTGCAGGGAGAGCCCCTCATGCACCTGTGATCCAGCGCGGGAGGAGACAGTGTTGCACGCCATTATAGAGTGTCCAGTGTTCGGCAAAATTAGACAAGACTTGGAAACTGCAATGAAACAAAACATAGTATTAGAAAATGTAAGCAATATATTAAAAGACAAAGAAACTCGAAACAGATTTATAGGCTTTTGTAAGATAGTAGCTTCAAAATTAATATCCAAAAATAAAACATAGAGCCGAACACGGATAGATACAGTACCTGATTTTGACTTTTATATTTAAGATATTTATTTTAATTTAGTATTTTATTTCTCTTAGATTTTAATTGTTTTTACTGTAATTAGCTTTAAAAATTTTTTTGACATGTATAACTTTAAGTAGTAATAAGAAAATTGTACCTGATTTTTATTTTGAAATAAAGAGAAATAAAGTCTCTGGCTTCACTACGCTAGGGGAACGAGAGGGCGGCATAAAGCCGCCCAAAAAAAAAAAAAAAAAACCTAACCTAACCTAACCTAACCTAACCTAACCTAACCTAACCTAACCTAACCTTTTTTTTTTTTTTTTTTTTTTTACGTCAGGAAATGCCCACGCATATCCTCCCTCGCGGGGACAAGTTCGGATTATGTCGGACTCGAACCGACTAAAACCTGACAACGCCTCGTATGCGCAAATCGGAGGGGCTACGGGAACGCTTTCGCTCACCTCCGCGGCCCCGCCAGCGCCAGCCGTTTCCGGCTCCACCTGAGGAGACGGCACCAGTGCAATGCAGGTTCGGGAATCCCCGCCCTCCCCTGCTGGTGCCGCCTTGAGTTTTTTATAGAGGTTCACTCCTCGCGGCCCCCGTCTTGAAAAAGACAAGGGCCCGCGGTCCCAGCGTCGCCGCCGGGATTACGCGTGCAATACGGCCGCGAGGGGTCGGAGAAGCCCCTCCCCCCCGCGACCCCACTGCCGCCGCAGACGCGGTGCGACGCCGCTGAGTCGCGGAGGATAGGGAGAGTGGCGCACCGAAATACCAACACTCCTCCTCCTCCGCGACTCACCACCACAACTACTGCGGGGACCCCATAATCCCCGCAGTTTCGCTACAAAGGGCGGACTCACAGAGCCCACCCCCAGCGACCTCCCTGGGGCCAGCCCTTGATCAAGGGCCGGCCAGACTCCAACCAGCCCACAAGTGGGCCCGCCAGAACGGGTCGCCCGCGACCGAGGTCGCAGGCTCCCCTTGGTGTTTGGTCCGCGGGGCTTTCGCCCTACTCCAGCTCGCACCAGGCCGGAGCGTTCCCCTATCCGCCACCCGGGGACGCGCCACGTCGAAGTTCACCTCTCCGCCCACTGAGACAACCCAGCAGGTCCGTGGAACCTAACCTAACCTAACCTAACCTAACCTAACCTAACCTAACCTAACCTAACCTAACCTAACCTAACCTAACCTAACCTAACCTAACCTAACCTAACCTAACCTAACCTAACCTAACCTAACCTAACCTAACCTAACCTAACCTAACCTAACCTAACCCAGTTACGCGCCAAACGCCGACCCGAGTAGACCGTGTCCGCGCATCCCAAAGTCGCTCCGGGAGCAAACAACGCTTCCAACATTACGTAAAATTAGAAAAATCGAAAAAGTATCGCGGAAACACAAGTGCTATATACCAAAAGATGCGCAAAAATTAGGAGGTTACAACAGTGTAAAAAGAAAATTAGAAAGTGAAAAGGAGAAAGTGTGACAACCAAAAACGGCAAAATAACCAAACTTTTTTAGTGTCAAAAATCATTCCGGCGGAACAAGATCTGTGACATATGGTATTCTATATACCAAACGATAGATCTCAACGAGGCCCAGGGTCTCGTGCGGTTTGTGGAAATTAAGCCCCTGGAAAATCCGGAGAAAAGCGGCGAAAACCAAAACCGCGTGGCCACGAGGACCTGGACCCAGGAGTCCTGGATGGCGGTGACGTACCTCATTCAATAGAGGAGAAGGAGACAGGAAGCCCCCCGGTTTCAGATCTGAAATCGGGTACCCTGGAGTGAAGATATCAGCTCCGAAAAAAGTGATAAAAAGTGCGTGGACTTCAAAAAATCATATCTTGGAAACCAGATCGACAAGGTAAGGTTATCATTGCATAACCGGATAGCCCACCTAAAGACCAGTGCAACGATACCTTCTCCAAATTTTTTAGGCCCAAATTGACTAAGATAGGCCCAATATAACAATATAACAAAATCTGACAATAAATTTACAACTTTTTATAATTTGTTATATTAGTTAAATATATCCTGGCATAGAATAATAGTGATATATATAGACAGCTATAAGTTGATGACAGGGTTTACTAACCCTATATAGTGTGCCAGACATTGTATATGACATACACAAGGTCTCTTGACCCTGTGTATATAGAATAAGTTTTAAAAACATAGAAATAAGATTTAAATTAATACTGACAGGGTTTATTGACCCCAATGTTGTTTAGTACTTTAATAGACATACTCTGGGTTTATTGACTCAGAATTTAAATTTAATTTTGATTTGAACTTTTAAAAATTTCTTGAATTTTATTACCATGTTTACATACCAAAGAAATTCAAGACTTGAATTTTAAATTTTAAAAATTTTTTAACTTTTTAAATTTTAAAAATTTTTGACATTTTAAATTTTATACTTTTAATTTTAAAATTGATTTTAAACTTTTTAAATTTTGAATATTATCTTACCATATCTACATTTCAAAAATTTTAACTCTGATATTGAAATTGTAAAATTTTAACTTTTTTAACTTTACACTTGTAAATAATTTTGATCTCAAACTTTAAATTTTTTTTTTTTTTTAAATTTTATTATATCATATTTATTATTTTAAAAATTAAACTTAGTCTAAGTTTTAAAGATAGATTTAAGTTTTAGCAAATAGACGTGTTCCCCAAGATGTTCGGTATCAGGACCCCGGTTAAGAAAGACGGCGCTCAGGACACCAGTAGGGAAATGGAAAGGGAGGTAGCTGACCACTCACCAGCAGTGGATCAGAATTCGCAGGTCCTGAGCGTCCGTAAGAGTGTGGGGGAGTGGGAGTCCGGCAAGGACCCCACATTGCAGACCCCCCCAAAAAAGGCAACCCCGGCTGAACGCAAGCGGCAGGTGACCGCCCTCGAGAAACCTCAACCGGAGATGGCGGCTGGGCCCTCAGGGAATAAGGTGGTAAGTACCCTGGACCGTATTCAGGTTGCGCGAGGATGCTTGAATAAAGCAAAACTTCACTTGAACGGCTCGCGCAACCTGAAGACGGAGATAAAAACTGAGGTCACAGCCGCCATTGAAAAACTTTATAGCCTGGTGAAGGAAGCTGAAACCGATCTCAGGAAAGAAAGAGGAAAGGGAAAGAGGGGGCATGAGGGGGGGAGGAGGGAGACGGGGGAGCAGGGGATCCAAACCATCGCCTCTTCCGAGCCTACCTCCGCCCCTCAGGAGTCCCCTCTAGGTAAGGAACTAGTACGCAGACTTGAGGAGCACTCCCTGCTGCTCGAAAAGACCAGCAGGGAGATGGAAAGCCTGAGGTCGGTTCTAAAAGACTCGAGCGTGCAGGGTACCTACGCGAGCGTGGTAGCCGGGGGGGCAAAAAGATCGCCACAGGGTGCGGCGGCCACACACTCTGTGGCGATCTCGTCCACAGACGACAAGGAAACCGGGGACCAGGTGCTAGATAAAATTAGGAAAGCAGTTAACGCCACCGAAGAAGGAATCAAAATAGATAGGATAAGGAAAGTACGCGACAGGAAGGTGATAGTAGGTTGCGGCACGGAAAGGGAGCTGAGTCGCGTGAAGGAGAGGCTCAAGACGGCCGCGGGAAATTTAAATGTGCAGGATGTAAGGAGTAAAGACCCCCTGATTGTCCTGATGGACGTACTGTCCTATAACAAGGATGAGGACGTGATCAGGGCAATCGGGCGTCAGAACGCGGAATTACTGAGAGGTATAGATGGAGAGAATATGCGGATGGAAGTGAGGTTCCGCAGGCGAGCCAGGAATGAGCATACGTGCCACATGGTCCTAAGAGTGTCACCGCGGATATGGCAGAGATTTACGGAAGCGGGATCTATACATGTGGACCTCCAGCGAGTCAGGGTGCGGGACCAGTCCCCCCTTGTGCAGTGCACACGATGCCTGGGGTACGGGCACACCAAGCGGCATTGCAAGGAGTCTGAAGACTCCTGCTGCCACTGTGGTGGGCCACACCTCGGGCTAGTGTGCCCCGACCGGCAAGCCGGGAAACCACCGACCTGTCGCAACTGCGCCATTGCGAAGATCGACAGGAGGGATCACACGGCATTCAGTGAAGAATGCCCGGTTAGAAGGAAGTGGGAATCCCTGGCGAGGTCGTCAGTAGCTTATTGCTAAGGGCACCCCAGGCGTACCAAGTTTCCCTTCTACCGGGCGGCCCCAGTATCGCGTCGTGCAGGCGAACCTGCAACGGTCCGAGCTCGCCACGGCGGAGCTCATCATGGAGGCGACCAAGCGCAAGCTCTCGTTCGCCTTAATTCAGGAGCCCTATATTGGCAGTCGCGGTGAGATGCGGCAGCATCCAGGGACAAGAACAGTGCAATGTGCCAGGAGCCAGCCCACCGATTCGGTGGTCAAGGCGGCCATTGTGCTGTTCGACGACACCATTACCATCACCCACCGCCAGGACCTAACCACTTGCAACGTTGCTGTTGCAAAGTTGGGTACTGCGGCGTGGGAGGTGGGCGTGGTGTCTGTCTACCTGGAGCCAGATAAGCCCATCGAGCCGCTCCTGGATACGATGGGATCCGCTGTGGAGGGACTGGGCACGGTCGGCGTGATACTGGGAGGTGATCTGAATGCGTGGAACACCTGGTGGGGCAGCCGGAAGGATAACAAGAGGGGGATTACGGCTGCGGAAAAACTCGACGAGCTGGGTCTGCATGTACTGAATGAGGGGTCTGAGCCTACTTTTGAAGTCATCAGGGGCGGGTGTAGGTTCTCTAGCAATGTCGATGTAACGGCTTGCTCGACCCACATGCTCGGTAAAGTCGCAAACTGGCGCCTCTCGGAGGACGTATCCAGTTCGGACCACAGGGCAATTCTGTTCGACCTCGACTTGGGCCGACCTAAACGCACCGAAATCGCCTCCTCCACCCGGAAGTACACCACCAAGAAAGCAGACTGGAGCGGGTTTCGTGAGAAGCTCGCCCAGTTGTGGGAAAGAAAGGGAATGACAGCGCGAAGATATGAAAGAATAAGTACGAAAGAGAGTTTGGAAGAGGAAGTTGGTGTATTTGTGGAAACTGTGGTGGAGGTGTGCGAAGAAGTGCTGCCCAAGGTAGGGAAGAAGAGGAAAGCAGGATTGCCTTGGTGGTCTGAAGAGCTCTCCAAACTCAAGACTGACGTCTTGAGGAAACGGAGGCGGATCTCCTGCGCGGCGCCAGTTCGCAGAGACTGGGTCGTGCGGCAATACATCGACGCTAGGGAACTCTACAGGCTGGAGATGAAGAAGGCTCAGACCCAGAGTTGGAAGAGATTTTGTGAAAGGCAAGACCGCGAAACCATGTGGGACGGTATATATAGGGTGATTCGCCGCACAGAGGTAAGGAAGGACGATGTACAATTGATGAAGGATGGAAGGGTACTGGAAGGGGCAGAGTCGGCCAGGAGCCTTGTCGAGACCTTCTTTCCGGATGACAATCCGGAAGAGGATGACGCGGACCACAAAGAAATAAGACGGAAGGCGGATAGGTTGAATGAAGGGTCACATGATGACTCATGTGACCCACCCTTCACACTAGAAGAGTTGAGGTGGTCCGCGTCCAGCTTTAATCCGAAGAAGGCTCCTGGCCCAGATGGACTCACGGCCGATGTATGTTTGGCGGCGATCACCCTTAGACCTGAAATGTTCCTGGCTCTAGCCAATAAGTGCCTAGGCCTCTCCAGCTTCCCTAGAAGGTGGAAAGAGGCAGCAATAGTTGTCCTGCCCAAACCCGGGAAGGAGACCTACACGCAGCCCAAGTCTTATAGACCAATCGGGCTCTTGCCAATTTTCGGAAAAATCCTTGAAAAAATGGCTATAAGACGCGTAAGGTGGCACACTGCACCGTCGATCAGCGGGCGCCAATATGGATTCATGCCGCAGCGCGGCACCGAAGACTCCCTCTATGACATGTTGACACACATTAGGAGTAACATCAGAGCAAAAAAGATCACAGTGCTCGTGTCACTTGACATAGAGGGAGCCTTCGACAACGCGTGGTGGCCCGCGGTCCGGTGCAGGTTGGCCGAGACCCGCTGCCCCGCAAATCTGAGGCGCTTGATCGACAGCTATTTTAGCGAGCGATCGGTGCGCCTCAGGTTTGCGGGAGCGGAGGCCACCAAAAGTGCCACCAAGGGCTGCGTGCAGGGCTCCATCGGGGGGCCTACTTTTTGGAACTTGCTGCTGAATCCCCTTCTGGTGGAGCTGGATAGCGTGGGTGTCCACTGCCAGGCTTTTGCCGATGATGTGGTTCTGATGTTCTCCGGGGACGACTCCGCAGACATTCAACGAAGAGCCAATGAGGCCCTCGCTCGTGTTCAGGGGTGGGGAGTTCGTAATAAGCTGAGTTTTGCTCCTCACAAGAGCAAAGCGATGGTCCTCACCAAGAGGACCAAATACGACTCCCCACGTCTGAGCATGGGCGGGAAGCCCATTGAGCTCGTAAAAGAAGTCAAAATCCTGGGCCTGACAGTTGACGATGGACTCACCTTTAAGGCACATATAGCCAACGTGTGCTGCAAGGCACAGGGAATCCATCGTCAGCTGTCAAGAGCAGCCAGGGTCTCGTGGGGCCTTAACCCGGAGATCGTCAGAACCATATACGTGGCAGTGGTTGAGCCCATCATCCTTTACGCGGCCAGCGCGTGGGCGCCGGCGGCGGAAAGGAAGGGGACTAGAGTGTTGTTGGACCGAGTGCAGCGGGGATTTGCACAAAAGATCGTCAGGGCGTACAGGACCGTGTCTCTGAACGCGGCCCTAGCACTCGCTGGGTTGCTTCCTCTGGACCTAAGGGTCCAAGAGGCGGCCCTCCTTTACCAAGTAAAGAAGGGCCACACCCAGCGGGTGCTGGGAGATTTGGAACTAGAGAGACCGGTCCTGCGCGCCCGGACAGTCCACCCCGCGCACCTGGAGGGGCTGCAGTTCGGCAGCCAGGCGGACGGTGACGAAGGGGCCCGGCGAGCTGCCGTCGATGTAGACATCTACACCGACGGCAGCAAAATTGACGGCAAAGTCGGCGCGGCGCTATCCGTATGGAATGGCGCCGCGGAGACATATTGCCGGAAATTAAAGTTGGGTAACTTCTGCACCGTATACCAGGCGGAACTGCTGGCCCTGCACGAGGCGGTGAAGTTCGCATGTGCGGACTCGAGGTTGGGCTTTGGGATTCATTCCGATTCCAGATCGGCCCTTGAGGCAGTGACGAGCGTCGATTCCCTCCACCCACTCGCGGTGGATACAAGGAGAAGAATATTAGAGAGTAGAAAGAAAGGGAAGAATATAAGATTGAATTGGGTGAAAGCGCACGTGGGGGTGGAGGGAAACGAAAGAGCCGACGTACTCGCCAAGGAGGCAGCAATCGGAATGAAGACCAAGCCCAGCTACGAGAAATGCCCTGTTTCATTCGTCAAGCGACAGATCCGCTTGGACTCGCTTGACGAGTGGAACAGGCGCTATAAGGAAGGGGACACCGCCTCAACGACCAAAGTCTTCTTCCCGGACGTCGTGGCTGCCTACCCCATCCTGCGCAAGATTGAAATGGACCCGGACCTGGTCCAGATTTTCACGGGACATGGGGGGTTCTCCGAATACCTGAATAGGTTCAGGTGTAAGGAGAGCCCTTCGTGTGTTTGTGAACCTGGAAAACAGGAGTCCGTGCTGCACCTGCTCACAGAGTGCCCCGTCCATGAGGCGGTGAGGCTAACCTGCGAAACTGAAATGGAGGAGAGAATAAGCGTGGAAAATATTAGGAAAATTATAATAGACAAAAAGAAACGAAATATATTCCTTAAATATTGTAAATCGGTGGCGAAGCAAGTAATCTTAAGAAACAAGACAACTGTGATATTAGATTAAGGGTAGCTTAGATTGCGATTTTTTTTTTTTAGCATTTTTTTAATTATTGTGTTTATATAATATAAATAATAATAAATCGGCCTTTTCTAGAATGTTTCCCACTGCAGGGACACAGGCCTCCTCTCCGAGAGAGGGAATGAGCCGTAATCCATTTATTATTGTGTTTACTTAATGTTTATTAACTTATATTAGTATTTTAGAAATTTAAATAATGCAAAGCTTTTGCTTTTATACTGTACAGACCTAGTAATAAGTAGTAGTTTAGATATTTTTAATGAATTATGAACTATTGTACAGTATTTACCTATTTTAAATTAATAAAAGTATGCATGAAAAAATTATTACCCCGCAACCAAGGTCCCTGAAAAGAATATCAGGGGAACGAGAGGGCGGCATAGAGCCGCCCACAAAAAAAAAAAAAAAAAAAAAAAAAAACCTAACCTAACCTAACCTAACCCAGTCGCGCTTGACACCCCGTGGAGGCAACACCACTCCCGGTGACGTTAAAAGTGCTCCGACAAAGAATAAAGTGCTAAAATCAAAAGTGGTGGAAAAAGTTGACGAAAATCAATCAAGAAATATACCATTCGACGCGGCACGACGAGACGAAGCTAAAGATATAAAAAGCTAAGAGGAAAAAGAAAAAGGAAAAAAGTTAAGACTGAAAAACTGCAATATGTACAGTTTTTCAACTTAGAAAATTAACGCCGCAGAAATAAGATCGATGACGTATGGGTTTTTTCATACCAATCGAAAGTGCTCGTTGAAGACCTGGACCTCGGGCGGTTTCTGAAATTTTCCGGACTCGGGAAAGTCTGGAAAAATCCAAAAAAACAAGTACCGCGTGGCCACGAGGTACCCGATCCAGACGTGGTGGAAAGACGTGACAAAGTGCGTTGGATAGCCCGTAAAAAGCCGGTTAAGAGGACACTTCGGTCTTTAAAATCGGACAACAAAAACAGAAAATATAAAGCAAGAAAAAGTGACAAAAAGTGATGAAAATTTCAAAAAATCGTAATTCAAAAAACAAATCGACGACCTATAGTTTTTAAAATACAATAAAAAACAGTGGAAAAAGACGAACAGATCAATACCAAATTTGGATTTTTTGGGCAAATAGTTTTAGTGATAAGACTAATATAACATATAGTGCAAAAATAAACAAAGACGAAATGCAAACAAAGACTTTTTAAGGACTCTAAGGTTTTAAAATTGATAAACAAACTCTGCAAATCGTATTTATTTAGTGAGGAGAACATTATTAAAGAAAAAATTTGTAAAAAAGTCCCAAAATAAAAAAGTTTTTTTCCGAATTGAATTACGAAAATTTTCCAAAACACGTGGGAAAAAATCCGGAAAAATTGTGACGGGTAGCCCATAGTGTGAACAATACGGGCCCAACATAATTATAAGATTTTAGACCAATAAACTTAGCTTTTTGGCAAGTTTATATAATAAATAAGATTAGTTATAAGTAGTTAATTCTAGTCTATAGTATAGTAAATAGTATTAAATTGACAAATGTACCTGACCTACACTTTAGTCTTTTGACAAGTGTACTAGAATAAGCTAGTTTTTAAATTAAATTTAAGCATAAGACTGATACTTTGACCAAAAATTTAAAAGCTTTAAAATTTTTTAAATATTTTTACATTGTTTTTAATTTTTAACTGCAAACAATATTGTTTTATATAATTTTATTCATATATACACTGTCCGTAATTTAAGTAGTTATAAGGTCTATTGACGAATTAGTAATAAGTTTAAAAATTGACGTATCCCCCTGCAAAATTGACAACATGCTCCGCACCCCTGAAAGAAAAGTTGACGAAGCCTCCGCCGCAGCAGAGGTCACAAACAAAGGTGACCCATCACCAACAAAAATGTCCAAGGTGAGAAAAAGCATAGGGGAGTGGGAAGCCGGGAAGACAGAAGGAAAGCGCCCCCGCTCCCCAGCAAAAGGAGCGGAAACTGAGGCAATCATCACAAAAAAGGCCACAACAAAGTCCTCAAAGGTGGTGGAACAGTCACAGCCACCACCGCAGCCTGCAGCAAAATATTTAAGCAATACGACAGAGGCAAAGGCTTGCCTACAAAAGGTGAAGGAAAATATTAACTTGACGCGAAATACAAAGACCGAAATCAAGCAAGAAATATTAAAGGCAACAGAGAGGTTATACCAACTTTTCAAAGAAGCGGAGCAGAAGAAAGGCAACGGAAATAAAGACAAAGAAAAGGAAGAACAGAAGAAAGAAAATGAAATAGGAAAGGACCTGAAAAACAAAGGAAAAGAAGAAGACATAATTACACGACTAGAAGAACACTCCAAGCTAATAAAAGAAAATAATATGAAGATGGAAGAATTAAAAGACATTATAGAAAAACACAGACAAGTACAGGAAAAGATTACATACGCAAACATAGTAGCTGGAGGGACGAGAAGATCGTCACTGAGTTCACAGGCCACGCACTCAGTGGCAATCACGTCCAAGGACGAGACAGAGACTGGAGAGCAGGTCCTGGAGAAACTGCGTAAAGCAGTTAACGCCAGAGACGAAGGATTCAAAATTGACAGTATTCGGAAAGCAAAGGATAGAAGAGTAATTGTAGGCTGCAGCACGGAAACAGAAATGAATAGGATAAAGGAAAAGTTGCGGAGTGCGGGCGGCGATTTGAGGGTGGAGGACATGAAGAACAAAGATCCCCTCGTGGTCCTCAAGGATACCTTGAAGGTCCACGAGGACGAGGAAATAGTTCAATGCATCCGCAAGCAAAACAGGGACCTCCTGAAAGGACTGAAAGAGGAAGACTTGCGGATGCACGTCCTCTACCGGAAGAGGGCCAGGAATGAGCTCACGTGCCATGTGGTCTTGCGGGTGTCGCCGAAGCTGTGGGGTCGACTGACGGCAGCGGAGGCGGTCCACGTGGACCTCCAGCGCGTCAGAGTGGCCGACCAGTCCCCTCTCGTCCAGTGCTCCAAATGCCTGGGGTACGGGCACACGAAGAGGCTGTGCACGGAGGCAGAGGAAGTGTGCAGCCACTGCGGGGGCCCGCACCTCAGGACGGGATGCACCAGCTGGCTAGCCGGAGAGTCACCCTCCTGTCGCAATTGCCAGAAGGCAAAATCCGACAGGAGGGACCACGGAGCATTCAGTGTCGACTGCCCGGTGAGGAGGAGGTGGGAGGCGCTCGCGAGGTCCAGTGTAGCATATTGCTAAGGGCGTCCCGGGCGCCTCCAGCGCTCCCCAAGCCGGGAACCGCCTGTACCACGTTGTGCAGGCGAACCTACAAAGATCCGAGCTGTGCACGGCAGAGCTCATCAACGAGGCGGGAAAGAGGAAACTCTCGCTCGCCTTGGTCCAGGAGCCATACGTAGGCCGTCAGGGGGAGATGCGGCAGCGTCCAGGTGCAAGGATAGTACAGTGTGCCGCCAATCGCCCCGTTCAATCGGTGGTAAAGGCGGCCATTGTACTGTTCGACGACACCATGAATGTCACCCACTGTCCCGACCTCACCACTTGCAACATTGCAGTTGCAAAGGTGAGGACCGCGGCGTGGGAGATAGGCGTGGTGTCGGTGTACCTGGAGCCAGATAAGCCCGTCGAACCCTACCTGGACCAGATCAGCTCTGTCGTGGACAGGTTGGGAACTGCCAACGTGGTGCTAGGCGGAGACCTGAATGCTTGGTGTACGGACTGGGGCAGCCGAGAAACGGATGCGAGGGGACGGGAAGTGGCAGAGAAGCTCGACGAGCTGGGTCTCCACCTACTGAACCAGGGGTCTGAGCCCACCTTTGATACCATCCGCGGCGGAAAAAGGTACAGTAGCTGCGTCGACATAACAGTCTGCACGACCCCTCTCCTGGGGAGGGTTGCGGACTGGCGCCTCGCAGATAACATATCCAGTTCGGACCACAGGGCAGTCCTGTTCGATCTAAATCTTCGGAAGTCCGAGGGCATGGACATATGCACTTCCACCCGGGAGTACAACACGAAGAAAGCAAAGTGGGACGAGTTTCGTGAGAAACTCGCCCCACTATGGGAAGCAAGAGGCATAACACCAGCCGAAATAGAGAGTACTCCCGACCGGGAAAACCTCGAGAGACAGGTGGACCGGTACGTGGAAACCGTGGTGGAAGTTTGCAAGGAAACCATGCCCGGGGTTTCTAGGAGGCGACGGGCAGGACTGCCTTGGTGGTCCGAAAAGCTCTCTGACCTCAAGGCGAAAGTCTTGAGGTACAAGAGACGGGTATCCTGCGCGGCCCCGGTCCGAAGGGCGTGGGTCGTGCAGCAGTATGTCGACGCTAAGGATGAGTACGCGCAGGAGGTGAGGAGGGCTCAGACCCAGAGCTGGAAGAGCTTCTGCGGCCGACAAACCCGTGAGACCATGTGGGATGGGATCTACAGGGTGATAGGTCGCACCACCAGGAGGCCGGAGGAAATCCCCCTCGTTCGGGACGGAATAGTCCTGGGCGGGGAGGAATCGGCCAGGAGCCTTGCCGAGACCTTCTTCCCGGAGGACTCGGTGGAAGAAGACGACGCAGCCCACACAGAAATGAGAAGGATGGCCGAAATAGTAAATGAGGGGTCACATGATGAACCATGTGACCCCCCCTTCACCTTGGAAGAACTCATGTGGGCTGCGTCAAGCTTCAACCCTAAAAAGGCTCCTGGTCCCGACGGCCTCACGGCGGACATATGTCTTGCCGCCATCACCCTGAGACCAGAGCTGTACCTGGCAATAGCAAATCGCTGCCTGGCCTTGGCGTGTTTCCCCCGGAGATGGAAAGAGGCAGCGGTTGTAGTGCTCAGGAAACCCAACAAGGAGGACTACACGCACCCCAAAGCATATAGGCCCATAGGACTCTTGCCCGTATTGGGCAAGGTCCTCGAAAAAATGCTGGTGCGGCGGGTCCGCTGGCACACTGCACCAATGATCAGCCGGCACCAGTACGGCTTTATGCCGCAGCGCGGTACCGAGGACTCCCTCTATGACATGATTCAGCACATACGGGCGGAAGTCGAAAGACGGAAGCTCGTTGTGCTGATATCGTTAGACATAGAGGGGGCCTTCGATAACGCGTGGTGGCCGGCTGTGAGGTGCAGGTTAGCCGAAACTCGATGCCCCGCAAATCTGAGGCGGCTGTTCGACCACTATTTTGTGGACAGAACAGTGCGCCTCAGGTATGCGGGTTCCGAGTGGACCCGAAAACCCACCAAAGGGTGCGTGCAGGGCTCCGTTGGGGGACCTGTGCTCTGGAACCTGCTGCTGAATCCGCTCCTGGGGGAACTGGAGGGAATGGGCGTCCGCCACCAGGCGTTTGCCGACGATGTGGTCCTGATGTTTTCGGGCGACAGCTCCGCGGACATCCAAGGTGCTGCCAATGTGGCTCTCGACCATGTTCAGAGGTGGGGAGTTCGTAACAAGCTCAAATTCGCACCCCAGAAGACCAGGGCAATGCTATTTACTAGGAAATTGAAATACGACTCCCCGCGTCTGAGCATGGGAGGGAGACACATTGAGCTCACCGATAACATCAAGATCCTGGGGTTGACAGTTGACGATAAGCTTACATTTAATGAGCATATTGGAAAAGTTTGCAAAAAAGCCATCAGCCTCTATCGTCAACTGTCAACCGCCGCGAAGATCTCATGGGGCCTAAATCCCGAGATCATCAGGACCATGTACGTATCGGTGGTGGAACCCATCATACTCTACGGGGCCAGTGCGTGGGCGCCGGCCGCGCGGAAGAAGACCATTCGCAAGTTGTTAGACCGGGTGCAGCGGGGTTTCGCTCAGAAAATCGTTAGGGCATATCGGACGGTCTCTCTAAACGCTGCCCTAACACTCGCCGGGTTGCTGCCTCTTGACCTTCGGGTTAGAGAGGCGGCCCTTCTTTTTGAAATAAAGAAGGGCTACTCCCGGCGGGTGTTGGGGGATCGAGATTTGGAGAGGCCGTCCAAGTTTGAGGAGTCCCAGCACCCCGCTCGCCTGGGAGGGCTGCAGTTCGACTGCTTGACGGACGGCGACGAAGCCGCCCAGCGAGCTGCCGTCGATGTAAGGATTTACACCGACGGCAGCAAAATTGACGGCAGGGTCGGCGCGGCGCTATCGGTATGGAATAGCGCCGCGGAGACGTACTGCCGGAAATTAAAGCTGGGCGACTTCTGCACCGTATATCAGGCGGAACTGTATGCCCTATATGAGGCCGTTAGATATATAGATAGAAGTTCCTCGGAGAGGTTTGGGATTTACTCCGACTCGAGGTCCGCCCTTGAAACGCTGCAAAACATTGACTCCCTCCACCCCCTGGTAATGGAAATTAGAAGGCTAAAGAAGGAGATAGAGGAAAAAGGAAAAATTATATTATGGAATTGGGTGAAGGCGCATGTGGGGGTGGAGGGTAATGAAAGGGCGGACGAACTTGCGAAGCAGGCTGCAGTCGGGGTAAAGACCAAGCCTCATTACGATAGATGTCCCGTTTCATTCGTCAAGCGACAACTTCGGTTGGAATCGCTTGACGAATGGAACGGGAGATACAAGGACGGGGAGACGGCCTCGACAACGAAGGTCTTCTTCCCAGATGCGGTTAGCGCCTACCCGGTACTTCGCAGCATAGAATTGGATCCCGTGCTGGTTCAGGTGTTTACGGGGCATGGGGGGTTCGCTCAATACCTACACAGGTTTAAGTGTAGGGAGAGCCCCTCATGCACCTGTGATCCAGCACGGGAAGAGTCCGTGTTGCACATTATCACTGAATGTCCGGTGTTCGGCAGAAGTAGGGTAGACCTAGAAATAGAAATAAAAGAAAGAATAACTTTAGAAAATATAAGTAGTCTACTAAGAAACAAAGAAACACGAAGTAAATTTATAGATTTTTGTAAAATAATAGCCGAAAAAGTGATAAATAAAAATAAAGAATAGAACCGAACACAGACAACAAGAACGCAAGTACCTGATTTAAACTAAGATTTTATTGTAGGAAATAAGTTTTATTATATTGTTTAAATTTTACTGGTTTTAAATTAAGTTTTTACTGTAGGAAATAAGTTTTATTGTATTTTTAAAAAATTTTACAGGTTTTAAAATTGTATTAGTCGTAATTAGATGTAAGAAAATTGTATATTGATTTTATATTTTTAATAAAGTAAACAAAGTCTCTGGCTTTTACTACGCTAGGGGGAACGAGAGGGCGGCATAGCGCCGCCCAAAAAAAAAAAAAAAAAAAATAAAAAAAAAAAATAAAAAAAAAACCTAACCTAACCTAACCTAACCTTTTTTTTTTTTTTTATATATCTGGGGAAATCCGTTTATTGACCCCCGCGCCTGGGCTGTGCAAGTGGCGCGGGGAGTGTGGGGGTCGCCTAAAGACGTTCGGCAATACCCACTAAAACCCCAGTGCCCACTTCTGCCCGCCCACTTGTGCCGGGGCTAAGGTGACAGTTACCCTTATCCTTGTCCCCGGCAGGGCGTTCGTCCTTCTCAGAACACGTCTCTCGTGGCCTAGGCCACATCATCTCCGAGTGGGGCGACGGAGAACTATCGCCCTCACTCCTACCGGGTTGGGAGCAACCCGGCACCAACCAACACGTCTTGCATATTAAGACGCCTGGGCATAAGCCCGGCGTCGGCGCATCGGTCGGCGGCGGCGCACGGGATCCTCCTCCGGATCATCCTCCCGGCGTCGCTCGTCCACTTCCTTCTTTTCCATCACCGCCTCGCAAAAGGCGGCGACGGCGCTCCATCCGGGTTTGCTGCCGACCATCGCAGACACAACGGCCGGCAGCGAGATGTCATGTCCAGTGTCGCTCACGAGCGCGGTTCGCTCCTCCGCCCATGCTGAGCAGCACGTGAGGGTGTGATCCGCGTCGTCCTCTTCGGCGCCGCAGAATCTGCACTGAGGAGTGCGCTCCCGTTTGGCCACGTTGCACAGGTACCTCCCGAAGCAGCCATGCCCCGAAAGGACCTGCACTAGGCGATATGAGAGCGCACCCCACCGTCTCGTCAGCCGCTCTGTTAATACAGGGCGGATCGCCGCTATGGTGCGGTGACCCGCTCCCGGCTGGCTTAGCTGTTGTTGCCAGCTGCGCAGGACTGTGTCCCTTGCGCTCTGTCGCCATTCGCCAATGTCCTCAACACTTGGGACCTCACCCCGACCTTTGGCGTCGGCGGACTTCCGGTAGACCTTCGCCAACGCCAACGCCTCCAGTTCCCATGGAGGAGTCCCGGCCAGCACGCATGCCGCCTCCCACGAGACGGTGCGGTATGCTCTTGCCGCTCGGAGCGCCACTACCCTCTGCGATCTGCGCAGTTGGGCTTTGTTGTTGCGTCCGAGGGCATCCGCCCAGACAGGGGCCCCGTACAAGGCCATCGACCGAACAACTCCGGCATAGAGGCGACGACAGCTCGCGCTCGGTCCGCCCAGATTAGGCAATAGCCTGCTCAGGGCGAACGAAGTGCGCGCGAGCTTCGGAGCCATCCGCTGGAAATGTTCCTTGAAGTTCCACCGGCTGTCGAGCACAACTCCCAGGTACTTCATTGTGGACCCGACGCCGATGGAAACTCCGCCCACTATAAGTTGAGCGCTCGGCGGTGGCGCTCGGCGAGGCCCGTGAAAACACAGGGCCTCGGATTTGTCCAAGGCCACCGTCAGGCCCAGATTCCTTATCCTGCCCACTACTTGGGCTACTCCAGCGGTAGCTAACACGCTCGCCTCCCGATAGCTACCGCCCCTTGCCAACACCAGTGTGTCATCCGCGTAGCATACGACGCTAACGCCGCGGAGAGTCGGGCCGCGGAGGACCCAGTCGTAACCGACGTTCCACAGTAGTGGCCCTAAAACGGAACCCTGTGGAACGCCGCACGACACTCTCCTCTGTCCAAATCCGGTAGTTGTGGGATATACCACTGTCCTGTCCGATAGGTAGGCCTTAATCGTCTCACGCAAGTACAACGGGACCCCATGGAACCGCAGGGCCTCCATTATACTTACGCGAGGTAACGTGTTAAAGGCGTTGGCGATATCTAAAGATACCGCCAAGACGACGCCACCCTTAACGACCTCCTCTTCGGCGACGGCCCTCACCCGTGCAATAGCATCGATGGTGGAGCGGCCGCGCCGGAAACCATGTTGGCAGTCTGCCAAATTTGGCCCTACTTGGTCAAGATGCTCGGTGAGGCGAGTCGCAATAACGCGCTCAAAGAGCTTACCCGCCTCCCCGAGCAGGACTATCGGGCGATACGCCGATGGTGACTCTGCCGGTCTTCCCGCCTTTCCAATCAATACGAGTTTCCCCGTCTTCCAGTCGCCTGGGAAAGTATGGTCCTTAAGGCACCGAGTTAGAAGGGCTCGGAACCTCTCCTCCAACCCGTGTTTTAGCGCCAGGACCCATATGCGCCCGGGGATCCCATCGGGGCCCGGGGCGGTGTTTTTGGCCTGAAGCCGTGCCACAGCCGCCCACAGTTCCCTCTCTTCCACTTCCGGGACTTCCCCGTCGTCCGCATCGCGATTTGACGTCGCTGGCGCAAACACCATTTTCGGTGCCTCAAATTCTTCCCTCATGGAGGGGAACAAGGTCTCCACCACTCTGTCCAGTACTACTGGGTCCATGCTAGCCGTTAGGGGTGGGGCCCAGGGCCTGAGCTTGCTCATGACGAGCCGATATGGCCGACCCCAGGGGTCGACGTCCAACGACGCAAGCAGCTCCTGCCAGGCCCCCTCCTTCGCTTCCGCGATTGCCACCCTGAGAGCCTTTTTAGCGTCCTGGTAGGCGGTGTAGAGGCGCCTCTGCTCCTCGTCCTCCGTGCGCCCGCCTCGTCTGCGACGACGGTAGCGGGAGTACTGCCGCCTCGCTGACACGCACGACGCACGAAGACGGCCGAGCTCTTCCGACCACCAATACACCGCAGTCCGAGCCGGGGGCCGCACCACGCGGGGCATCGCGACGTCACAGATGTGCGTGACTGCTTCGTGGAGCCACCGCGACTCGGACTCTACCGTTGTCACGTCCAGTACTGGGTTCCAACTGGTGACCAGGGCCGCCTCGATCGCCGCTTCTCCGTCCAGTTTCTTCAGCGCCCACCTCGGGCCGATCTCCGCCGCGACACGCCCGGGACCGGTACCGCCAGAGAGGGGGGAGACGTCAAACCGGATGTACCGGTGATCGGACAATGTCTCCACACCCTCCAGGACTCCCCAGTCCCGGACGGTTCGTGCCAGGTCCGCACTGGCGAAGGACACGTCCACGATTGAGCCACCCTGCATCCGCACGCACGTGTCCGTGTCCCCGGTGTTCAGGACCACCAGCCCATTCGAGGCGAGCCACTCCTCCACCAGCTCTCCCCTCGCGTCCGTGGCAGCGCACCCCCAGACCGTAGACTTGGCGTTCAGGTCGCCAGCCACAACGATCCGGTTTGGGCGGCACCAGGCCAGGACCGAGTCCATCTCCCCGAGGAAGGTCTCGAAATCGGATAGTGACCGGTTCGGCGAAAAGTACGCCCCGACCACCATCACATCGCCGCACAGAGCCGCGACGACTCCTCGGCCTTTCCGAGACCTCTTTATCACGGTGTCGTTTGACACCGCGATTGCCGCCAACTCGTTTTCATCGCCCACCCAATTGTTCCTCCTTGGGATTAGGTAGGGCTCCGTCACCACCGTTATGTTTATCGACCACTGCGCCATGCTCTGGATCAAGAGATCCTGAGCTCTGGCGCAGTGGTTGATGTTGGCTTGCAGATATTTAGTAGGCCTTGTCTTCATGATGTTGAGTTTTCGGTCTCCATCTCCTGTACACCGCTCGGTGGTGTTTGTGCTTGTTGCGGGCTGGCGCTGCTCGCAACAAACACTCTGAACCTAACCTAACCTAACCTTTTTTTTTTTTTTTTTTTTTTACGTCAGGAAATGCCCACGCATATCCTCCCTCGCGGGGACAAGTTCGGATTATGTCGGACTCGAACCGACTAAAACCTGACAACGCCTCGTATGCGCATGTCGGAGGGGCTACGGGAACGCTCTCGCTTACCTCCGCGGCCCCGGCAGCGCCAGCCGTTTCCGGCTCCACCTGAGGAGACGGCACCAGTGCAATGCAGGTTCGGGAATCCCCGCCCTCCCCTGCTGGTGCCGCCTTGAGTTTTTTATAGAGGTTCACTCCTCGCGACCCCCGTCTTGAAAAAGACAAGGGCCCGCGGTCCCAGCGTCGCCGCCGGGATTACGCGTGCAATACGGCTTTGAGGGGTCGGAGAAACCCCTCCCCCCCGCAGCCCCACTGCCGTCGCAGACGCGGTGCGACGCCGCTGAGTCGCGGAGGATAGGGAGAGTGGCGCACCGAAATACCAACACTCCTCCTCCTCCGCGACTCACCACCACAACTACTGCGGGGACCCCATAATCCCCGCAGTTTCGCTACAAAGGGCGGACTCAAAGAGCCCACCCCCAGCGACCTCCCTGGGGCCAGCCCTTGATCAAGGGCCGGCCAGACTCCAGCCAGCCCACAAGTGGGCCCGCCAGAACGGGTCGCCCGCGACCGAGGTCGCAGGCTCCCCTTGGTGTTTGGTCCACGGGGCTTTCGCCCTACTCCGGCTCGCACCAGGCCGGAGCGTTCCCCTATCCGCCACCCGGGGACGCGCCACGTCGAAGTTCACCTCTCCGCCCACTGAGACAACCCAGCAGGTCCGTGGAACCTTTTTTTTTTTTTTTTTTTTTTAGGTGTGGAAATGCGACCTTAAGCACGCCCCCTGGTCGGGGCACCAGGGGGGTCTGTGGGGCTCTCCCACCGAAGTGGGCCTACCCACTAAAACCACACGCGTTCCCTCATAGCCATGGTGTGGGCGCCACGGGAGCATGGTTAACACGTGACACCGCGACGCCCACTGGCCGCCCCGGGATGGGGCCCCTCTCTGCGCCCTTAAAAGGGCGCTCCTCGGAGACGGCACCGTGTGCAATGCAGGTTCGGGAATCCCCGCCCTCGCCCGCCGGCGCCGCCTTGAGTTTTTTATAGAGGTTCACTCCTCGCGGCCTCCGTCTTGAAAAAGACAGAGGCCCGCGGTCCCAGCGTCGGCGCCGGGATTACGCGAAATGCAGCTGCAAGGGGAAAGTTGCCCTTCCCCTCGCAGCCCCACCGCCGCCGCATCTGCGGTGCGACCCCGCTGAGTCGCGGAGGGCAGGGCGAGTGGCGCACCGTAATACCAACACTCCTCTCCCTCCGCGACTCACCCTCACTGCGGGGGAGACGAGTCCCCGCAGTCCTCCAACGCGCTCGAAGGTGGGCTCCAATGAGCCCACTCCGAGCGGCCCTCTCTGGCCGGTCCTACCTCACGGACCGGCCTTGGGTTCCTCTTAGCTTCACCGTGGGTGACCCATTCCCACGGTTACTGAGCCCCACCGCCACGACAAGGCGGGAACCCGGTCGATGGGGATGGGGAACCTTTTTTTTTTTTTTTTTTTTTTTTTATAGTCAGGAAATGCCCACGCATATCCTCCCTCGCGGGGACAAGTTCGGATTATGTCGGACTCGAACCGACTAAAACCTGACATTGCCTCGTATGCGCATATCGGAGGGGCTACGGGAACGCTTTCGCTCACCTCCGCGGCCCCGCCAGCGCCAGCCGTTTCCGGCTCCTCCTGAGGAGACGGCACCAGTGCAATGCAGGTTCGGGAATCCCCGCCCTCCCCTGCTGGTGCCGCCTTGAGTTTTTTATAGAGGTTCACTCCTCGCGGCCCCCGTCTTGAAAAAGACAAGGGCCCGCGGTCCCAGCGTCGCCGCCGGGATTACGCGTGCAATACGGCCACGAGGGGTCGGAGAAACCCCCTCCCCCCCGCGGCCCCACTGCCGTCGCAGACGCGGTGCGACGCCGCTGAGTCGCGGAGGATAAGGAGAGTGGCGCACCGAAATACCAACACTCCTCCTCCTCCGCGACTCACCACCACAACTACTGCGGGGACCCCATAATCCCCGCAGTTTCGCTACAAAGGGCGGACTCAAAGAGCCCACCCCCAGCGACCTCCCTGGGGGCCAGCCCTTGATCAAGGGCCGGCCAACTCCAGCAGCCCACAAGTGGGCCCGCCGGATCGGGTCGCCCGCAACCGAGGTCGCAGGCTCCCCTTGGTGTTTGGTCCGCGGGGCTTTCGCCCTACTCCGGCTCGCACCAGGCCGGAGCGTTCCCCTATCCGCCACCCGGGGACGCGCCACGTCGGAGTTCACCTCTCCGCCCACTGAGACAACCCAGCAGGTCCGTGGAACCTAACCTAACCTAACCTAACCTAACCTAACCTAACCTAACCTAACCTAACCTAACCTAACCTAACCTGCTGCTGAATCCCCTTCTGGTGGAGCTGGATAGCGTGGGTGTCCACTGCCAGGCTTTTGCCGATGATGTGGTTCTGATGTTCTCCGGGGACGACTCCGCAGACATTCAACGAAGAGCCAATGAGGCCCTCGCTCGTGTTCAGGGGTGGGGAGTTCGTAATAAGCTGAGCTTTGCTCCTCACAAGAGCAAAGCGATGGTCCTCACCAGGAGGACCAAATACGACTCCCCACGTCTGAGCATGGGCGGGAAGCCCATTGAGCTCGTAAAAGAAGTCAAAATCCTGGGCCTGACAGTTGACGATGGACTCACCTTTAAGGCACATATAGCCAACGTGTGCTGCAAGGCACAGGGAATCCATCGTCAGCTGTCAAGAGCAGCCAGGGTCTCGTGGGGCCTTAACCCGTAGATCGTCAGAACCATATACGTGGCAGTGGTTGAGCCCATCATCCTTTACGCGGCCAGCGCGTGGGCGCCGGCGGCGGAAAGGAAGGGGACTAGAGTGTTGTTGGACCGGGTGCAGCGGGGATTTGCACAAAAGATCGTCAGGGCGTACAGGACCGTGTCTCTGAACGCGGCCCTAGCACTCGCTGGGTTGCTTCCTCTGGACCTAAGGGTCCAAGAGGCGGCCCTCCTTTACCAAGTAAAGAAGGGCCACACCCAGCGGGTGCTGGGAGATTTGGAACTAGAGAGACCGGTCCTGCACGCCCGGACAGTCCACCCCGCGCACCTGGAGGGGCTGCAGTTCGGCAGCCAGGCGGACGGTGACGAAGGGGCCCGGCGAGCTGCCGTCGATGTAGACATCTACACCGATGGCAGCAAAATTGACGGCAAAGTCGGCGCGGCGCTATCCGTATGGAATGGCGCCGCGGAGACATATTGCCGGAAATTAAAGTTGGGTAACTTCTGCACCGTATACCAGGCGGAACTGCTGGCCCTGCACGAGGCGGTGAAGTTCGCATGCGCGGACTCGAGGTTGGGCTTTGGGATTCATTCCGATCCCAGATCGGCCCTTGAGGCAGTGACGAGCGTCGATTCCCTCCACCCACTCGCGGTGGATACAAGGAGAAGAATATTAGAGAGTAGAAAGAAAGGGAAGAATATAAGATTGAATTGGGTGAAAGCGCACGTGGGGGTGGAGGGAAACGAAAGAGCCGACGTACTCGCCAAGGAGGCAGCAATCGGAATGAAGACCAAGCCCAGCTACGAGAAATGCCCTGTTTCATTCGTCAAGCGACAGATCCGCTTGGACTCGCTTGACGAGTGGAACAGGCGCTACAAGGAAGGGGACACCGCCTCAACGACCAAAGTCTTCTTCCCGGACGTCGTGGCTGCCTACCCCATCCTGCGCAAGATTGAAATGGACCCGGACCTGGTCCAGATTTTCACGGGACATGGGGGGTTCTCCGAATACCTGAATAGGTTCAGGTGTAAGGAGAGCCCTTCGTGTATTTGTGAACCTGGAAAACAGGAGTCCGTGCTGCACCTACTCACAGAGTGCCCCGTCCATGAGGCGGTGAGGCTAAGCTGCGAAATAGAAATGGAGGAGAGAATAAGCGTGGAAAATATTAGGAAAATTATAATAGACAAAAAGAAAAGAAATATATTCCTTAAATATTGTAAATCGGTGGCGAAGCAAGTAACCTTAAGAAACAAGACAACTGTGATATTAGATTAAGGGTAGCTTAGATTGCGATTTTTAGCATTTTTTAATTATTGTTTTTACTTAATGTTTATTAACTTATATTAGTATTTTAGAAATTTAAATAATGCAAAGCTTTTGCTTTTATACTGTACAGACCTAGTAATAAGTAGTAGTTTAGATATTTTTAATGAATTATGAACTATTGTACAGTATTTACCTATTTTAAATTAATAAAAGTATGCATGAAAAAATTATTACCCCGCAACCAAGGTCCCTGAAAAGAATATCAGGGGAACGAGAGGGCGGCATAGAGCCGCCCAATAAAAAAAAAAAAAAAAAAAAACCTAACCTAACCTAACCTAACCTTTTTTTTTTTTTTTTATAGTCAGGAAATGCCCACGCATATCCTCCCTCGCGGGGACAAGTTCGGATTATGTCGGACTCGAACCGACTAAAACCTGACATTGCCTCGTATGCGCATATCGGAGGGGCTACGGGAACGCTTTCGCACAACCTCCGCGGCCCCTCCAGCGCCAGCCGTTTCCGGCTCCTCCTGAGGAGACGGCACCAGTGCAATGCAGGTTCGGGAATCCCCGCCCTCCCCTGCTGGTGCCGCCTTGAGTTTTTTATAGAGGTTCACTCCTCGCGGCCCCCGTCTTGAAAAAGACAAGGGCCCGCGGTCCCAGCGTCGCCGCCGGGATTACGCGTGCAATACGGCCACGAGGGGTCGGAGAAACCCCTCCCCCCCGCAGCCCCACTGCCGTCGCAGACGCGGTGCGACGCCGCTGAGTCGCGGAGGATAGGGAGAGTGGCGCACCGAAATACCAACACTCCTCCTCCTCCGCGACTCACCACCACAACTACTGCGGGGACCCCATAATCCCCGCAGTTTCGCTACAAAGGGCGGACTCACAGAGCCCACCCCCAGCGACCTCCCTGGGGCCAGCCCTTAACCAAGGGCCAGCCAACTCCAGCCAGCCCACAAGTGGGCCCGCCAGAACGGGTCGCCCGCGACCCAGGTCGCAGGCTCCCCTTGGTGTTTGGTCCGCGGGGCTTTCGCCCTACTCCGGCTCGCACCAGGCCGGAGCGTTCCCCTATCCGCCACCCGGGGACGCGCCACGTCGAAGTTCACCTCTCCGCCCACTGAGACAACCCAGCAGGTCCGTGGAACCTAACCTAACCTAACCTAACCTAACCTAACCTAACCTAACCTTTTTTTTTTTTTTTTTTTAGGTTGTGGAAATGCGACCTTAAGCACGCCCCCTGGTCGGGGCACCAGGGGGGTCTGTGGGGCTCTCCCACCGAAGTGGGCCTACCCACTAAAACCACACGCGTTCCCTCATAGCCATGGTGTGGGCGCCACGGGAGCATGGTTAACACGTGACACCGCGACGCCCACTGGCCGCCCCGGGATGGGGCCCCTCTCTGCGCCCTTAAAAGGGCGCTCCTCGGAGACGGCACCGTGTGCAATGCGGGTTCGGGAATCCCCGCCCTCCCCCGCCGGCGCCGCCTTGAGTTTTTTATAGAGGTTCACTCCTCGCGGCCTCCGTCTTGAAAAGACAGAGGCCCGCGGTCCCAGCGTCGGCGCCGGGATTACGCGAAATGCAGCTGCAAGGGGAAAGTTGCCCTTCCCCTCGCAGCCCCACCGCCGCCGCATCTGCGGTGCGACCCCGCTGAGTCGCGGAGGGCAGGGCGAGTGGCGCACCGTAATACCAGAACTCCTCTCCCTCCGCAACTCACCCTCACTGCGGGGGAGACGAGTCCCCGCAGTCCTCCAACGCGCTCGAAGGTGGGCTCCAATGAGCCCACCCCGAGCGGCCCTCTCTGGCCGGTCCTACCTCACGGACCGGCCTTGGGTTCCTCTTAGCTTCACCGTGGGTGACCCATTCCCACGGTTACTGAGCCCCACCGCCACGACAAGGCGGGAACCCGGTCGATGGGGAACCTAACCTAAAACCTAACCTAACCTAACCTAACCTACCCAGCAAGTGCTGGGTGACCGGGAGCTAGAGGGACAGGTAAAATTTGAGGACTCTGCGCACCCCGCTCACCGGGAGGGGCTGCAGTTCGACTGCCTGACGGACGGTGACGAAGCTGCCCAACGAGCTGCCGTCGATGTAAATATCTACACCGACGGTAGCAAAATAAACGGCAGGGTCGGCGCAGCGTTATCCATTTGGGATGGCGCTGCGGAGACCTCCTGCCGGAAATTAAAGTTGGGCAACTTTTGCACCGTATATCAGGCGGAACTGTTGGCCCTGCATGAGGCCGTGAAGTATGTTGTGAAGACGAATGCAAGGAGCTTTGGGATTTATTCCGACTCTAGATCCGCTCTAGAGACCACAAAAAGTGGCATGTCCCTCCATCCGCTCGCGGAGAATATAAGGAAGGGTATGAAAGAAGCAAGAGAGCAAGGGAAGGAAGTAAGAGTATTTTGGGTGAAAGCACACGCGGGCCTGGAGGGAAATGAAAGAGCGGATCAACTGGCCAAGTTGGCCGCAGTCGGAATGAAGACCAAGGCAAACTATGAAAGGGCACCGATTTCATTTGTCAAGCGACAGATTCGTCTGGATACGCTTGACAAATGGAATCGGCGGTACTTGGAAGGAGACACGGCCTCGACAACTAAGCTCTTTTTCCCTGACGTGACGAGCGCCCCCTCCACACTTCGAAAGCTGGATCTTAGTCCCGTGCTGGTTCAAATTTTGACGGGGCACGGGGGTTCTCACAGTACCTGCACAGGTTCAAGTGCAAGGAGAGCCCCTCGTGCATCTGTGACCCAGCACGGGACGAGAGTGTGTTGCACATCCTGACTGAGTGTCCTGTACATGAGGCTGAAAGGACAGAAGTAGAAGCAAAATTAAAAATTGAAATTAAAAAAGAAAATTTATGTACATTACTAGGAACTAAGGAAAACAGAAACGAATTTGTTAAGTTTGCAACATCCTTAGCCCAAAAAGTAATCAATAGAAATAAGATATAAAAGAATGTGATATTAGTTTTAGGGTATTTAATTAGGATATTTATTTGTATTTTAAGCTTTTTAAAATTTTATTGTATTTTATTTGAATTTAATTGTAGTTTTGTTTTTTTTTATCGTAGTCTTTTAAGTTTTAAATTATTGTATTTTAATTAGATTCTTTTTAAATTGTAATATTATTTTATTGTATTTTAAATTATATTTAAATTGTAATTATTAGTAAAATCGAAATTTTAAAATGTATGTACCCTGTAAATAAAGAATTAATGAAAAAATTATTTACCCCGTCAAAAAGGTCCCTGACCACCATATTAGGGGAACGAGAGGGCGGCATAAAGCCGCCCAAAAAAAAAAAAAAAAAAAAAAAAAAAAAAAAAAAAAAAAAAAAAAAAAAAAAACCTAACCTAACCTTTTTTTTTTTTTTTAACGCTGGGAAATGCTTTATGCATCCCTCCCGGAACCGAAGTTCCGGGTCAGGGTATGTGGGATTCCCCGGTACTGACCGGTATACCCACTAAGATCCCAGCGATGTTCCGACGCGGCGCCTGGTGGCCGGGTCACGGGAACGCTTGCGCAATCTTCCGCGACCCAGCCGGCGTTGTCCGCCGAGGCAGACTCTCGGTAGCGGGGACTCATGGTCCCCGGACTCCGTCTGGAGGCGCACCCGGAACATTCCAGTGCGCCTCCCGTCTCGAGGGGGGGTGGCGACGGGCGATGAACTCCACAGTCTCATCGCCCGGAGCTCCTCACTAGGGAGGCAGGCAGCGGTCGTGTGCGCGCTGCCTGCGCCCGGGCCTACGGCTGCGGAGAGGGTCCGCGACTGCGTCGTTCTCCCGCTGCCGTTCGGCCGCCTCCTTTCGCGTCATCACCTCCTCGCAAAAGGAAGCGACGGCGTTCCAGGCCCTCTCGCCGCTCACCATGGCGCGAACCACGGCAGGCAGCGAGAGGTCTCTCCCTACGATTTCCACGAGTGCGGCGCGCTGACTCGACCAGTGGACGCAAGCGTCCAACGTATGTTGGGCCGAGTCTTCCGCATGGCCGCACTCGTGGCACCCCTCGTTGGGTTCCCGCCCCGCCACCCTGCACAGGTATCTCCCGAAACAGCCATGTCCCGAGAGAACCTGCACAAGGTGGAAGGACAGGACTCCATGTGTCCGACCCGTCCAGAGCTCTAGGACGGGCCGGATTGCCTCGATGGTGCGGTGGCCGGCAGACGGCGACAGCAGCCTCTCCCGCCACAGGGTGGCGAGATTGGCCTCCGCCGCCCTCCGCCACGCCCGCACTTGTTCCGGCGCAGGGTGTTCGCCCTGGCTTCGGGCGTCCACCTTCCGCCAGTATATATTGCAGAGCACTTCGGCGTCCAGATCCCAAGGCGGTGTCCCCGCCAGCACGCAGGCCGCCTCGCAAGAGATGGTGTGATACCCTCGTATTCGTCTCCGCGTACGCGAACGTAATCCCTGGCGAGGTCGTCAGTAGCATATTGCTAAGGGCACCCCAGGCGTACCTAGTTTCCCTTCTACCGGGCGGCCCCAGTATCGCGTCGTGCAGGTGAACCTGCAACGGTCCGAGCTCGCCACGGCGGAGCTCATCATGGCGGCGACCAAGCGCAAGCTGTCGTTCGCCTTAGTCCAGGAGCCCTACATTGGGAGTCGCGGTGAGATGAGGCAGCATCCAGGGACAAGGACAGTACAATGCGCCAGGAGCCAGTCCACCGACTCGGTGGTAAAGGCGGCCATTGTGCTGTTCGACGACACCATTACCATCACCCACCGCCCGGACCTAACTACTTGCAACATTGCTGTTGCAAAGTTGGGTACCGCGGCGTGGGAGGTGGGCGTGGTGTCCGTCTACCTGGAGCCAGATAAGCCCATCGAGCCCCTCCTGGACATGATGGAATCCGCTGTGGAGGGATTAGGCACTGTAGGCGTGGTACTGGGTGGTGATCTGAATGCGTGGAACACCTGGTGGGGCAGCCGGAAGGATAACAAGCGGGGGATTGTGGCAGCGGAAAAGCTCGACGAGCTCGGGTTGCATGTACTGAATGAGGGGTCTGAGCCCACATTCGAAGTCATCAGGGGCGGGAGTAGGTTCTCGAGCCGCGTGGATGTTACAGCCTGCACGGCCCAATTGCTCGGCAAAGTCAAAAACTGGCTCCTAGCGGAGGATGTGTCTAGTTCGGACCACAAGGCAATTCTGTTCGACCTAAACTTGGGTAAGCCGAAGGGCACCAGAATCGTCTCCTCTACCCGGAAGTACACCACCAAGAATGCAGACTGGGGCGAGTTTCGTAAGAAGCTCGCCCAGTTGTGGGAGAGAAAGGGAATGACAGCGAGAGGTTATGAAAGAATATGCACGAAAGAGAGTTTGGAAGAGGAGGTTGGTGTATATGTGGAAACTGTGGTAGAGGCGTGCGAAGAAGTGCTGCCTAAGACAGGTAAGAGGAAGAGTCCAGGATTGCCTTGGTGGTCCGAAGAGCTTTCCGAACTTAAGACTGACGTCTTAAGGAAACGGAGGCGGATCTCCTGCGCGGCGCCAGTTCGCAGAGACTGGGTCGTGCAGCAATACATCGACGCGAGAAAACACTACCGGCTAGCGATGAAGAAGGCTCAGACCCAGAGCTGGAAGAGATTTTGCGAAAGGCAAGACCGCGAAAGTATGTGGGACGGAATATATAGGGTGATTCGTCGCACAGAGGTAAGGAAGGAGGATGTACAACTGGTGAAGGATGGAAGAGTTTTGGAAGGGGCAGAGTCAGCCAGGAGCCTTGCAGAAACCTTCTTCCCGAAGGACGATCCGGGGGAGGATGACGCGGACCACAAAGAAACAAGGAATAGAGCAGAAGCGGTGAATGAGGGGTCACATGATGATTCATGTGACCCGCCCTTTACGATGGAGGAACTGATGTGGTCCGCGTCCAGTTTCAATCCCAAGAAGGCTCCTGGTAGCGATGGCCTCACTGCCGAAGTATGTTTGGCGGCGATCACCCTGAGACCGGAAATGTTCCTGGCCCTAGCCAATAAGTGCCTAGGCCTCTCCAGCTTCCCCAAGAGGTGGAAAGAGGCAGCAATCGTTGTTCTGCCCAAACCCGGGAAGGAGACCTACACGCAGCCCAAGTCTTATAGACCAATCGGCCTTCTGCCGATCTTCGGGAAAATTCTTGAGAAGATGGCTATAAGACGCATAAGGTGGCACACTGCACCGTCGATCAGCGGGCGCCAATACGGATTTATGCCGCAGCGCGGCACCGAGGACTCCCTCTATGACATGTTGACACACATAAGGAACAACATCAGAGCAAAGAAAATCACCGTGCTCGTGTCACTTGACATAGAGGGAGCCTTCGACAACGCGTGGTGGCCCGCTGTCCGGTGCAGGTTGGCCGAGACCCGCTGCCCCGTGAATCTGAGGCGCATGATCGACAGCTATTTTAGCGAGCGATCTGTGCGCCTCAGGTTCGCGGGAGCGGAGGTCACCAGAAGTGCCACCAAGGGCTGCGTGCAGGGCTCCATCGGGGGGCCTATCTTATGGAACTTGCTGCTGAATCCTCTTCTGGTGGAGCTGGATAGCGTGGGTGACCACTGCCAGGCTTTTGCCGACGATGTGGTTCTGATATTCTCCGGGGACGACCCCGTTGACATACAGGAACGAGCCAATGCGGCCCTCGCTCGTATCCAGATGTGGGGAGTTCGTAATAAGCTTAAGTTCGCTCCTCATAAGAGCAAAGCTATGGTCCTCACCAAGAGGATCAAGTACGACTCCCCACGTCTGAGCATGGGCGGGAAGCCCATTGAGCTCGTTAAAGAAATTAAGATACTGGGCTTGACGGTTGACGATGGGCTCACCTTTAAGGCGCACATCGCCAATGTGTGCAGCAAAGCACAGGGGCTCCATCGTCAACTGTCAAGAGCAGCCAGAGTCTCGTGGGGTCTCAACCCGGAGATTGTCAGAACCATATACGTGGCGGTGGTCGAGCCCATCATCCTATACGCGGCCAGCGCGTGAGCACCGGCGGCGGAACGGAGGGGGACTAAGGTGCTGTTGGACCGGGTGCAGCGAGGATTTGCACAAAAAATTGTTAGGGCGTATAGGACCGTGTCTCTGAACGCGGCCCTAGCACTCGCCGGGCTGCTTCCTCTGGACCTAAGGGTCCAAGAGGCGGCCCTTCTTTACCGGATAAAGAGGGGCCACACCCGGCAAGTGCTGGGGGACTTGGAATTGGAGAGGCCGGTCCTGTACGCCCGGACAATACACCCCGCGCACCTGGAGGGGCTGCAGTTCGGCAGCCTGGCGGACGGTGACGAAGAGGCCCAGCGAGCTGCCGTCGAGGTAAACATTTACACCGACGGCAGCAAAATTGACGGCAAAGTCGGCGCGGCGCTATCCGTATGGAATGGCGCCGCGGAGACATATTGCCGGAAATTAAAGCTGGGACAATTCTGCACCGTATACCAGGCGGAACTGTTAGCCCTGCACGAGGCGGTGAAGTTCGCTTGCGCGGACTCGAGGCTAGGCTTTGGGATTCATTCCGATTCCAGATCGGCCCTCGAGGCAGTGACGAGCGTCGATTCCCTCCACCCACTCGCAGTGGATACAAGGAGAAGAATAATAGAGATTAGAAAGAAAGGGAAGAATATAAGATTGAATTGGGTGAAAGCGCACGTGGGGGTGGAGGGGAACGAAAGAGCCGATAAACTCGCCAAGGAGGCAGCAATCGGAATGAAGACCGAGCCCAGCTACGAGAAATGCCCTGTTTCATTCGTCAAGCGACAGATCCGTTTGGACTCGCTTGACGAATGGAACAGGCGCTACAGGGAGGGGGACACCGCCTCAACGACCAAAGTCTTCTTCCCGGACGCCGTGGCTGCCTACCCCATCCTGAGGAAAATACAGCCTGAACCGACCTTGGTGCAGATTTTGACTGGGCACGGGGGGTTCTCCGAATACCTGAATAGATTCAGGTGCAAGGAGAGCCCTTCGTGCATCTGCGAAGCCGGAAAACAGGAGTCCGTGCTGCACCTACTAACAGAATGCCCTGTCCATGAAGCGGCGAGGATAGACTGCGAGACTGAAATAAAAGAGAAAATTAGTACTGGAAACATTAAGAACATAATAGCAGACAAAAATACAAGAAATATATTCCTAAAATATTGTGGATCGGTGGCGAGAGTAGTAATAAAGAGGAATAAGACTGTACAATAGCTGTGATATTAGGTTAGGGGTATTTATAAATTGTAATTTAGCATTTTTATCATTGTTTATTACTTTAATGTTTTTAGTATTTTTAATGATTTAGTCTTTTTAATGTTTAGTATTTTAAAGTTACATTTTTATTGTTTTATTAAATTTTAACTAGTAGTGTAGTAGGTTTTAAAGAATTGTAAATTTAGTGTCATAATACTGTAAAATTGTAAATAGTAGTAGTGTATATCTTTTTATTGATTCTGTTTTAGGTATATTATTCATTTTAACTAAAATAAACAAAATGCTGAAGAAATTATTACCCCTAGAAAATAAGGTCCCTGAATCACGACATCAGGGTGAACGAGAGGGAGGCATAGAGCCGCCAAAAAAAAAAAAAAAAAAACCTAACCTAACCTAACCCTCCAGTCACGCGCCACACGCCGACCCGTACGGACTGTGTCTGCTTACCGCAAAACTGGTCCGGGAGCACTTAACGCCGTAAAACATTACGAAAATCTTGAAAAATAGAAAAAGTCTCTCGAAAGTTAAAGTGCCGCATACCAAAAGATGCGTAAAAAATAGGACTATACGGTAGTGCAAAAAGTGAATTAAAAAGCGAAAAGGAAAAAACTTTAGAACTGAAAACGTCAAAATTTTTAAGGTTAAATAAAATTAAAAAAAAATTGAAAAAATAACGCTGCCGAAATAAGATCGGGGAGGTATAGATATTTATATATCAAACGAAAGCCCTCAGTGAGACCCGGGTCCTCGTGCGGTCCTTGGATTTTTCGGCTGGAAAACGGCCGAGAAAACACCAGAAAAACAAGGACCGCGTGGCCACGAGGACCTGGATCCTGAGGAGTTGGAAGGCCGTGACGCACCTCAATCAAGAGAGGAGAAGGAGAAGAGAAGAACCCTGGTTTTAGAATTAAAATCAGACGACATGGACAGAAGTTATAATTTAAGAAAAAAGTGAAAAATAAAAAGTGATTTTCAAAAAATTGTAAAGAAAAATCTAAAGCGATGAGGTACTGTTTTTAAAATACTATTGGATAGAGCACAAAATCACCTACAAATAGAGACCTTCTCCAAAATTTTTGGATGCAAACTAGTCGACTTGTAGCTAATGATACAATATAACAAAAACTGGTAAAATTGTACAACTTTTTTTAATTCTTTTATATTAATGTTAAATCGTTTTTAAATCATTCTAAATACAAGGTATAATAGCTATAAGTTTTAGACAGGGTTTATTGACCCCCTAGATTGCATACAATTAAATTAAGTGACATATATTAGGTTTTTTAACCTAATATATATAGACTAGACTAAGTTTTAATATAATAGATAAGTATTTTAAATAATTTTGACTGGGTTTATTGACCCCTTTATTTGTTTTATCTATTTTAAATTGACATATACAGGGTTTATTGACCAGTATATCTAGAGTGTAAGTTTTAAATTAGAAGAATAAGTTTTAGAATATTTTAATTTTAATATTAATTTTGTTTGACTTTTGGTATATTAACCAAATTTATTATTTTAATTCAGACCTAAGTTTTTTATATCTTGGATCTGAATAATTATAAATTTTAAAGAAAAATTTTAAATTTTAATTTAATTATTTTTAAAAAAAATTTGAAAATCTTTTAAAGTTGACAAGTTCCCCTAACATGTTGGGCATTCGTACTCCAGTTAAAAAGAGTAGACCTCAGGATCTGAGTCAGGAAATAGTAGTAGGAGAAATGTCGCCTACAGTCGACAATCAGACTCAGATCCTGAGTGTCAGGAGAAGTGTGGGGGAGTGGGAGTCAGGCACGGACTCCACACCGCCGACCGCCCCCCTGAAAAAGTCAGCCTCTGTAGCCCGCAAACGTATGGTGACCGCCCAGGAGAAACCGCAACCTGACAAGGCAAAGACCACAGACCAAGCGGCTGGACCATCCGGAATAGATAGATCTACTATGGACCGTGTTCAGGTTGCGCGAGGCTGCCTGAACAAAGCAAAGCTTCACCTGAGCGTCTCGCGCAACCTGAAGACGGAGATAAAGGCAGAGGTCACAGCCGCTATTGACAAGCTATATAGTCTGGTCAAGGAAGCGGAGGCCGACCTCAAAAAGGAGAGAGGTAAGGGAAGGAGGGAGCGGGAGGAGGGGAGGGGGTCGGCGGGGGAAAAGGGGACACAGACCCCTGACCTCCCTGTACCCGTCACCGCTCCTCTTCCTGACTCCTCTTTCGGTAAGGACTTGATGAAGAATTTCGAAGAGCACTCCCTGCTGCTCGAAAAGAACAGCAGGGAGATAGAAGGTTTGAGGTCGGCCCTTAAGGACTCAAGCGCGCAGGGTACCTACGCGAGCGTGGTGGCAGGGGGGATGAAAAGACCGCCTCAGGGTGGAGCGGCCACTCACTCTGTGGCGGTCACATCCAATGATGAGAACGAGACTGGAGACGAGGTAATAGAGAGGATCAGAAAAGTGGTGAGGGCCAAGGACGAAGGTATTAGGATAGATAGGATTAGGAAAGTAAAAGATAGGAAGATAGTGTTGGGCTGCAGCACAGAAAAGGAGATAGACCGAATAAAGGAAAGGTTAACGAGTATGGGCAGCGGTTTGCAGGTAGAGCGAGTAAGAAGCAAAGACCCTCTCGTCATATTGAAAGACGTATTAAATTATAATAAAAATGAGGACATTATAAAAGCTTTGAAAAATCAAAATAAGGACCTCCTAAAGGATGTGAAAGAGACAGAACAAAGGATGGAGGTCAAATACCGCAAGAGGGCCAGAAACCCGCATACGTCCCACGTAGTCCTGACGGTTTCGCCCCAGATTTGGAGGAGATTGACGGGGGCGGGTGTGGCCCATATTGACCTACAGCGAGTACAGGTCGCTGACCAGTGCTCGAGGTGCCTGGGCTACGGGCACCCGAAGAGGCTGTGCACAGAGTCGAAAGACGTGTGCAGCCACTGCGGGGGTCCGCACCTCAGGTCCGACTGCACTGCGTGGCAGGCTGGTGACCCACCATCCTGTCGGAACTGCCTTAAGGCAAAGGCCGACAGAACGGATCACAATGCGTTCAGTGACGGCTGCCCGGTAAGAAGAAGGTGGGAGGCACTCGTGCGAGCTCCCGTAGCCTATTGCTAAGGGCGCCCCGGGTGCCTCCCGCGTTCTCCGAGCCGGGATACAATGTCATCACGCTGTGTAGGCCAACTTACAACGGTCCGAGCTTTCCACAGCAGAGCTAATCACAGAGGCGAAGGAGAGGAAACTCTCCTTTTCCAAGGATTTCATGCGCGGCGCCAGTTCGAAGGGATTGCGTCGTGCAGCGTTATATCCGCGCAAAAGAGGAGTATCAGTCGGAGGTGAAAAAGGCTCAGACCCAGAGTTGGAAGGAGTTCTGCTCCCGTCAGGATTCGGAAACTATGTGGGACGGGATTTACAGGGTGGTTGAACGTACCGCAAAAAAGCCGCCAGAGGAGATCCCTCTCGTTCGGGACGGTAAAGTCCTCAACGAGGAGGAATCGTCCGGGGCGTTGGCGGAGGCCTTCTACCCGGAGGATCGGGTTGAGGACGACAACGCGGACCACACAGAAATTAGAGTATTAGCAGAAGTTGTAAATTTGGGGTCGCATGGTGAATCATGCGACCCACCTTTCACCGAGCACGAACTCATATGGTCCGCGTCTAGTTTCAACTCGAAGAAGGCGCCCGGCCCCGACGGTCTTACGGCGGACATTTGCTTGGCGACAATCACCCTGGACCCAATGCTGTTCCTGGCCATAGCAAACCGCTGCTTAGCCCTGTCGTGCTTCCCCAGAAGTTGGAGAGAAGCAGCGGTGATAGTGCTGAGGAAACCCAACAAGGAAGACTATACGCACCCCAAGGCTTTCGACCCATAGGTCTCTTGCCCCTTATGGACAAGATACTAGAAAAAATGTCGGTGAGGCGGGTCCAATGGCACACTATACCAGTGATCAGTCGGCACCAGTATGGTTTCATGCCTCAGCGCGGGACCGAGGACGCCCTCTATGGCATGATTCAGCACATTCGAGCCGAGGTGGACAGGAAGCGGCTCGTTGTGCTGATATCATTAGACATAGAGGGCGCCTTCGATAACGCCTGGTGGCCGGCTGTGAGGTGCAGGCTAGCCGAAGCCCAGTGCCCCGCAAACCTGAGGCGGCTGTTCGATCACTACTTAAGTGACAGAACAGTTCGCGTCAGGTATGCGGGAGCCGAGGCGACCCGCCGACAAACCAAAGGGTGCGTGCAGGGGTCCATTGGGGGACCGACGCTCTGGAACCTGCTGCTGAATTCGCTTTTGGTGGAATTAGAGGAGATGGGTGTCCGCTGCCAAGCCTTTGCCGACGATGTGGTCCTGATGTTCTCGGGGAACGGCTTCGCGGACTTTCAGGATATAGCCAATGGGGCTCTCGAGCATGTTAGGAAGTGGGGAGTCCGAAACAAACTAACTTTTGCGCCACACAAGACCTCGGCCATGGTGATTGCCAGAAAATTGAAGTACGACTCCCCACGGCTGAGCATGGGCGGGAGACCCATTGAGCTAATAAGTCAGATGAAGATCTTGGGGTTGATAGTTGACGATAGGCTCAGTTTTTAAGCGCATATTGAGACAACTTGTCGAAAAGCGCAAAGCCTTTATCGTCAGCTATCAACCGCAGCGAAGGTCGCGTGGGGCCTGAATCCCGAGGTGGTCAGGACCATATACGTCGCAGTAGTGGAGCCCATCATCCTGTACGCGGCTAGTGTGTGGGTGCCGGCGGTGGAGAGGAAGGGCATTGCACGGTTGCTAAACCAAGTGCAGCGTGGTTTTGCGCAGAAAGTAGCAAAAAGCTACAGGACCGTCTCTCTGCATTCGGCCCTGATGCTTGCTGGGCTGCTTCCTCTGGACCTTCGGGTCCAAGAAGCAGCCCTTCTATATTTGATTAAAAAAAAGGGGACACACCCAGCAAGTGTTGGGTGACCGGGAGCTAGAGAAGCCGGTAAAATTCGTAGATTCTGCGCATCCAGCTCACCGGGAGGGGCTACAGTTCGACTGTCTGACGGACGGTGACGAAGTTTCCCAGCGAGCTGCCGCCGATGTAAATATTTACACTGACGGCAGAGTCAGCGCGGCTCTATCCATATGGGATAGCGCCGCGGAGACAAACTGCCGGAAATTAAAGCTTGGCAACTTCTGCACCGTATATCAGGCGAAACTGTTGGCCCTGCATGAGGCCGCGAAGTATGTAGTGAAGACGAATGCAAGGAGGTACGGGATTTATTCCGATTCTAGGTCCGCTCTAGAAACCGAAAAATAGGCATATTTGTGAGTAAAATAGCCCAAGTGGCGCTAACTTAAATGTATTAAATATACATAGAGGTAAGCGCCACCCCTTGATAATTGGCACCAATAAATAAATGTTAGACTAGAGCCGCCAAAAAAAAAACCTAACCTAACCTAAGTCTTGGTCCAGATTTTGACGGGCCATGGAGGGTTCTCCGAGTATCTGACTACGTACAGATGCAAGGAGAACCCTTTATGTATTTGTGAACCCGGGAAGCAGGAGTCCGTGCTGCACCTGCTCACAGAATGCGAGGCTAGACTGTGAAACCGAAATTGAAGACAGAATAATTATAGAGAATATTAGAAATATATGATATTAATATTCCTTAAATGTTGTGAATCGGTGGCAAAACAGGCTATAAAAAGAAACTAGATTACAGTATAAGGTGATATTATTTTTTTTTTACAATTTTAAATTAGTATTGTAGTTTTTTAAATAATTGTAAATTTTATTGTCCTTTTATGTTGTACAAATCGTAGTAATAAGTAGTAGTTTAAACCTTCTTAACGATTTTATTGGATTATTGTATTATTTTAATTATTATTTTAAATAAATCGAATGCTGAAAAAATGATTACCCCTAGCAACTTCCCCAGCCACGCGCCACACCTCACGCCTAGCGGACTGTGTCCGTGCACCGCCAGCACCTTACGCACGTAAAAATATGGTTGAACGAAAGTGAACGTATTAGATATCAAAAAGACGCATAGTAAAAAAATCAGTGTAAAAAAGTTAAGTGGAAAAGTTCAGTGACTCAAAACGTCAAAATTTTATAAAACCTGGACTTTACAAAATCATATCTCCTGAACGAGATCGATGACATATCGATTATTGTATGTCAATCGATACATCTCAACGAGGCCCAGGGCCTCGTGCGATTTTTTCCCTGAAAAATTCCGAGAAAAAGGGGAAAAACGGAAACCACGTGGCCACGAGGTCCTGTATCCAGAAGACCTGGAGGCACGTGACACATATCGTTGGATAGAGGAAGCCTGGCATAACACCGTTTAAAGCAAGAGAATCGGACTTCAGGACCCGAAGTTATAGACAGTGTCGACAGTTCGTGCAAATTAGTGAAAAACTTATAAAATTTTCAGAAAATTATAGTGTGAAAACTAAATAGATGACATGAAATTATCATTGGTTATTTAGATAGGGCAACTAAAGACGATTAAAACGACACCTCATTTAGAATTTTTGGAGTTAAAATCATAGAGTTATACGGAATGATACAATGCTACCAAAATAAAAGAAAACATTTAGAAATTTTACAAAACTGTTAAGAAATAATTTCTGTACTTTTTAACCCTAAAATAGATAAAACTAGGCAAAAGCGTTCTTAACAAAAGCAAAGGTCAACTTGGGAGCATCAAGGAATATAAAATCAGAGATAAAGCATGGCGTCAGGCATGAAGTAGAAAGACTGTATGAAATAGTAAAAGAGCTGGTCAAAAAGAAAGAAAATGAGGAAATAGTGGAAGAAAGAACAGGGAAAAAATCAGACTTATACTGAGTCTGAAAAACTGTTGAAGAAATTAGAGGAGCATGCGGTATTAATCAAAGAAAGCAACGCGCAAATTAAGAAACTACAAAGCGCATTACAGAAAAACAAGGAGTTTCATGAACAGCGGCTAACGTATGCCAGTGCTGTAGCTCTTGGTAAAAGACCAAGACAGCAGACCGCGTTGCACTCTGTGGTTATAACCGCCAAGAATGAAACAGAGACTGGCGAAGAAATACTGCAAAAAAACAGGAAGGCTGTTAACGCGAAGGACGGTGAAATAACCGTAGAGAAAATAAGAAAGGCGAAGGACAGGAAAATTATAATCGGGTATAAGACAGAGAAAGAAAGAAGATTATTTAAAGAAAGGCTGAATGCGGAGAATAACCATCTGGAGGGAGGTACAAGACATCCAGAATAAAGCCCCCTTAGTAATCATGCGGGATGACTTCACATACAACAATGACGAAGAAATAATAGCGGCCCTAAAGAAACAAAATAAAGATCTTTTTAAAGACCTAAAGGAAGAAGATAAACCGCTTAATCATCCAAATAAAATTACGCGGTTTAAAGTCGATTTAAGAGAGGGCGCGCAGTGCACTTCATGCCACTTCGATTTTTCCTGCGCTGGCATCTCTGAAATAGGTTATCGAAAGCTCGGTGACAGGCGCAATACATGAGGTGTGCCGTCTGCAAGGCTGCGGGTGGTTCCAGTCCACTGCGTGGTCCATCAAAATCTCCCAGCCCAGCGGACTTGGAGAGTGTCACGGTTGAATTAAGGCGACTGAGCGTGCAGATGGCCTCGCTCCCAACTTTAATCGAGAGTATAAAAATAATCCAATCAGATATCAAGGACCTCAAAACCTTAAAATCTGACATAGCTGATCTGAAGTTGCTGAAGCCTGATATTGCCGAGGGAAGCTTCAATGGAATTCATTCAGCACTCAGTGGATTCTCTTACAGGCCAAGTCATTGCAATAAATAAAGAGATTCAAGAGCTCCGAAAGACAAAAGACGTAGCTGTGCTGCAACAGGAAGTCAGCGACGTAAAAGGTATAATTCGGGAGCAGGAACAAAGAGCGCGCATGAATAATGTGGTTATAAAAGGCGTTCCCATGTCCGACTCGGAGAATTTATTTTCGCTAGTGTCTACGATCGGCAGCCTCATCCAATGTCCTATGGCCAAGGAGCAGATCAACTACGTCGCCAGAGCGCCGGCGCGCGGTAATAAGATGATTCAGTCAATTGTAGTCTCGGTCAACAATCGATACCTGAAAGACGATTTTGTTGCACCTGCCAAAAAACGCACAATCACTGCAGTTGACCTGGGCCTTCAAGGCGACACCAGGGTATTTGTGAACGATCACCTTACTGTAAACAATAAGATGCTGCTCAATAAAGCAAAGGCCCTAGCGAAGGAGCGAAATTTCGCGTTCACATGGGTGAAGGGCTCCAAGATCTTTATACGGAAAACCCCAACATCCCCTGTTATAGCCATCAAATCCGAAGCCGACCTAAAGAAACTTTCCGATTTATAAATATTGTTATTTCTAAATGCACACATTCTTTAATGTGTTTTTTCCTATCTGATAATTATTATAAGTATTATAATATCTGCACGCAAGGTTTGAGAACCGCTTGTACATTATTGCATTCACGTTACGCGCGGCGGGTGCAGCACTTGCGCTTGCACTTGTGCACTGCGTGGCGGGCCTTCTTTTCACTTATTGCTCTAGTTTAGTCGATCTGCCACATGTTGTTGCTGAATATTTATAATTCATTGCTTTACCTTTCTGACGAAAAATATGATTGCTCGTTACATAGTCACTTATTATCACTTTTATTTTATCCATAGGTCGCTGGTTTATATCCGGCTCGAAGGACCAGGGTCAAGAGTCTTAAATATCACCTTAAAAGGGTTGTAGGAGACAAAAGGCTCACCTTTGAGTGTCTCTACACTGTGACCACAGAAGTAGAGGCAATTTTAAACTCAAGGCCACTGCTTCCTAAATATATGTCTTCCGAAATATCTGACACCAACTATTTCACACCTGGCCATTTCCTGATTGGAACAGCATTGACAAGTTTTCCAGAAATAAACCTTTCTGATGTAAAGGTTGAAAAATTGAAATTTTGGAATGTATTAACAAAAATTAAATGGAATTGGCAACAAATGTAATAATGTAAATCTTTATGTAAATCTTCATAAATATTTACGTTATTACATTTGTTGCCAATTCCAATAATATTAGTGGCTTGATAAATTGGCTGCAACGATAATCTTGTTATTAAGGATTTCGTTTTAAATGAGGCTTGGCTGCCAGTATTAGTAAAGCCCTCACAAATAGGTAATGTCCCCTAGCATCATAGACTTTAACCTTTACAGTTGGCAGTAACACTTGGTAAGAGGAACTATTTGTGTGAAGAACAACATTTTGTTCTGGATCTGCTTTATTCTTGCTATTATCCTCATGCAGAAGGGTATTGTGGCCTTTTTACAACTTTGACATTTAAAGCGAAACCTGCAGCTTCCCTTGTGATCATTGCATTTTATTTGTCAAGCTTTTGATTTGCTTAATCCGTCTTGAAACAGAGATCTTTAATGTTTTTTTGAGGAGTGATGCGTTCTCTTGGTAGAGAGCCCATTAGCTGTCTTGCAGCTACAGCCTTTAAACGAAAGCACTTAACACACTCGTGGACGACTTTCTTTACTTCACGAATGCCACTAACTAGGTAAAACCTCTGTGATAGAGAACTGAGAACTAATTTAATTAAGAATAAAAATGCAAGCGTAAATATAATTCATATATTATTTTAATTTTTAATTAAATATATAAAAAATTAATTAATTGAACAAAACATTATGTAGACAGATACATACATGTCATATTTTTATCATTGTTCTAAAAACAAAAAATATATAAAAAAGGTTACTAACGAGTTCCTATTCAAATAACTAAATGTTTAATATTTATTAAACATAGTTAGGCCCGGCAAGAAATTTGTAGTTTTATATTAAACAACATTTCAAAAGAAACAATTTAAAAGTCAACAAGCTTTTAAATTGTCATGACTTGGCAGAACATCTCTCGACTCAATTGCCGTTCGGAAGCTATCGAAATTTGTAGGTAAACTGTACAACATCATTATACTTAATAACTCTGGATGAACTTTGACCTCCATGTCTTCTAATTTACCTACATCCATAAAATTACTGAGATGGTCTCTCACATCTTCTTGTGGAGTCATTTTCTTCAATACTAGTTGCTTTAACAGCGTAGCCTTTCTTGCTGGCCCTGAACTTTGATGTACAGACTTTAGTTTGTCCCATACCTCCTTGGATGTATTTCACCATTTAATTTAAGTTCTGGTGGAGATATAAGTAAAAATAGCTCTGACCTTGACTTTAAGTTTTCCTGTAGGAATGCACTCTTTACTTCGGCTGTTGCAGTTGCCGCTAACGTTTTTTGACCACTAACGTATTCCCACAAATCGTATCTTATGAGAATCGCATGTGCTTGTATGCACCAGGTATCGAAATTTAATTTTGTCAAAGGTTCTATGCTTCTGATACTCAAGCTCTTTTTTTTTTAATATTTTCCCATTTACTATTTTAAATATGCTACTTTCATTTGCCACTAGATATTCACCCAACCACGCTCTGCTACCACTGACAGGGTGGACTAGCGGCTATAGTAATTAAATAAAACGTAAGTAATTGAAAACATTGTGTTTACTTGTATATGAGAAAATATATAATATTATAATACATAATGACACCGCACATCAAAAGTAAAAAGAACATTATTTAAATTCAAATATAGTGCATCATAGAAAATCATATGTGGACAGCATCACGACCTTCCAACAGATACATGTTATCTTTGTTCTAAAAACGAAAAATATGTAAAAAAAGGTTTCTAACGAGTTTCTATTCAAATAACTAAATGTTTAATATTTATTAAACACAATCGCTTAATAGTATTTTATGTATTTGTATTCCCACTGTCACTATAACAGATACACGCACACGATAACTCATTTATTTCATAAAATAATTTATTTTGTCTGCTCCTACTCGAGGGACAAACATCTAAATCTTTTAAACTTGGTACCTCCACCTACTTATGTTAATAATTGTAACAGTCCGCGCTTCTTTAGAACAAATCTTACTTAACCACTGAGTTACTAAAACTACTTCATTTAAAATGGATTCGATAAAAATGTATTACCAAAATGTACGCGGATTGCGCACAAAAACGGAGGATTTTTATAGAAATATTTGGCTTAGTGATTACGGTGTCATAAGTCTTACAGAGACATGGCTTATAGATGGCATTAATAACAGTAAGTTGTTCCATGACCGATACCTGGTGTGGAGGCGCGATAGGAATTATGACGCCACCGGACAAGCCCTCGGCGGAGGGGTCCTGATCGCGGTGCGACGGGAGCTTATCGCTGAGGGTCATTAAGATTGGTGCTCGCAAGCTGAGGACTTGTGGGTGTCACTCTCATTACGTAATTCACCATCTAAAGTTAATCACAAATTACATATTTGTGTTGTTACATGTGTCGTCAAAACTTGGGGAACTCGTTTGCATTGCAAACAACATTATTTGCATCTACCCTCGCCGATATTTTATAGCTCGGCCGCTAGACTGATTTTTGTGCTGGGCGATTTTAACTTCCAAATCTGACGTGGATATTGTCTGACGACGGTGTGTCGGATGACCCTCAAAATATTCAAGGTGCTTACCAATTTGAACTGTTTGATAATCTCACGCTATGCAATTTGTCTCAATATAACGCGATCTCAAATATTAATAACAGAATTCTAGATTTGGTATTTACAACAGGTATTTTGTCAGTATCTTATTGTTTAAGCCCGTTAGTGCAGGAAGACCCTCACCACAAAGCTTTATGTATAGACACTGATATTGAACGACCACAGCCCCTACAATCCCGGCCATATCTAAAATATTTTTACCAGAAAGGGGAATACACGTCCATATCGTAAGAATTAGACAAAATAGACTGGCAGAATGAAATTAATAACAAACCCTTAGATCACTCATTGGATTTTATTTACAAAAAATTAAATGAATTGCGTGATTCTTTTATCCCATCTAAAACTATTTTTCCTACGCGTAAGTACCCCCCTTGGTAGGTCACCATTAATAAAAGTATTAAAAGAAAAAACTAAACATTCAAAAAAATATAAATTATACAACAATATCAGTGACTGGAGCTCGTATACTATTTTAAAAGAAAGGGCACTTCAGTTAGAGGTTGACATGTTTCGTAATTATATGAGTGGTATCGAAAGTAACATAAAAAAAATCCAAAGGCCTTCTGGACATATGTAGTCTAAAAAAGAAGCTAATTCTTATCCCTCAGAACTTAAGTTCGGGAACAAGCGCAACAAGTCAATATTTTCGTTCTGCTTTCCTGCAGCCTTCCTCGTCGCACACCCCTGGCATTGCGTCACATGGGCTTCAATTACCCGACACCAGCGCCGACATTCCTTCCGTAGAAATATTAGAAACTGAAGTCATAACGTTATTTAAAACCTTAGACTTGAATAAATCCGCAGGCCCGGATGGCATATCACCTATACTTGTCTATAATTGTGCGAACAGCCTTGCTGTCCCACTCGGGATAATGTTCCGACGTTCACTCAATGAAGGAGTTGTACCCACAATGTGGAAGTCTGCATACGTAACTCCAATTCATAAAAAAGGCCCTAAAAATATAGGCATATATACATCAATAATTATAGGCCCATCTCTAAATTATGTGCCTTTGCCAAAGTTTTAGAGAAAATAGTATATAAACATATATATCATTGAAACACATATTTAGTGCAGAAGAGCATGGGTTTCTTAGGGTAGATCTACAAACTCGAACCTGATACTGTGCAGCGAGTTCCTATCTAAGCACATGTCAGAACCCTCGCAGGTAGACGTTATTTATACCGACTACAGCAAATGTTTCGACAGGATCGACCATATCCTACTATTACAGAAGCTCCAACAGCTAGGCATTAGGGGCAATCTCTTCAGGTGGTTCACATCGTACGTGCAGGACAGGTGTCAGACGGTGGTGCTCAATGGCTACACGTCTGCTCCCATAACTATACCGTCCGGTGTTCCCCAGGCTTCTCTGCTTGGTCCTCTCCTTTCTACGTTATTTATTCATGATATCTCACATTGCTTCTACTTTTCAAAAATCCTTCTTTACGCCGACGATATGAAAATCCTTTGTCCCATCAAATCAATTCAAGACATGCCTTCAAGATGACTTGAACAGGTTTCAAGACTACTGTGCTCTTAACAAACTAGATTTAACCCTTTCCACTCCAAGGCTGTTTTTGTTTTTATTCCACCAGCTCCGGGCTATAATTACGTTTTTTTACTTTTAGTGTTTTTTGTGTATTTTGTAAAAAAAAAACGACTTTTTCTTATTTACGTCACGTCTCATTTATGTCACTACTCTCAAATTCGTTTTCGATTAGATCTATATTTTCGGTTATTGACCTTTTAGACACCTCTTGCTCTATTTTTGTATGCATGACAGTACGGAGGGTTATTATACTTATATGCAATTATAATCGACCGATCGCTACTTTCACCGTCCGTGCCCCACAGCGAATTGATTCAGTCACAGTCGTATCCGCCAGGAAAATTCACACCATACATGACATTACGGGTCTTTGCATGAAAACAAACACGATGATGCACAGAGATAAGTTGTTTACGACGCGAACATATAACGGTGCCCTAACAACTTGTTTTATTATGTACCATCGATAAAATTTAATTGAATTATAGTATCTTACGATTCTAGAATATGTTTCATTCATTCGTGATTCAAACATTTTAGTAACAAAAATCCTTCCTGTTTTAAAATTTTCCGCAAAAAGAGGTATTACACCATGTCGAGTATCACTCGACAGTGGAGCTAGTGGAACAAAATCAGTGTCGAGTGACACTCGACATTGGAGTGGAAAGGGTTAAATGTATCCAAATGTTATGTCTGTTCGTTCACGCGTAAAACTAGTCTAACTGTAGGCAACTACCGATTAAAAATACATCTATATGCACTGGCCCAATGTAACAGATTTTGGTGTAGTTTTCGATTCAAAACTTATATTCGACCAACATATTAACGCCATAATTAAAAAATAATCGAAAGCGTTGGGCTTCGTTTTGAAAATGTCTTCCGAATTTCAATCCATCAAAACACTTAATACTGCATTGCTCATACGTACGTATGCGTCCCAGGTCTGGAACCCGAGCTATAATACCTACATACATCGCATAGAGAGCATTCAAAAAAGGTTTCTCCGTTTTCTTTAGTTTCGCTCAAAAACATACTTGAATAATTATTATTCTCGCTGTAAGAAGTTCCACTTGCTACCACTAAAGAAGAGAAGGCGCGCGGCTAACGTAGTCTTCCTTATCAAAGCAATGAACGGTGCGATTACTTGAGTAAATAGGTCTGTTTGCCCCCACGGTGGCGCTTTGCAAGCGTAATTATAAGCTTTTGCACACGCCTCGTGTAAAAAGTAATTACAGGCAAAATAGTTGATTCGTGTGCAGGTCTTATAATTCAATGGCAGACGATGTTGATATTTTTAATACGTCTGTGGCTGAAACGAAACGGCTGCTCAACGACCGTTTCTTTAAAATATAATAATGTACATACTTTGTACTAAAATTAGCTATTGTAGCAAAAACTTTACTATTTTTTGGAGGTCGTATTGTGCATGTTGGATTGGTTTTTTTTCTTTCTCTACGATCCTTGTGTGAACCGAATTGTTGTGACAAAGTAAAGTGAACTTTAAAATACTGTATACTCTTGAGTTAACAATATGACAACATCCGCCATCATCTACTCTGCGAGTTTCCCGTTTTCTACACAAGCAATATTAATATACCTTTTAGAAGACCATTCAGCTCCTCTCGTGAACAGTCACAGTATACTACTTGGTGGAAGGGAAAAAGGATTCTCGTTTCTTTCCCTAGACGTTAGGGGACACGTTAGGCAACGCATCTGCGACTCATTTGCTTGTTGCGGATGTCTGTGGGTAGCGGTCACTTACCGCCAGGTGACCGGCTTGCTTGTATGAAGAAGAAGAAAAGAATTGGTTGCGATTCTTAACACACCAATATAACTATTTAGGTATCATTTATCCTTAGATGTTAAATAGGAATTTGATATTTATATATTCGTAGTGTAGTTGTATAGCTGTATATACATATATAGATCGATATAAGGGAACAGGTCACAGCATCTGGAATAACATGGTCAGTACCACGCCCATGTTCAACAAATTGAAATAAGCCAATCTGGCACCCTATCTTAACCAACTGACGCCTGCCGGATAGTTGGTTTCCAAGATTAGTTAGCGACAAAACTATCTAGTTGGCTACTTCGTATCTGGAAACTTTGAGTACACTTCCCTACACTAGAGTGTAGTCCGCTCGCGAGTGTCCTGGACACGTGTGTGAAAAACATAACACAATACATTAATGCCCAGCTGTTGGGTTGTTATCTGTCCGTGTTTATCCATTATAGTCTTTAAGGTGGTTTAAATTAAAACTGCTGACTAGAAATTGCATCTGCAGACCAGATACGGCCCGGGAAAGAAATTAGAAATAAAAGAAAAAAAAACAATGTTTCCACATTTTTATTAGTCGTGTCAAAACTTACTTAAGTAACAGTCGTTAAATATTTTAATGAAATAGTAGGAGAGCGCGTCCGCCGCCCGCTCCCCGCTCCCCACTCCCCGCTCGCTTTACAAATATAAAAATAGATTTCTTAACATCAGTCGCTAGCCTACGAGGAGAATGTTTTGTAAATGCATAGATTTAAATTATGATATGAAACTACAGTCGGAGCACCATCGTATATTATGCTATCGGCGCGACAGTGTGGGCGCGGGTGGACGCGACGGCCGAGGCTCCCGCCTGCGCCAAGGCCTCCGCCCGCGCAGAGAGCGCCTTGCGTGAGTCACGTCGCACCGGGTTAAGGCAAATTAACATTACGATATTTAGGAAAGGTACACGAGTAGCAGAGGCCGCTGTCGCCGCAGCTCACGACGTACAATGACGCACATCGACACCGAGCGCGGCGCCCGCACACACACATCGCCGGGCACACAAACTTCTGATGTCAGAAGTTTAACCTTAAGACATACCACTTAGTAAATAATACTTTACACAATCACATAGTCGGCACTGTTGAAGCTCATTTTACAATGTTTAAAATAGCTTCACTTTACGTCCCAGAAATATTTACACACTGTACATTTTTTACTTAAAAAAGCGTCACGCAGTCATTGGAATGTTTCGTTAGGTGCACGCGCTAGGGGCCGCGCGCCGCCGGGCGCGGGGGCGGGGCGTGACGTCACACCTCCGTGTGGCGCGCGCCGCCCCCGCCGCCTGTGTCCTCCGCGTCGGAGTCTTCTATCTCGCAGAGGTTTGTCGACAGGTCGCTGCAGGAGCCCGCGCCGCCCAATAGCGAGTGTCGCTCCTCAGCTGCACACACAAACACCACGTCAGTATGTTACCGTGGGAGGCACATTATTGTTTATAAATCCTATAAAACGATCATATTGTAGCGGAAAATGTAACAGCCCCGCAACGGTGGTGACAGCAGCCGCAAGAATGAATGGCGTGTAGCGAATGTACATTACGCTTTTGCGTTTCGTCTGAAAGTGAGGTGCCGAAGCCCCCTCCCCGAAGTCCCCTCGTACTCCCCTCTTACTTGCTATCGCCTATTCTATTCCTTATATATTATGTTCTATGTCCAAGCAGGCCGACGAGTTTTTGCAGATGTCTATTGGTGGCCGGCACTTAACTTGTTCGTTTGCCGCATTCTTCCATTAAATAAAAAACATAGTTTTATAGATTGCGATAAACATATACAACGAGATATTTTCAAATGATCTTGTATGCATTTCCCCATTCGAAATATGACGTTCCGTAGAGCGCGGAGTACCGCAGGCATCGGTGTTACAGCGACTTACCCAACATGGTAATGAGACTGGCGGCGTCGGGGTCGCGGCGCGCGCGCGCCCTGACCTCGACGTCGACGTCGCCGCCGTCACCGTCGCAGCCGGCGGGCGCGGGAAGGTACTCATCCGGGTGCAGCAAGAACGACGATGCTGTCGGTTGAAACGTCTTTCATTCATTCATTCAAATATTGTATTTTGTTCTTAATTATCAACTGCGCTGACGATATGTATACGTATATGTATACAACCATACTAAACTATGCGTACGTATAATATGGAAACAATGAAGAACGGCCAGGCGAAAAAGGAGATGTTATCAGAGATACGATATAACCTGTGATCATGTGACAACTAGGGCGAACAGCATTTACCGTAGAACTGCTGAACAGAAAAAAACAAAGAGACGGCGGTTACCGTCGGTGAAGCGCAGCGCGTCCATGTCCCCATCGAAGTCATCAGGCGCAGAGTCGGTGTCGGTGAGCGGGGCGCGAGCGCGCACCCGTCTCTGCGAGCGTGGCGAACGCTGGGGGCGGGGCGAACGCGGAGAGCGCGGCGCGCGCGGCGGCGGCGAGGGCGAGGCGCGCTCGTGGGCCGAGGGCGGGTCGGAGGAGTCGGGCCGCTCGGAGCCCGCAACCTCGCTGATGCCGGGCAGGCCGCCGCCGCCGCACCAGTCCGAGCAGTCCCAGTGGTAGCCGCCCACCAGGTGCGGGGAGCCGGATGCCACCGCCGCGACCACCACCGGAGCTGTGCGTATCCCGCGCTTGCACCCTTTAAGATCTAATATTTTTTTAAGTTATTTATTGGAAGACAATTTTTAGATTTAATTTAAAGAATAAGTCACAAATATGAAATTGTAATATTTTTGTATAAATCTGTAGAGTACGCGTTTTTTTTTGTATAATCTCGTGAAACGAAAAAAGATTATGTAATGCTCATACACAAGCGGTGAGCCTAGCATAAAAAAATCATGTAATAACTTCAAAATATACAATAATTTAACAGTGGCACAGTCCGCAACAACATCTGTTGCATGAATGTGTCGGCTCGACCGGTGAAATACAACGACCTCACAGAAGACAAAAGTGAAGTAGAAGTATTCTGCATTTCGTTTGATTACGTCTGCGTGCGTCGAGTGAGGTGCCGGAGGCCTAATTTCAGTCCCTTCCCTTCACATACTTTCCTAATAAGAATAGGATGGGAATGGGAAGAGGATCGGACGGGGACGGGAGATGGGGAAAAGGAAATATCCTTTTTCCCGTCTATCCCCTTCTCTGTCCATTAAAGGTAGGCAACACATCTGCGACTCATTTGCTTATTGCGGATGTCTATGGGTACCGGTCTTTTAATATTGAATGACGGGCTTGATCATTTGCCACCTTGTCCCATAATAAAAAAACCTTGTTAGAAAAAGAGAAGCGTCTCACCGTTATAAATTTTATTATCGACGAAGGTTTGTAAATGCATCTGCTCGGACCAGGGCTTGCGGTCCGCAGCTTCGATATTGAGGTTTCGCAAGTAATCGGGCGGGATGCCCTCCAGCTCGTCGCCCGCCGAGCCGTAGCTGCGCAGCGTGTCGATGTTGTTGAGCGGCGGAGGGTCCGCGCAAGAGGCGGGCCGCTCGCGCCGCACCGCCTCCAGGTTGGACAGCTTGGAGGCGCGCGGCGGAAGCAGCTTGTCGGCGAGCGCGCTGTTAAGCGGGGCGTCATGGACGTGCGCAAGACGGGCGCGTGCAGCCCTACGCCGGCGCACCAGTGGCACTGCCACGCAAGCGACCAGCAAGAACAGTGCCGCCAGCGCCGCAGTGGCCAGCGGCCAGCGCGCCTCCACGGCCCAGCGCCACGCTTCGCGCATCGCGCGCGACCCCGTCACCTCGCCGGCCATTACCGCATCCGAGTACAGAGGGTTGCCGCAGTTCATGCCTACAATTTAACTGATTAGCACTGAACAAAAATAGTTACAAGTTCGAATAATTAAGTTATAAGAAAAAAAAAGGATTGCAGAAGTACAACATTTGCAATATAATAGAAAAAAGACTTAATAGAAAATATAATATTTTAAGCACATAATCTTTTTTATATAGTAATCACGTATTCGCGCCGCTACCGTCAGCCAGATAATTAAACAATTTGAACATCACCAACCAACAACAGTGACCTATAACAATACCCATTACTTTCAGGCTTAGATCTTTTCATCAACCACTATAAGCCTTCGATTTGTTTGTAGGAGAAAGTTGGCATGAGACCCTATCGTCCGGTGCTCTGCTGCTCTGACACTTCCATCGCCTCAGGCGCCCCGGTTGTTAGTCCTTCTATTATAAAAAAGTACTCGCCCCTTCTCGTATACTTATGGTTTAACGAAGGTCTATCTTTTTAAGAACATTTTAGCGGGCATTGTAACAATAGATTTTATTTATTAATAAGAAATAATATTATTGACATAAGGAAGACATTTCTTAAACATAAAAATTAAAAATAAAAAGACGAACCCGTTTTATTGGGTGGACAGAGGCAGCGAAAGGAGCCCAGCTCGTTGAGGCAGGTGGCGCCGTTGAGGCAGGGCTCGCCGGCACACTCGTCGACGTCGTACTCGCAGCGCGGGCCGTAGTACCCGTGGCAGCGGCACGCCGGGCCTCGCTCGCCATCCTCGCAAGCGCCGCCGTGCGCGCATACGCCCGGCGTGCACCAACGCCCGCGCTCGCAGCGCGTGCCGCGTAGTCCCGGGGCGCAAGCACATCGAAACTTGCCGTGCTCGGCGGAGCAATAGCCGCCGTGCAGGCATGGCTGCGAGGCGCACGGGTCCGTGTCTAGCTCGCATAGGAGGCCCGCAAAGCGTGCGTGGCACGCGCAAGTGAAGGCAGCGGCGTCCGCCTCAAGAAGCTCGGGATCAGCCACCGGCCGACAGGTGCCACCGTTGAGGCACGGATAGGAGTCGCAGGGGCCAGGCTCTGGCAACGGGGGGCACGTAGGGGCGGCGCGTGCGCGCACGCGCCTTGTCAGCTGCACGCGCCCATCGCTCGACGTGCCACCTTCTTCCAGCGGTAGTGCGATGTCGCCGATTTTTAAGTCCGCGATGCAGCCGTGAAATCCATACGTGACCTATGAGTTTATTTGCGTTTTATGTAAACGTCCATCACCAGATAGGTCTAGGATCCTCATTCATTAGCAGTGATCTAATACAAGCGTTAAAATCTCTTTATAAAGATTCTACTGCTTTTGTTAGGATTAACGGAGCCTACTCAGACTGGTTTAGCAGCAATAAAGGTGTAAGACATTTGTTTGAAAGCTTTGAAAGACGAAGAGTGTTGATTAAGAATGGGTGAGCATGTTGTAAAATGTCTCTTGTACGCCAATGACCAAGTCGTGTTTGCGTCATCGACGGAGGACTTACAATTTATGCTGAATGTAATGAATTATTCATTGAAAAGTTACGTTATGAAGGTAAATGTATACAAAACCAATGTAATGTTGTTTGAAAGAGAACAAAGTAAGACAGTAATTTATATAAATGTTAACGGTAAAGAAGTGGAACAGGTGGAAGAGTTTGTATATTCGAAATCCCAGTCGCCTCGGATGTTCGGAGATGTTGATCCGGATTGACCCGTTCGCAGTCACGACTATCGGTTTAATTTCAGTCGACAAACCACCTCACACGCTCGGGCGCCAGGTCAAGATATTCTCTCTTCTTCTTTGTACAATCATTTTGCATTTAGGGAGTTCTCATGATTTGGAACGGTTATGTCGACCAAAACTACCCTGGATTGTGTATCCGCACAATATCAGGCTTACTCGTTATCGCTATTATTAATATTATTGCAATAAACAAAGAACGTTACCTGTTCGGGCGCCAGTGCGTACGCGTGTCGTAGCAGCGCGGCGCCTATCAACACGCGGTCGTGGCGCGCGTCCAGCACGGCGTCGCGATCCGGCGCCTGCGCATGGGCCGCGCGCCGGTCCACGGCCAGGCGTACAGCAGCGCCGCGCCGCTCCACCAGCACCCAGTGCCAGGCGCCGTCAGCCACTGCGCCGCCGGCGCGCACCGCCACAGCGCCCGCACCTAACTCCATGCGGAACTGCACTGCGCCTTCCACAACCTCCAGCACAGCGTACTCCACGCGCCCTGCCGCGTGCAGTAGGATACCACGCTCGCGGCGCGTGCGGAACCGTAGCGACAGCGTCAGCTCGTCCTCGAGCAGTCTCTCGCCGTGGACTACGCCGCGGTCCAGTTGGTACACTAGATACCCGTCGCCCGGCATGTACGTAATCGGAGAGAGAGCACGACATTCTGCTCCTTCATCATCCTCGCAGCAGCGGTAGCCCGGCGCCACCGAAACAGACTCGCAGCGCGCGGCCTGGCACTCGGCGCAGGCGGCGACGGGACGTTCACAGCGATCCCCCTCGAAGCCTGGCGAGCAGGCGCATTCGGCACGAAGGCGGTGCGGCGCGCCGACCAGCGCGATCACATCGGTGGCCACGGCGCGCACAACCGCCGAGTGCAGTTCCACGCGCTCGGTGCACGTACCGTGCACGCAGCCGCCGCACGTCGCACGGACCAACTCCTCCACTACCAGTCGCGCGCTTTCCTCCAACCGCTCCAGATGTGCGTGCAAGCTGCGACGAAGCGCTTCCGCGGATATAAAACCGTTCCTGTCTCCGGATCGAACAGCGAATGCTACGTCGAGGTCTTGTGCGATCTGTCTGGCCGTACGGCGCGGTCGGGTCGACTCCGCCTCGAAATCGGTGTCCGAAGACTGCACTCCGACGATGATCACATCACTCTGCCGACACCGCGTCGCTTCTTGCACCGCCCGAATGAAACCCTTGCGATGACTGAGAACAAAGTCGCGATCGGTCACTTCTCGGAAACGAATAACTACAGACTGCGCCAGCATCTCATCCGACACGAGTACCACGGCGATGTGAACGACGGCGTAACCGATGAATTTTCCGTCGTCTACGGTCACGTTGAGGCGGTACTCGCCGACGTCTATCCGCGGCGCGGCGCGCAGGGTGCCAGTAGCGACGTCGACTTCAAATAGGTCGGTGGGCGGATAGGGCGCGCCATCTGCGGGCGCCAGCGCATAGCTCAGCGTGTCGTACGCGTCCCGGTCCGACGCAAACACGCGACCGATCACGCCTCCCGCAAATTCATCGAGGTAAGAGTTGATCACTATTTCCAGCGGAGTTACGACGGGAGGGTGATGCGATTCCTCGATGACTTTGATGTAGACCCACGCATCGGAGAATAAAGGAGGCGTTCCGTTGTCAAAAACGCGCACTTGTAAGACATATCGGTCCTTGATGCGATGATTAAATCTGGTCGCCGATCGTAAATATCCATCTTGCTCCAAACGAAATGCTCCCATTTCATTACCGGATTGGAAATCGAAAGTGAAGGGTGCCGCATTGGGAGATGCGTCCGCGTCCTCCACCATAAATTTAAGAATGGTGTAACCGAGCGGCTTGTCCTCCTGGACGACCGCCGTGTAATTTGTCTGCGCGAAGAGCGGCGGGTTGTCGTTTGAGTCAAGCACCTCTACGTTCAGGAATGCGGTGGTCTCTAGCGGTGGCTGGCCACGGTCCCGCGCGTGCACCTCCAGTACGTAGGCGGGTGTAGACTCGCGGTCCAGCGGCGCGGCTAGCGACACGTGCCCCGTATCCGAATCCACGGCGAAGCGGCCGTCGCGATCGCCGCGCTCGATACTATACGTGATGCGGCCGTTGGCGCCCTCGTCCGCGTCATCCGCCACCACCTGCGCGACGAGACTGCCCGGCGCCGCGTCCTCTCGCACGCGCGCCCCGTACGATGACTGCGTAAAAACTGGCGCGTTGTCGTTGCCGTCCAGCACCGTGATATTGATCGTAGCGTGGTCGCTGAGCGGGGGCGTGCCACCATCCACTGCCTGCACCGTCAGAAAGTATTCCTTTCTGTGCTCGAAGTCGAGAGGACGTGCTACGGTGAGAGCGCCGCTTGCACGGTCGACGACGAAGTCCTCTCGATCATCGCCGGCGACGAGGGAGTAGTAGACGTCCGCGTTGACGCCGGCGTCGCGTGAAGTGGCGCGGACGCGCAGAAGCTCCGTGCCCACGGCGCGCATCTCGGGTACGACGGCTCGGTACTGCTTGAAATCGAATTCGGGCGGGTTGTCGTTAACGTCAGACACAGTGAGTCGTATGGTGGTGAAGGAGGAACGCGGAGGTACACCAGCGTCGACAGCGCGCACGCGCAGCCTGTGCTCGGCGCGCAACTCGCGGTCCAACGTCGCTCGCAGCCTGACGATGCCGCTATCGCCCGCTAGCTCGAAGGCTTCTATGCCGTCGCCCGCGTCTTCTTCCACGAACGAATAGCGCACTAAACCGTTCTCTCCGAGGTCTGCGTCCGTAGCGTGAACCTGAACACAAAATATAAATTAAACACCGACAACGATTATAAAGTCATAGGGTATGGATGGCGCAGTCGGTACCTTGGCGACTAGGGAGCCGGGATCGGCGTCCTCGGGCAGCGTAGCGCTGTAGAGTGCGGCAGAGAAGCGCGGCGCGTTGTCGTTGACGTCGTCAAGCTCGACGCGCAGCTCCGCGCGGCACGACCACTCCGGCCGCTCGCGGTCCTGCGCGTGCGCTACCAGCTCGTACTCGGACACAGTTTCACGATCCAGCTCCTCGGCGACCGTTATTACCCCGGTTTCCTATGTTGACGTAGTCCGTTTAAATTTTCCACTCTTTTCTCTTTGCAAACTCAAGGACAGATTTGTCAACTTTACTTAACTAACTTAACTTTATTTTGTAACTTTCATTTAATACACCTTTCTGATTGTGAATCTGTGTTTTACTCGCTCCATACTTTGACTCGTACAAGCTAATACACAATACAAGCGTAAAAAGCTAAAGCAAGTAAATGGCCTGTACGATACAATATATAATATATATATATATATATATATATATATATATATATATATATATATATATATGCTACGATAACATCGCGTCGGTAAAAGGCGAGGCAGCACCTTGTGTATTGCGAAGTGGTGAGCGTGGTCGCCAGTAAGGAAGTAGCGCGCACGCGCGTTGTGCAGCTCGTCCGCGTCCCGCACGCGCAACGCAGCCACGTGCGCACCGCGCGCCGCGTCCTCCGAAAGGCGCGCGCGCAGGCGTTGCTGCTCGCAGTACGGTGGGTTATCTGCCAAACAAAACGTTTTTGGCGCTGTGGATGTGCATCGCTCGGATCGGCTCGGCATACAGTGGTCGGCGATCACCAATAACATCTCACGCACGTCGCTACTCTTTTGTCGTGTTATCTTTTAAAAAATCTATTGTTAGTTTGAAATCTAAGGGACCTACATATGTATGTATCATAAAATGTATTGCGAAACATAACTTATGGCGAGTAATAAATTGAAAATATTACGCTCACGACTGTTTATATTGTCGATTGAATGAGCGATTGATGTCTAGTTGGCGTAATTTAAAAATAAAGTAGACGATAGATTTTATCGCCTTCATTTTGTTTATTTTTATTTTCGTTTTACATTTATATATTATAATATTCGTAAGTACCATTGACGTCGAGGACGGTGACGTTGACGCGCGTGTAGGCGGTGAACTTGCCGTCGGCAGCGGCTACGGTCAGGTCGTAGGCGGGCGTGCGCTCGCGGTCCAGCGCGCGCGCCACGTACAGCTCGGCGCCCGCGGCGGCGGCGCGCAGCTGGAAGCGCGCCGAGGGGTCACCGGCCGCGACGAAGTAGGCGCGCGCACCGCCCGCCGCGTCCGCGTCCGCCACTCCCAGCCGCGCCAGCACTGTGCCCGCCGGCGCGTCCTCCCGCACCTGCCGCACAAAAGAGCTACATGGTGAGCAGTCGTATTTGACTGCAGCAGATAAATAGATCACTTTATGATTCATTTTAAAAATATCCTATCCCATCTCACAAAAGGCATAGTGTCGGATCGCATGAATTTGAAAATAAGGTTTTTTAGGTTAGGCGACAGTAAGGATGAAGTCGAAACCTGAGCCTCGTAGAGTTCCTGGTCGAAGGCGGGCGGGCAGTCGTCATAGTCGATCAGTCGCACGACGAGTGTGCCGCGCGAGCTACGCGTCGGCGCGCCGCCGTCCGCCGCCAGCAGCGGCACGCGGTACTCGGCGCGCGCCTCGCGGTCCAGCGCGCGCGTCGTGCGCACCCAGCCGCTCTCCGCCTCCACCGCGAAGGGCAGCTCCTCTGCGCCCTCCTCCTCGCCCAGCGCGAACCGCACCTCGCCGTTGGAGCCCGCGTCCGGGTCGTCCGCCATCACTGCCGTAACACACACATTATACGAGGCCACTGTAGTAACCTACTTAGTAGTCGGTAACAAATTAGCCGCCGAGCGCCCTCCTTCGACACGCGTGTCGTCGCGTGGACCGGGCAGCGCGTTGCTACGAGCTTATTTGAATTTGGAAGAGGTTCACTGATCTTTCCTTTCATTTACTCAATTTTGAATTTAATTTTTGTTGATTATTTATTTATTTTAAACTATCATCGCGCCTTTCCATCTGTTTTGACTTTTCACCTCTGTCGGCAGTCCTTATGACTGCCTGAGTTTATTTTAACGACGTACACAATGGTTGTTTCTTTCCTAAATAAATGAAAAACTAAAGAAATTGAATTAAAAATAATTATCGATATAAAATAACAAATCGTTTAATGATGGATGTTTAAAAGTAGTTACGCTGGACGACGTAGGAGTTAGGCGGCGTGTTCTCTGCGAGCTGCACGACGTACGGCTGCGAGTGGAAGGAGGGAGCGTGCTCGTTGACGTCCAGCACGCGCAGCCGCGTCGTCACCATGACGCCGGGCGCCGGGCTGCCGGCGCCGCCCTCGCCGCCCGCGCCCTCTGCGATCACGCCTGGAACAACACGCGCTGTCACCTCACCACATAACCGCCCCTCACTCATTTCTAGCTAATACTAGGCGAGAACCATTAATATATTAAGAGATATTGTGGGTTCAATCTCAATTTTTATTTATGTTTGAATGATTATTTGGTTCGCGCATTGATGCGGGGCGGGTTACCGATGGATATGTATATCGATCCAGTATTGTTTATGCAGAAAATTGCGAGATCTCGTTACCTATGTAGTGTTCGGCGGCGACTTCGCGATCCAGCGGCGCTGCGAGCACGAGCCGGCCGGCCGCATCCACGGCGAACAGGTGACGCGAGGGGGAGTCGGCGAGGCGGTAGCGCGGCGCCGGGCCGGGCCCACCGGCGGCTAGCGCGGCCACCAGAGTGCCAGGCGACGCGTCCTCGCGTACGAACAGCTCGGGCGGCGGCCGCTTCAGCCGCGGCGCCGCGCCCCCCGCCAGCACAAACACCGAAACCGGCGCCTCGCCCGCCAGCCCGCCCGCGTCGCGCGCTCGCACCCATACCTGCAGCGCCCGCCCCCCTGCACACACGCGGTGCTGCTTAGCTTCGCATTCATCCTACTTATAAAAAATATTAAGTTTCTATGCTGCTCACTCAAACAATGAGTTGATACTTGTAATATGTCATTAATCCATCTTATTTATATCACTAGCTGTTTCCCGCGACTTGGTCCGCGTGGAATCCAATTAAAATAAATATATTAATCACTTCGCAGGATAAAAGTATATAATCGTATTTTTACATTAATTGTTTTTACCGCGCAAAATAAAACGTAAAAAAGCATCCAAATTATATTTTTACTAAATATATTGTTCGTTGCAATAACGAGCGAGGCCGGCGTCGCGACGTGCTTTTATATTAATTTTGGTTGACATAATATATTACATATACAACTTTCGGTCATTACCAATAATATCCGAAAAACAATAGTGATTTTCAAGGCTAAGGCATGTTGACGCATTCAATGTGCAACGAATATAAATATATGCATTGTTCAAGTAATATTCATTTATTTGCCACCATTGACTAAATTATGTATTTCATAATAGTTTGTGAGTAAACTGCAACGTGCGTCGGAGCTGACACACGCACCCTTTGTTTTGCTAATATATAACCTACGCACCGTGATGCCTGCATTCAAGTCCTCACAAGCAACATGATGAATCTAATATTATATTAAACCCGGTAAAACCTTACCGAAACCGGAAGCGTTGCGTGCGAAGGACAGCGCGCCGGTGAGGGGGTCGACGGTGAAGAGACCGCTGGCGTCGGTGCGCAGCTCGCCTTCGTACACGGAGTACGTAAGGCGCGCGCCATCCGCGTCCGCGTCGTACGCGCGTAGCGTCAGGAGCGGAACGGCAGGCGCGCGGTCGGCACGCGTGGTGGCGCGGTACTCGCGCAGCGGGAATGCCGGCGCGCAGTCGTTGACGTCGGCGACGCGCACGCGCACGCTGGTGTGCGCCAGTCGGCCCCCGCCGTCCGCCGCCGTCACCGGCACCAACCACTCGGCACGCGCCTCGCGGTCGAGCGGCACGCGCGTCGTCAGCGCGCCGCTGCGGGCGTCCACCGCAAACGTCTCGCGCAGCCGCGCCGATGGAATCGAGTACATGATGGCGCCAAACTCGCCAGCGTCCTCGTCGTATGCCTTCACCTACGAGCCATTTCTCCTTAATTATAATGTCACAATGTGGATCACTAGTGCAGTATTATTATGTAGGATCGGGAATACGAGTTGGTCAACCGAAATTTCAGCTCTTGCAACATGAAACAAATGCACACACCTGACGGAGGTGTGAAATGAGCAAGTTACGATGACTGAAGAGAGGGGAAGAACACAAGCCTCCCGAAAAAGGCGGCACGTAAAGGCTTCAGTATGATAGACTACATACATAACCAGCCACTATGCTTAGAGTTTGTAGACTACGAGACAGCTTTCGATTCGGACGAGACCTGCGTGGTACTGCACTCTCTCCAGCGGTGCCAAATCAACTACAGGTATATCGAAGCTGTGTGGTGTTTGCACGAAAACGCCACTATGTCAGTCCAAATACACGTTCAGGACGCTGCAGCGCGGTGTAAGACCGGAAGAAAACGGTTAATGAAGATATAAAGCTGGTATCATCTGCATCTTTACGCATTACATTCTCCTTGGTATTTATATTAATGGATGACTTTTGTCATATCGGCAGTAAATGAAATATGATAATGAACATAGAAAATGAAAACCTAGTAAAAAGTAATGTTTGGACCTGCTCCACCAGTTATGAAGACCGACGAAAGAGAAGGTATTAGCAGTAGAGGTAACAATATAGTGACGGCGACGTACAGTGGTCAGGAGCATCGGCGGCGGCTGGTTCTCGAGTGCACGCGCCTCGTGCACGCGGTGCGGGAAGTGTGGCGCGGCGCGGTTGGCGGGCGCCATCATGAGCTTCACGCGCGCGAAGGTGGCGTGCGCGCCATCCGACACGGACACGTCGAGCGAGCGGCGCGCGGCGGCCGGTGCTGCCAGCAGCGCGCGAGGCTCGGCCAGCGTGAGCACGCCAGTGGCGGGGTCGAGTGCGAAGGCACGGCCGTCAGTGGGAGAGCCTGCCAGCGCGTATTGCAGGCGCGTCGCGTCGCGTTCGTCCGGGTCCCAGGCAGCTACGCGCGCCAGCGCCGTACCTCGCGCCGCCTCAGCCGATACGAGAACGCTCACCACGCCGCGTTCCATGCGGGGTGCGTTGTCGTTAACATCCTCCACTGCGGAACACGAGCGTCTCTGGACGTTATACAATACTAGGAGACTCAGTTACGACTGCGTTAGCAATAAGTTCGATAACTCAACGACCGGTTCAACTTGTTGCGTTTATAACAGCGTTTAGCTGCTTCTAGGACCGAAGGAAATCTTACGAGGGTTATGCCAAAATAAATAAAATACTCCGTGGTTATTTGATTGATACTGGCAAGTTATCTTTACATGGTATAAAAAAAGTCGCGTCCGTTGTCTGTTTCCTTAGACCTTTCGCAACAGATTTAAAAGTGGGTTTTATTAAAGACAGAGTGATTAAAGGGGACGGTTCATATGTAATAATACATAACGTACTACGGAAATTATATATTTTAAAAAAGTCTACAAAAAAGTCCGCAGTGGCATATCGTTTATGTAAGGACAGCTTACTATACCCATTTTAACTTCTATAAATTCGTCACGGTAATTGAAAAACCGTATGGATATTATGTATGATGAACAATTAATTCTTTCCATAAATTAATTAAGATAAGATACATAATTATTGAATACGTCCACGTCTAAGACACAGAGTAAGACAAATACAAGTAAATAATATGATCTCCAGGTGAGTATCGATGTATTGAACCGATATTTCTTACCGACGATAAAAAGGTGTGCTGTAGTAAGAAGCGCGGGCTGGCCGCCATCAGTGGCCGTCACGAGCAGGTGATACTCTGCGCACATCTCGCGGTCCAGCGCGCCCGCCACGCGCACCTCGCCGCTGCGCGCGTCCACAGCGAAAGGCAGCGCGCCCGCCGCCGGCGCCGCGCCGGCCGCGTCCGCCGCCACCGCGCTCCACACGCTCAGCGAGTACGTCACGTTGCCGTTCGCACCTGCCACATGTGAGCTCGCTTCAACTTGGTGACACCTGTGTCCTAACGTCACGTGTACCACGTATACGAGTACCTTACTCGTATAGATGGTCTACCGGAAAGGTCTCTGTCCCTTTTTGAAGTGAAACTCTTTACGACACGTTAAGGAATTTTATGTTACACCTTGCGTAAAGTTGCGCGATACACAATTTCATCTTATATTCAATTTTGGATGTTATTTGTAAAATACAAGGGTTTTTTTAATCATATGCGATTGTTAAGCTTTGCTAAAGTCATGTCGATGTCCCCACATGAGCGGGAAAAGGGCAGGGAGATGATGAGGTTACGGTAGTATTTTAGTAGGTTAGGTATAATTTAGTTTAAGTAAAATTGCAGGGCGGGTGCAACCGCGGGGCTCAGCTAGTATTAAATATATTTACAATAATAAGCCGAAGAAGTTTCACTTTCTCGGCTTGTATACAAGAATTGTTTTAACGGTTTTATTTAACTTGCCCTGATTGATTTTTGTTTATTTATTCATTTACTATTGACAGATTGATGTTTACACAACCCTAATATGGGGGTATCAAATGAGAGGGCTATCTAATGCTAAAAGCTAAAAAATAATAGAGCACCACCACACACCATCAATCATCTTACATAAAAATAAGCGTGCGTTGAAAAGTGAGGGTGTGTACCATCGTCGTCGTCGGTTGCGTGCACGGTGAGCAGCGCGGCGCCGGGCGCGGCGGCCTCGCGCACGGCCGCGCGGTACTCGTCGCGCTCGAACCGCGGCGCGCAGTCGTTGACGTCGGCCACGCGCACCAGCACGGTGACGTCGGCGAAGGCGCCACTGACGGCGTCCGTGGCGCGCACGGCCAGGCGGTGCTCTCGCGCCGCCTCGTAGTTTAGTGGGCCGCGCGGCACCACCGCACCTGCACACACCACATCCGTTACACACGTCTGTACGCCCGCAGTGCGCCGCCTCACATGCCGTCCACGGACAAATACAATAGATTCAAGCCTGATGTGTGGCATTAAGGTCGCGCCTCACGACGAAGGTGCTTGTCCTCAAAATTATAACACACACTGTCCACACATGCAAAGCGATAAAGTGAAAAGCGTGCGAAGTAAACTCTGTGGGAATGAGGCATTGGAAGGCGTGAGGCGTGGGAGGCGTGGGGCGGGAGGCGAACGCTGGCTACGAGAGAGTGTGGTGTACTCACATGGTCCGTTCGCTCCGTCGGGAGCTGCGGGGCAAAACGGAAGCGTTAGTCCTGTGGCCGGAGGAGGACGGGGACGGTGGGGGGGGGGGGGGTCGACTGTCATCATCAATTTAAGATCGTTATAGGATCGTTTCGACGTGAAGACGTCCTATTGGAGGAACTTTTTGCTCTTCATATCAATTCCCAATGTCTATATTACTTTTTGTTTAATATAATTTACTTGATAGGATGTGCTGCCGGCTTTTTTTGAATCAGTCTTGGATCCTAAGTCCAGTTGTGGAATGCCAACCGTCGCCCTGGTGTGGATGGATTTGTTGACTTGTAGTGAAACTCAAACAGTTCCAAACAGGGCTTCGGAAACTCTCCGGTGTATACAATACGGTAAAAAATATAAAGAGATGCGATTAGGCTAGCTTAAAACCTGGTCAGCCGTCCAACGCCGACAGCATGGCTTTTATACTCCAACATATTTTCCTTTTTTTTTTTAATAGTAGGAGGCAAACGAGCAAGCGGTTCAGCCGATATCAAGTGATCGCTACCCATAGACATCTGCAACAAGCTAATGAGTTGCAGTTACGTTGCCCACCTTTAATGGACACAGATAACCAGAAAAAGGTTATTTCCCTTTCCTATTCATCTCCTCCACCGTCAAGTCCTCTTCCCCTTCCCATCCTTTGCTCATAAGAAAGACTAGAATTAGGCCTCCGGCATCTCAAGCATCAGACGAAATGCCGAATACTCTACTTCACGCCTGTCTTCTCGTCGTGGTATTTCACCGGTCGACCCGGCCTATTCGTGCAACAGGTGTTGGTGTTGCTATACCACTGTAAAATCCATTTAAAATAGATAGCTTTTGTACAAGTCCTTCCGACCGTCCGTCGCGCACCTGTCTCGAAGTGCACCTCGAAGAGATCTGCGGGACCCTCCTGTAGCGTGTAGATGAGCGTGCGAGCGAGCGGGGAGTCCGCGCGCAGCGACGGTGTCAGCGCGCGGCCCGGCGGCGCGTCCTCGCGCGCCTCCAGCTCGTAGTGCGCGCGCGGCCAGCGCGGAGCCGCGCCGCCGCCCCACGCGCGCACGGTCACCTCGGCCTCCGTGCCGCACGCCGGCGTACCTAGTGTGTCACGCGCACGTATGATAAATAATGAATCAAATTTTTCAACACACGCTAGATCCCTGCGTGAGGCTATTGGTCTGCTACGGCTATTGGTCTGCTACGGCTATTGGTCTGCTACGGCTTTTCAAAAGACTTTAACAAAGCACTGTACGAAGGAATGGTTTAAGAGTTATTATGTATTGGTAATAGTAATTTGTTGAGCGGAGTCAACATTCGCTGAGCAAAATATCACTGGACCGGTCTCCGGCTTACGAATCAATGTTCTTATTAATGTTATAAATGCGAAAGTTTGGGTGTATGGATTGCTCCTTCACGCCGAAACGGCTGAACGGATCTCAGATCAAGGCCTGCAAATACCATCTTTACGCGGATGACACTCAATTATACCACAGTTTTGACAGCAATAAGATACTTGAAGCAGTAACAAATATTAACCATGATTTACAAAGTATATACAACTGGTCTCAGCGGAATGGTCTACTTATAAACCCAGGTAAATCAAAAATGTTAATTTTGGGTACCAAAAAAGAAATTGGAGCCGTTCAAGATTGTGGAGAAGTTCATATGAATAATGTTCCCTTGCCCGCGGTAGCTGAGGCCAATAATCTAGGTCTCATAATGGACGGCGAGCGAAGGTATAATGAACATTTAAATAAAGAAATTAGATGTGCTTTTTTCACACTGACAACTTTGTACAAAATAAGATCGTACTTAAGACCACAACTGCGAGTGCAATTAACAGATTTACTAGTTCTATCTCCTTTCAATTATTGTAGTACTGTTTATGGCCCTAGGTTAACCGTCAGTGCCGAGAAAGCTATACAGCGTGTTCAAAATGCATGTATCCGATACTGTTTGTCGGTGCCAAAACGACAACATGTACCACCTTTTATGAACGATAACAAGATTCTTAACATGAGGGCACGGAGAGAACTACAGTATGCGTGTTTAACACAGAAGGCGATTTGGAAACTAAATCCAAAATATTTGTTCGAACTCTTAACTTTTCGAAGGGACACTACCAGAAGAGAACTGAGATCCGTTAGTGAAAACTTGCTAAGTATATCGTGTTCCAGATCAGCCAGATGCAATGATTGTTTCAAATTTAATGCAGCAAAGATTTGGAATGATCTGCCTCCCCCTGTGCGGAAGCAAATGAGCATTGTGACTTTCAAAGTTAAATACAAGTCTGCTCTTCTAAATAGGCAATGTTTAACTGAGAACTTACGTTATACTTACACGAAGCAAGCTAAATTATTTTCCAAATAGTATTAACTTCCAGGAATCTTAAACCATTGTGTATAGTCCTAATTATTTATTATTCGTAGATATAAATATACTTCTATCTTTTCTACATATCTATTAAAACTTAGCACGTCGAACGCACACACACGCGCACATATACACACACATACACACACACACACCCAGACACAACACGAAGACAGTGATATATTCTACTGACTAACCCCCTGTAAAAAAAAATTCTTGAACTTGGCTACAGTAGGAACGGGGAGGCTGAAAATCAGCGCGGCTTCCAGTGTGAAACTGGTAGCAGCATCAGCTGAGCCTCTTCGTATTACCGTTAAGATTGTTTGAGTTGTTTTGTTTTACCTCTATCCTTATGTTTTTTTTTGGGTAATAAAGTATTTTTTTTGTTTTGTTTTGTTTTATCTTGATGAAATTAGGAAAAATAAACCTAATGTTACGTTATATGATAATAATAAATAAGTCTTTTAGTATGTTTTCCCACTGCTGGGAAACAGACCTCCTCTCCGAGAGAAGGTAAGGCCCGTATTCCACCACAATTTTGACAGCCTGTAAGGGAGTAAGGGGAAGTGGGAATGAATACGCAGACAGTTACCTCCGTCAAAGGCGGCGATGACGAGCGTGTAGAGGTGGTTGGCGGGCTCCAGGGGCTGCTTGAGCGAGATCTGTCCGCTGCGGCGGTCCACGCGGAACAGCTCGCCGTTGCCGCGCTTCATCTCGTATCGCACCTGCGCCGCGCACCCGCTCGTTACCATTACCTCACCGATTTCATTCATTATTGTCAAAATTAAAGCTTACGGTCGTCGTTTGATGTCCTTTTTCTCACAAATTATAACTTACTGGCATACCGTGCTGTCGGTACAAATAAAATGTTCAGTTCTCACGAACTTATAATCTTATTAAATTAATGTTAAAATTTAATGGTACAAAGTTATTCGCGAAATTAAATAATAAAAATACCCAACGAGGAAAATAAGAAAAGGATGCGTGCAAAGCCGCAAGCGACTGCTAGTCTTCTTCATAAATGTTAGGTATACGACATGACCCGCGTCGATCTTTTGCCTCCTTCTACTCCAAAGCTGTTATGTCGTTCGTACACTACGTTAGTGGGAAATGTAAGATGCGGAGCATGCAGCCCACCTCGCCGTTGTCGTTGGCGTCGGCGTCGGTGGCGTGCACGCGCAACACGGGCGCGCCGGCCGGTTCGCCGGCGGGCAGCGCCGCGGCGTACGGCCGCTGCGTGAACACGGGGCAGTTGTCGTTGAGGTCGCCGACGGCTACGTGCAGCCGAGCGTGCGCCCGCCGCGCCCCCGCCGCCGCGCGCACCAGCAGCGTGTAAGCGGAGCGCAACTCGCGGTCCAGCGCCATGCCTGTGCTGCGCACCGCGCCCGACGACGCCCCGATCTCGAAACCACATAAAACATCATTGTCGCGTCGTCGACTCATATCTTTATAAATTACTAGCTGTGCCCCGCGGTTTCACCTGCGCTGCAATTTTACGTAAACAAAATGAATATTACCCCTTTGAATACAACATCAACCTAATCATCAGCTCCTTAGCCTTTTTCCGCATACGTGGGGTCGTAACGCAGTTTCAAAATCATTTAAGATTGCTTAAACCTGCCTGACGCCAACCCTTCTCGGGAATAACAAGCTACTAACATGACCCAGCAAAACATATTACAAAAAGAGCCATGCGTCACCGAAATACATGCGTGTGCCTTGAATATCTCAATACACAATGTGTCTAGCTGAATCTTGCAAACTCCGAAACTCCTGTTTTGAACTGTATGTAAGCCTTTAATGGTCAAATTCATCATATTAACGAAAATTTCAACCTATTCAACAAAACAGCTATTTTATAGCATTTTCATCGAGACCTAGAGCCAGATAACAAACGAACAGACAAGCAGACAGACATAAAGGCAAACCGACAAACAGACTAAAATTCAATTAATCATTATTTTGGGTTTCATTGCGTTTATAAAGGCCCCCAATCATAGTTTTTTTCAAATATCTTCCATGTATAGACAGCGATCAGATAGATTGTATGTGTAGACTAAGTAATATACTGCAAGTTGACAGGTCAGGCAATAATTGTATGTGTAGACTAAGTAATAAACTGCAAGTTGACAGGTCAGGCAATAATTGTATGTGTAGACTAAGTAATATACTGCAAGTTGACAGGTCAGGCAATAATTGTATGTGTAGACTAAGTAATATACTGCAAGTTGACAGGTCAGGCAATAATTGTATGTGTAGACTAAGTAATATACTGCAAGTTGACAGGTCAGGCAATAATTGTATGTGTAGACTAAGTAATATACTGCAAGTTGACAGGTCAGGCAATAATTGTATGTGTAGACTAAGTAATATACTGCAAGTTGACAGGTCAGGCAATAATTGTATGTGTAGACTAAGTAATAAACTGCAAGTTGACAGGTCAGGCAATAATTGTATGTGTAGACTAAGTAATATACTGCAAGTTGACAGGTCAGGCAATAATAATAAAAGTACTAGTAATATCAAAGAAGAAAAAGTACATAAATTGAAATGATACCTCGAATCCTTCAGTCGGATTAAGTATTGAGAACTCGACGTGCTCGTTGAGCGCCGCGCCGAGCACGTTGAGCACGGCCACGGTTGTCGGTTTGGTGGTGTTCTCCAGCGCGGAAGCGTAGTAGTCGGTCTTGTGGAAGGCGAGGCCGGCGGGGTCGGGCTCGCGAGCGCGCACCACCACGCGCGCCGTGCTCGCGAACCGCCCGTCCGATACCCGCACGCGCAGGCGGTGTTCCGCACGAAGTGCCGCCGCCGCCGCCACCGTCAGCTCGCCGCTGGACGACAGTGAGAACGCGCCCTCCGGGTCGCCCTCCAGGATGTCAAAGGTGAGCGCGCCGGCGGGCGGCTCGTCGGCGTCGTGCGCCTCCAGCGTCAGCACGCGCACGCCGGCCGCCGTCGGCAGCAGCACCTCCGCCTCGTACGCCGCCTGCGTGAACTGCGGCGGGCAGTCGTTCACGTTCGTGACTTCGACGGTCACCGTCGCCGTGCTGTCGGACGGTAGCCGCGGCTCACCCATGTCCACCACCTGATACATCAATGAAATATTTATTGTTTTATGCGTTTACTACAGTCGACACGTCAAAACAAAAGACACCAGAAGAAGATGCACAGCTACATACTTCAACGAGCTCGTGCATGCGTAAAACGGATAGCCATATTCGTGTTTTAAGAACAAAAAGTTTGTAATAAACTTTTGGAGTACCATTTGTGTTATCGTTCACGACAATAAGTTTAGAATCCAAAGAATTGGCTAAAAACCTTGACAGTAAAGTGGTGCATGGTGGCCTGCTCGTAGTCTAGTGGCGCGGTGAGCGAGAGCGCTCCCGTGGTGGGGTCGATGCGGAACAGCTCCGATGCCGCCGGCTGCAGGATCTCGTAGGCGCGCTGCCGGTTAGCCGGGGAGTCGCCGTCGTCGGCTGCCAGCACGAGCGGCTCGCCTGGCGGCGCGCCGGTCGCCGCTACCAGCGTGCCGCGCGGCGCCCCCTCTGACACGCGGCCGCGGTAAGAGCGCGCGCGCAGCACCGGTGCAAACTCGTTGCGGTCCAGCACGTGCACAGTGACGCGCGCCGTCGCTGCGCCGCCGCCCTGTACCACACACGACCCGATTTACATATTAAGGTAAATTAGAATTTAATTAGAACTAGCATTTCAGCTTTTGGATCTTCGGCCGGATTCGGTACCGGTAATACCTAGATAAGATAATCTTTTAATTTTTACCCATATCATTTAATTAAAAAAGCCAATTAATGAGTATCGACGAACGTGTACCATGTTAAGCGCGGTGACGGTGAGGTTGTGCTGCGCGCAGGCCTCGTAGTCCAGCGGCGCCGCCAGCGCTAGCACGCCGGCCGCAGGGTTGAGACGGAAGAGGCCGGCACCGCCGTGCAGCGCGTACCACACGGCAGTGTTGCTGCGCGCCTCCAACGTCGCCACCACCGTGCCCGCCGGCTTGTTCTCGTACACCTCGCACACCACCTCCTTGCTCGCAAACCTGTCATCGAATCGTTCACATCATCTATCTTACATCAGTAACGCTCAAAGAGCGACGACACGTCTCAACACCGAGACCGAGCGGTACCTGGGCGGCGTGTCATCGGGCTCGACGACGATGACGTGTAGTGGCAGCGTGGCCGAGCGCTCGGCGGGTGGCGGGCCGGTGGCGCGCACGAGTAGCGCGTAGTCGCGGGGCGCACCGGCCTGTGCGGTGGGCGGCAGCGAGCGCGCCAAGCGGACGTCGCCGTTGTCGTCGATTGCGAACTGGCCACGAGCGTCACCGGCGAGCGAGTAGCGAGGTGCCGGGCCCGCATCGCGCTCGGCGGCACGTAGCCGGGCGACCAGCGCACCGGGCGCAGCGGCGGCCGGCACTCGCGCCGTCACCAGCCGGCGCGGCCACGCGGGCGGATGCTCGTCCGCGTCGTGAACCAGCACGCGCACGCGCGCGAATGCCCGCGACGCTCGCGGCGCCTGGTCGCGCGCCCACACCGTCAGCTCATGCTCGGAGGCACTCTCCCTACACACCCAAGTTGAACTCGAATCAGTGTTAAATCAAAATTAAACAAAAACCATTGTTAAAAATATTAATAGTATAATTTGAAACGACGCGGAGTTCGAATGAGTGTTGCGCTCACAATCACGTTGTACTTGTCGGCGACGTCCACCGCGTCACGGCCGTGAAATCTGAGTCAGTGGTATAAATTTATAATTGACCCCCAGTCCCACCGCGTTCCTGGTCTGCGTATGTTATACTGATCCGTACGTAATATGTTTAGCTAAATGTTCCCAGCGGTCTCATATAAAATTAGTATATAAAAAGTGCTCGAACGTGTAAAATTAAAATATTATTGAAGCGGAACTCCTTTTGTTGTTGTGTGAACTGGATGGAACGAGTTACAAGTGTAACGATAGTTTGTATAATGAATGGAACAATAAGTATCTTTACTAAAATGTTACTTCACGTGCTTCAATATCTCTCTCTCTCTCTCTCACACACACTTTTTAAGATGCCTGTATCTCAGTATCGAAATCTATATTAAAACAAACGATGCTTATGGTCGTTTCGAATATATGTGCCGTCAGCTTATGCGCGCGCAGGTGGTCACGGGGGCGGGGCGGACCTGTCTAGCGGACGCGCGAGCTCCAGCACACCGGTCAGCTCGTGCAGGCGGAACAGTGCCGCGTCGGCCGGTACTCGCGCCGCGTGCAGCCCGTACAGCAGCCGAGGCCCGGCGCCCGAAGCGCCCGCCGCGCTCGCCTCGGCGGCGCCCTCGGCTGGTCGAACGCGCGCACGCAACGCCAGCAGCGTGTCGCCAGCGCGTGCGCCCTCCGATACCTCCACGGTGTACAGCTCGCGCTCGAACTCTACGCCTCCCTCGTTCACATCGTTGATGACGGTTATGTTCACCTGCAACACCCGATCAAGTACAGTCTAGCTAACTGCCTCGCTTAGCCTCCGAGTCTACCGAAATTTAATGCTCTTTGTTCTTAACAATGTAGAGCAGTTTAACAGTGGTAGAGCCCGCAACAACATCTGTTGCACGAATGGGCCAGCTCGGCCGGTGAAATACCACGACCTCACAGAAAACAGGTGTGAAGTAGAAGTACTCTGCGTTTCGTCTGATGAGTGAGATGCCGGAGGCCTAATTTCAGTCCCATCTCAGGAAGTGGATTGGACGGGGTCGGGGTAAAAAAAATGTGTTTCGTTGACTACCGGTTGAAATCGAATAAGTACATAGATTTCGATAATATACATATGTGCCGTAAACATCCCGACACAGATCGCTGTTTGCGCCATTTGATTTCTTGATTTTTGTTTTGTGGTCGAATTCACAAGTTTTTTTTATAGCGTAGCGCAATATATCGAAATATTTTCGCGTAACAGGTCAGTGGTTCACTGTTCAGGCAGGAATGAGAACATAAGAGGAGCGGAGGTGGTGTGTGCGGCGCGTACCGTGGTGTAGACGGTGTAGCGTCCGTCGCTGATGGACACGTTGAGCGCGTATCGCGGCCGGCGCTCCCACAGCAGCCGGCGTGCCACAACCAGGCTGCCGTCCTCGCGGCCCACCACGAAGTCGCGCTCGGGGTCTCCGTCTGCGTACATCAATGTTGAGCACCTCATAAAACATTAGTTTGTATAGCATAGGAGGCAAACACCCTTCCCACCCTTTCCTTATAAGGGTAGGACGGGAAGAAAATTCGACAGGGAGGCTGTTAACGGGGAAAAAGAAATATCCTTTTTCCTCAGGTGATCCGCTTCCTCGTTTGCCACCTTCTTCCATAAAAAATAGCAAATTCTTAACAATCAGTAGACTTGCAGACGTTGTCAGCTTTTGTGTAGCTAAGAAAAGTTATAGGATATTTAAGGTTTAGGATGGGAAGGGAATGCAGCTTTAGGTTCCTAATGTTATATCACTTTCCGTGAGGCTTCGGTACTTTCCCAGGTGCTTCTACAAAGTAATGTATCGATTTAGTACTAAGTGATAAATACAATTTATCAATACGACTTTGTCTAATCGATACGCTTGTAACTAAAAAAGTACAAATAATAAAATTAGTTCCGCTTGCACCGACCTACAATATCGTAGTAGAGCGCGTCGCCGTCCGGGTCGGAGGCTTGCAACAGCGTCAGTAGGAAGCCGGGCGCATCCAGCTCGGCGGCTTGCAGGGAGGGCGCGAGCGGCGCGCGCGGGGCCCGCCCGCCGCCGGCCGACACGCCGCGCACGCGAGCTCGCGCCACTCCGCACCGCGGCCGCGCCGCCCCGTCGCACGCGCGTACCTGCGCACACGCCGTTCTCAAGTCTCGTGCGCAACTCGGGTAAGACGATGTATCGAACAGTACATCGAATTTTATTTGTGATGGTGATGGGCTACAATTTTTATCGATAAACTATGTAAAATAATTGAAATAAAAACACTTATTAAGTAATGATAGTTTAAGATGTATTTATACCATAACAACCTTGTTATAGTCTCTCTCACTTCTCATGCAGTCAGTTTTCACGGTTTAAGCCCTCAGGTGATTAAAATCCCAATAAATGGGAGTTTTCCCATTTTTAATATATGCGTTTTGTAGGTCATTGGTTACAAAATTGCCTCAGAAGGTGTAAAATTTTTAAGTTTTTAAAAAATGCCCTTTATTTTTTTTAATACCCAGAGGGGAATTTTTATTTTATTTTTCTGGTGACCCTTGTGACCACCCCTATCATCCCCCTTCCTATGTACGTAACCTTTTGGGACACCCTGTATATATGTCACCGACCGATTGTTAGGGCAAGCACATTATAATCAGGCTAGGCAAATTCTAAACGACCGCCACATTGTCAGCTTCCATTCCCACTCTTGTGGAAATAAATAATTTAAATTAATGGTACGAAAATAACATCACAAGAACATTTTGTTTATTTACGTTTAGCCAGCGAAATAAAAGAAGTGTCGCAGGACACGAGTTTCGACCAATCAGCGCGGACGTCTCGTTTTGTCAATCAGTTTTAACATATTAACAATATGCCTGCCGTACTTCGCCTAATGAATTCGGCCTATTAGAAAGTGACTGGAAATTAAACGTCATATTATCTATGATTCATTCAACTGAGAATTTGCCTAGCCCAATTATAAACAACCTACCTACAACCGGTAGGCGACATATATACGTTAGTACATTTACATTAGTAAATACTGATTGATAAGTGCGTCATGTGACTCACGGTGAGGTCGTAGGCGCGGCGCTGGAGGGGCAGCGCGCGCGCGGCGTACAGCCGTCCGGAGCGGGCGTGCACGCGCAGCAGGCCGCGCGCCGCGCCGCGCGCCCGCGCCGCGTACCGCACCGTGCCGTTCTCGCGCGCGTCGCCGTCAAGCGCCGTCACCTGCGATCCCGCAAACGATAACCTTAACCTTACTAACTTAACCTTAATCCTTAATATAACGAACTTTTTTTAAAATCGCCTAGAACTGTCTGTAAAAGCTAATGCAAAATACAGCTTATTTTTAACGCTTAAAAACTTCCACTTCCCGACCTAAGATCGCCCGTAAATTATTTTTCCTTTAATTTTTGTTATATTCTCTTCCTTTCCCATTGGGTTTATCCTACTGTTATTATTTTGTGGTTTCATTAATTATTGACCTGGTCCAGATATAGATTGAAACTACTTACGGACCTAATTAAAAAAAAAGTTTAAAAAGTTAAAACTCCTTACGGTTGCAATATAAATGTCGCCGAGGTCAGGCTCGTCCCATTCGTCCCAGGCGACGCGCTCGTCCTCCTCCGCCTCGCTGTCAGGCTCCCCTTCCCCGTCATCCCCCTCCCCCTCGCCATCGCCCTCTGCGCTGCTCTCCGTGCCTTCGGTTGCCACTTCATCATCCTACAAAACAATCATTACTACAATTGCCATAAATCCCGGGGTTGGCGGGGCGGCACCGCAGATGTACTTCTTTGGTGAAGTATGTGTGAGTTCTGCTCGCCGATGACCAAATAGTATTATCGACATCGGCGGAGGCCATTGTAAGTAAATGTAATTAATAAATAATAGGAAGGTCTACCTTGCGGTACGAAGATAAATGGAGAGGCGTAAGTTATGGTGTTTGAGAGAGTAAGCAACTTACACATATAGACCGAAAAATAAACTATTACAAGACTATAGAGACTATAGGTCTTTAGCACAATTTAAAAGGTTTTTTAAAATGATCGTATCGCGTTGTATCGCGCTGGGCGTGGCCCTGGGCTGGGCGCAGACCTGGTAGAGGAGTGCGGGCGCCGGCGCGGTCGCGGGCGCGGGGACTGGCACGGGCACGCGCAGGTCGTAGAAGCGCTGATTAAACGCGGGCGCGTGGTCGTTGAGGTCCGCCAGCTCGACGCGCACACGCACGGCGGCGGCCAACGCGCCGTCCCACGCGCGCACCTCCAGTGCGTGCGCGCTCGCCGCCTCGCGGTCCAGCGTGCGCCCCGTCGTCACGATCTCTCCTGCGTCCGACACACTTATTAATACTTTCCAAGTATGTACGCTCCTCGAACAAAATCTATGAAACACAAATAATTTTCACTTAATTCCCTCTTAGCTTAGCTTAGCTAGGTATCTACGTACATATAAGTACGCATTAAATAACCAAAAATGCTGTACGAAATCAAAGCGTTTGATTTGCGCGTCTATGATGACGTCACTTAGATTAATATTCATCTCTATGATGTTGTCCTAAAGAAAACCCACAACTTCCATAACAGGATCCATTCATTTTACCAATTTTGTACCTGTGTAGCCCTCTACGAGATGGACGGAAGATCGGGTCAATGTCGCGGGAGCTCACTGTACCAGACCGGCAAGGGACGGAACTTTGGGGCATGCCTGGGGGCTACGTCCAATCGAGTCTTTTGATATCACCAAACACGTTACGTTTATTATAAGCGAAGCTTAACCAGAATTTCGCACAGTATTCATCGTGTCTAGTAGATTTGTATCTTCTGTCATAGTAAAGGTATGCCTCGCGTTCTGTACGCTTCATATTAACCTATGTACTCTGTATATGTTACACGAAATCGAAACAAAAAGCTAGTACCGGTATCCTCGTCGATGGCGAAGAGTCCGTCGGGGTTTCCGGCCACTATGGAATATCGCACGGGCTGCGGCGCGGCGTCGCCGTCGGGCGCGCGCACTACTGCCACGCGCGTGCCCGCCGCGCAGTGTTCTTCCACGCGCGCGGTGTACGCCGCGCGCTCCGGCCACGGCGCCACGTCGTTCACGTCCAGCACCTCCACGAATACCTGCCGACCAGCACGCATCACTCACTCACTGCACCGCTCTATGCGGCTCGCGCATGCACAGAATGGCCTCGGCGATAACATTACCTGAATGCAGGCGTGGCGTGGCACAAGCCCATGGTCCTCCGCGCATGCCGTCAGCCAGTAGTGGTCCGCGCGCTCGCGGTCCAGCGGCGCCAGCGTGCGCACCACCCCTGTCACATCGCCAATATCAAAAGAGATCGCCCGTTATATCTTTTGATGTAATAATTAAATTAATAAATTCACTACCAGATATGTAAATGTTATTTGTTTTTAGAAAGCAAAGTGCTTTTAATTTTACACGATGATACGTAGTTACATAGCCTAAGAAATTCGTAACTATAAGAAACTATCGGAACGGAGCTATTGCAAATTACATTTGTACAAGGTCAATTGATCGAAATAAGGTTTATCCCGAAAGTGTAAGAACACACTGACCGGTGTCGTCGACGGAAAAGTGCGATATGCCGCTACCGTCCAGTGCATAGTACGCGAGGCGGGAGTCGCGGCCTGGCGGGTCGGCGTCGGTGGCGACCAGCGCCCCCACGCGCGCGCCTAGCGGAGCGTCCTCGCGCACGGACAGCGCGGCGGCCGCGCGCTCCGCGAACACGGGCGCGTGCCGGTTCTCGTCCACGTCGCCCACCTCCACCACGAGCGTGGCCTCGGCCCACAGCGCCGGTTGGCCGCCGTCCGTCGCGCGCACCGTCACGCCGTACACCTGCCGCATACCGACAAACACGTCACTCATACTGTTATCGTCCATGTATGCTATGATATGCATGAGGCCTAATTTCAGTCCTCCTCCCCTTCCCACCCTTTCCTTATAAGGATAGGATAGGAACGGGAAGTGGATAGGGGGGTAAAAGGGGAAAGAATATGTCCTTTTCCCAGTATATCAATATATAGTATATATAACATTAAAGGTAGGCCACGCATCTGCAACACATTTGCTTGTTGCGGATGTCTATAGGTAGCGCTCACACAACATCAAGTGATCCGCTTGCTCGTTTGCCACCATATACAATAAAAAAAATTATGTTCGCCAGAGCGATACCTTCCCGCTTTCCACCGGCCTTACAACTTGGCGTATGTTTCCAATGTATTCTATTGTATGTAGTGTGAATTAATAAATTAAAAAAAAATATGAAAGATATTGGCTTTGAATTCAAAGAAAGCGTAATTCAATCATAGGACTTTTTTTTAAATTTCGTTTATTATTACGAATAAGGTCTAATTTAAGATACATATGCTAAAATTCCTTATCATAATTACAAAAGCGGGAGTAATCCGTTACCTGTTTCTCTTCATAGTCGAGCCGTTTCGCAGTGCGCACGGTGCCCGAAGAGCTATCGACCGTGAAGACAATGTCATCGGCCGATTGGTCGGGCAGGGAATAGGTGACGACCCCGCCGGCGCCCAGGTCCGGGTCGAAGGCTTCCAGCACGGCTACCGGCGTGCCCGTTGGCACATCCTCGCGCACCCGCGCGTTGTACGTGGGCAGCGCGAAACGCGGCGCGTTGTCATTGACGTCGTCGACGGCGACGCGAACAAGCGCCTCGGCACGCAGCCCGCCGCCGTCCGTTGCGCGCACGCTCAGCTCGTAGAGCGCGCGCCGCTCTCTGTCCAGCGCAGCGCACACGGCCAGCAGACCGGTGTCGCGTTCCACGCAGAACTCGCCAGCGTCAGTACCGCTCACGCTGTACGCTATGCGCGAGAATTCTCCCGCATCGCGGTCCGTCGCATTAGCGCGAAATATCACGGTCCCGTTGATAGCGTTTTCGGTAACGCGGAAGCTGGCTAAGGTCTTTTCAAATTTTGGAGCGTTGTCATTCACGTCGAGCACGGTGACGGGAAGCAGCCGCGAGACGGATCGCTGCGGCACGCCCAAGTCATAAACGGTAATGTTTAAATAATATTCATTCTCTCTTTCGCGATCTAAGTATCCGATGACTTTTAGTTCGCCGGTGTCCGGGTCGATCCGGAAGGCGGAGTCTGCATCGCCACCCGATATCGCGTACACGAGCAGACCGTTGTAGCCGAGGTCTCGGTCGCGCGCGCGAAGTCGCACTAGCGACGTTCCTAACGCCACAGACTCATTTACTTTCACCTCCACGGGAAAGTCGAGGAATTCGGGCACATGTAGATTTTCACCATACCGTGAAGGCGCCAGCGGAAAGTCTTCAGCGAAATCTATTGGAGCGTTACTGCGTTCGGCCGCAGCCAGTAGCTCGATGAGGCGTCGCGCCACACCGGTGTCGCGGCACTCGAGTGCACCCACTTCGCCGGCGTTGCCCCCGCCGCCCCCTCCTCCGACGAGGTGCAGTGTCAGCGACGTGGGGTCGGCGAAGTGTGTGCCGTCCGTCGCAGTCACGTTCAGCACTCTGGTATCGGCGCGAACATCGGCCAAGTCGCAGGATAGAGTGACGACGCCGGTGCCGGAGTCCAGGGTGAAACAGTTATCTTCGTTGCCGCCCACCAGCCGGTACGAGACCACATCGCCCGAATCGAAGTCGATAGCGGAAAGAGTCAAAATTTCGTAACCTATCGCTAGCCGCCGCGGAAGGTAGCCGACGCAATCCACACGCTCGAACTGTGGCCTGTTGTCGTTAACATCTTCGAGACGGACCGTGAGTCTCATTTCGGCCTGACGTCTATAAGGTAGGCCCCAATCGCTAGCGCGTATTCTTAAAATGTATTCACGTCGCATACTTTCGTAGTCTAGGAGTTTAGTCGTTCGCACGGCACCCGAAAAGTGGTCCACCTCGAACGGGATCGGTTGTAGATTAGCGACGCTGTACGATATATAAGCGTTTTCGCCGGAGTCGGCGTCTCTTGCCGAGACTCTCGCGACCACGACGCCGGTGGGCCCGTTCTCGGCCAGCGTTACCTCTACATCCTCCCTCTCAAAAACAGGATTGTTGTCATTCGCATCCACGATGCCTATTTTCACTTTAGCCGAAGATTGTTTCCTGGTTCCGGCGTTTCCTTGGTCGATTGCGGAGACCGTAAGAGTATAAAGTGATTTTTCTTCAGCATCGAGCGCCACCGCGGTGTACAACACGCCGGTGTCAGGATTCACGAAGAACTCGCCGCCCTCGTTGCCACCTACGATCTCTATATACACACGTGCATTGCGGCCCTCGTCACGGTCGCTCACTTTAAGTCTAATGACCGGTGTATTGGGCGGTGCCGTCTCCGGGACGTTGGCCTCGTAAACTTCGCGACTGAAGACGGGGGCGTTGTCGTTGGCGTCCACGAGCGTCACCGGCAGGGTAAGATAGGAGGAGCGCGGGGGACGGCCCGCATCAGACGCGCGCAGCGTGAGGTTGTAGCCGCGAGGAGAGGCTTCACGGTCGAGCAGCGCGTGCACAACGATGTCGTACTCGTTCGGTTGCTCGGATGGGCGCACACGAAAGTGACCATCGGGATCCCCGTCGACGATCTCGAGACCTGCAATCTGGCCGTGGTCGCCCGCATCTTGGTCTGTAACTTCTACTATTGCGTATATCTCTGCGGTGGAGTTCTCGACGAGTTCGGGCAAACGCCGCACGCGCAACTCCGGAGCGTGCAAGTTGACGGGGGCCACGCGCACCGTGAGTGTGGCGCGCGCGGCGGGCGCATTCTCACCGTGCATCAGCAACGAAGCGCGATCTCGAGCCAGCACGGTGATCTCGTAACGAGTCTTCTCGGCCGCCACCAAAGCGCACGTCACCGTCACCACCCCGCTGGTCGGGTGTACGGCGAAACGATCGGTCGTCTCGGCGAGACTGTAATAAATCTCACCGTTTATACCTACGTCGGCGTCCTCCGCGGACACGCGAGCGATGCTCGAGTGTAGGGGCGCGTCCTCCGGCACGACCGCCTCGTATTCCGTTGGATAGAACAGCGGACTGAGGTCGTTCTCGTCGGTGACTTCCACGACGACCACCGTGTCCGCTTCGAGTTGTGTACCGTCGGGCAATTGTGTAGTGGCACGCACGTCCAGGCGGTAAGAGTCGCGGCGCTCACGGTTAAGTACGTCGGCATGTCCGGCACGCGTGCGGATGAGAAGAAAACATAAGTTTCCCACGACTCGTTCTTCCGCCTTGAAAAACTTATCGCGGTCACCGTGACGGATGCGGAAGCGGATTTTCGAGTCGGAGAAGGGGAGCGGCAGGACGGGGTGGTCGGCGCCGGGCGGCGGCTCCGCATAGGTGCGCGGCGGAGAGTTCTCGGGCACAGTAACGTTGTAAAGCGTGCGCGGAAAGCGCAGTGCAGGCGGGCCGGGTCCCGCGGCGCACCACGCGGCCGCCGCCAGCAGCAGCGCCGCGCAGCGTACTTGCCGCGCGCCCGCCATGCCGCCGCCGCCGCGCGCTGCTCCACACTGACGCTGGTGAGAAAAAGTTAATAAAATGTTTTAATCATCTCATTCAGGTACAGTCGTCTACACAGATCACAGTACAGTATTTGACAGGACTGATCATGACATCTTTATAAAAGGGCTAAGCAACAATTTCTATTTCTGAGATTAACGGTAACAAACGTACAAACAGGCGAAAATTGTAATTGTCATTTTTTTGGATTTTATTGCGCTTATAGAGGCCCCCAATAGTTTTTCTCAAATATCTTTCATGTACGGACAGCGATCAGTTACAGTTTTATTATATGTATAGATTTCACGCAGAATGCTACTGTACAATTTGTTTGTCATAAATTTCATCTAGATGGCGCTATATCTAGAATCGCGCAAACTCACAAATGCTACAATTCAATTAGATAGTTATGAACGTGTTGCACTCGTATAGTTACATCGCTTTGCATTTTAAAACCCCCCTCGTGCAACACCTGTTTTTATGATTTAAAGCTACTTTTATAAAAATGAGTGCAGTGGTGGTCCAGTGGTATAGGCCCCGAATTACATACTGTAGGTCGCAGGTTCGAACCCAGACAGGCGCTTTACTTTTTTTAATTTATTTCATCACCGTTTATTTTATCTGTCGAAAGGGGTTTCCATACGGATATTGTAGGGGTCACACAAACAAGTAGGTACAATCCTGTGATGATATTCCACCTTAAAATAATGACAAGGAAACAATATCCAGTAGGATGGAGCTTTTAAAACCCTGAAACAAACCTGGTTTCTTTTTTCAAGTACCAACGTAGATATGAAAACATAATTGGTTCATGTTGTAACAATACAGTATTCAGAAGTAATAAATCATTCCTGTATTGTCTGAATAGCGAAGGTCGTACAACTTAAGAGCGGGAAACAAAAGTGGTAATACAAACTGGCAGGGATGTACTGATGTATTCAGTGCTACCTAATTGGTTATTTGTAAACCGAGTTTGTCTCGTTGCGAGAATCAAGGCAATTTTTCTGTTAACGGAATACTGTCCCTGGACAGTATTTCTTGGGCCTAAGTACACACCTAGGTACACTCGGGGCCCTGGCCCTACCTAGGTGTCAATGTTACTACAGTGCTTATAAATAAGTCATAGGTACTTACGAGAGGGCGGGCGCGGAGTCAGCGCGGCCGCTGGGGCTGCATGTGTTCCTTCTGAAACAATAACATTATTGAATAAGAAAAAAGCAACATAATAACCATACATTTTTTTATGTTAGAAGATGGCAGACGAGCAAGCGGCTCACCTGATGTAAAGTGAGTGCTACCCATAGAGATCCGCAACAAGCAAATGTGTTGCAGGTGCGTTGCCTACCTTTAATGGACAGAGGAGGGCATAGACAGGTAAGAGGATATTCCCTTTTCCCCGTTAACCCCCTCCCCGTCCAATCCTCTTCACTTTCTCATCCCATTCCCCTAATGAACGGGTGGGAAGGGGAAGAGTACTGAAATAAGGCTTCCGGCACTTAACTCACCAGACAAAACGCAGAGTACTTCTACTTCACACCTGTTTTCTGTGAGGTCGTGGTATTTCACCGGGCGAGCCGGCCCATTCGTGCAACAGATGTTCTTGTTGCGGACTCTACCACATATCGTAACATAAGGTACCTTATAAAATACGTAATCGCTCGCTATCTTTCACAATAAAAACAGAAAATTACTTCTGCGGAGCGCCGCTAACACAGCGACAGCTGCCATGTACTAGTTCAGTTTTTTGCGATACCTTTTATCGTCCGATAGTTTGGTCGGTGCCACACGCCCATCGTAATAAAACTATAGGTAAGTCGACAACCAATTAACACCCATTAAACAGTAACAGATTGTCAAATGAGAAATTTTACACCGACAACGCAAAGTAATAAAATTTCCTAAAGAAAAAAATCAAGTGTAGAATGAGTCAACGCTGCTTTAAAGTGTGCGTACAGCAAAGGATTGGCGGCGGCGATACTACGTTACAGTACCCACGAGAAAAGACGTATAGAATGGATTGAAAATCGGTGCCAAGATCCAATTAATTCATTATAAACCCCGTCAAAAACAAAACAAATAACAGTTTTTATTTAAATCCTACTAATATTATAAATGTGAATGTAAGTTCGTTTGTTACGCTTTCACATGAAAACTACTCAACCATCATCATGAAACTTTGTACACATATTCTTGGAGGTACTAGAAGTAACGTAGGATACTTTTATAAAAAAAATTCTATATAAAAAGCGAAGTATGTATGTTCCCTATAGACCTATAGACTCCGAAACGGCTGGACCGATTTCGATGAATTTTACAGGGATTGTTCAGATTGGATCAAAATAAGTAGTGGTACGCGGGCGAAGCCGGGGCGGGTCAGTAGTAACTATATATTTCTAATATCCCTGTGCGTCTCGTTTGATGTGCACGCGGGAGTGCGGCGCGTTTGTAAAGCGTTTCCTCCGGCCGATGACTAGGTCCCTTTAATGTTTCAATTCTCGGAAGACTATTGCCACACCCCTGCCCCCACCCGCGCCCCCATCCGCGACCGTGCACACTAATTAGCCGCGAGGAGCCGCGCGCATCCGTCATCAACTCGTGTAAGTATAAGGGCCTTTCCACGCGACGTTTATTGTTCGCGCGGACATCGCGCGTTGAACACGATTAGGAGGCCTAGCCAATGCAAGACCCTGAATATTTTGTCATGCAATCGATGAGGGCATTATGCGTCATGGACAACCATTCCTTTTTGCTCGGTGTATTTCGGTATTCGACCATAATACCATTTTGTTTTTATTCGTAACTTGTACTAAATATAAAATATAGCTTTCTCAACAAAAACATAAAGACTGTTAGTTCTCTAATACTCAAGCGCACAAACGGAAAGATAAAGGGGTGTTCACTGTTGATACAACAAAGTACTGGTTTCTTATGGAATAAAATTGTTTTTTAAGGATTTTACTACGTTTATTCAAAAAAAAATATTTCCGAAGTTTGCCAAAACGATATCACTTAATTAAGATTTGCATACGCGGCACCAAGTTGGTGCCACTTTGCAATATTTGACTGTTCTTACTTAATATTTTACATGTTTTATTATGAACTTCCTATGAATATAATAAATTTGGTAAAGCAACTGATAAATAAACTATTAACTATAACGGAAAAAGTTGATTTTATGGTAATTTATCGCTTCACAGGAGGAACTGTAGTGTAAGCGGGGCGGGAGGAGCGGCAGGGAGGCGCGGGGCGCACGCTCCCCTCGGCTTCTACCATCTCTTTTCCCTTTCAAATTAACTTATATTACCCTACAGTGGTATGGCCCGCAATAACATCTGTTCCATGAATGGGTCAGCTTGACCGGTGAAATACCACGACCTCACAGAAGACTGGCGTGAAGTAGAAGTACTCTGCGTTTTGTCCGATGAGTCAGGTGCCGGAGGCCTAATTTCACTCCTCTTCCCCTCGGTCCTGAGCAATTGCAACCGCTGCCAACTAGGAGTGCGTTACAAGTCCTACTATTGATTGTGTCTTTGTATTAATTGTAGTGTGTTTATAGCGAAACCTTCTGTAGCCGCGTTAGACGATGAGGTATGGGAAATCCTACAGGTCCCCGCGTGACGTGAGCAACGTGCCTTTGAATATGAAAGTTTCTCTCATTTATTTGTTGCGTTCAATTTAATTTTGTTGGGAAGGAATGAAGAATGTATTATTCAGTTATTTTTGAACTGTCGTCGCTCCTTCTCATCTGTTTTGAGTTTTCACTTCAGTCAGCAGTCCATATTTATTTTCTTATCATTAACAACCTATGTATTAGTAGTATTATTTATTTACTAGTGACCCGCCCCGGCGTCGCCCGGGTACCACTAATTATGTTGATCCGACCGCTACCAAACACAGGAATGTGCCAATCTGGACAATCCCTGTAAATTTCATCGAAATCGGTCCAGCCGTTTCAGAGTCTATAGGTCAATAGGGAACATACATACTTCGCTTTTTATATATCATTTTTTTTTCATAAAAGTTATCCAATGTACTTCTAGTACCTCCAAGAATATGTGTACAAAGTTTCATGATGATCGCTTGAGTAGTTTTCGCGTGAAAGCGTAACAAACAAACTTACATTCACATTTATAATATTAGTAGGGATTTAAGGAACTTATTGTTATTGCGATGAAATATGTTACTTGCAATTAACTACATATTTAACTTCGTTTCGTCAAATTATACGGGGTAGCGGTATGTTCTCGTTTGCGAGTAGAATTAAATTTGAAGAAGGGGAAGAGATTAAAATATTTTTCATTTGTTCTGTGCCCTTAAGTCACCCAGAGGGATCGGCAGGGCGCGGGGCGCGGGGCGCGGGGCGCGGGGCGCGGGGAGCGGCGCAGTAGGCACACGTGCCACGAAATGGTAACATGGCTTTCTAATGGAATCAAACCAAGATATTAGTACATATTCCGTAGCATAACGACCGGTATTATCTTTAGTGTCGTAAACAGAACTGGGGCTGGGGTTCTTCATAATTTCGATGCTTATTATGGAAGTCCCAGTGGAGGGCGCTCTGGAGAGGGAAACGTTAGGTACATGCTCTATGCGAAAGTGTACAGTTTGTGTGCGCGGTACAAAAAGTGTGTGGAGACGCGTGGCTCGTGGTCGCGCGAGTCGCGGACCTCGCCACTTGACCCACGGCCACTTGATGGCAATTACCAGCTGGCGGTCCGCCCCCCCGCCCTCCACCCCCAGCACCCCGCGCATATCACATGCCCCCAATTCTTTATAATTATCTAAATGAATCAATCCGCAATAATGCAAAAGTGACGGCTCCGACAAACTCCACCACTCATAAACAATCAAACCCTTACTTACGCACTTTACAAATTGTTCATTCAAGCGTATCTACATAAGTATACTAATAATACATGAGACATTATTCACACACGGCCATCTGATCCCAAACTAAGCAGAGCTTGTGCTATGGCAACCAGATAACTGATATACTACATATACTACTTTTTGTTTGTAAATACATACTGAAGTCCAGTCCAGTCTCCCCACCACTGTCCTCAGGAGGCTGTTGGACGTGCCCCGCACCCGTTGCATCAGGGATGCTATACGTCTTCTGATGATAGCTGAAAAGCTATCAACGCCATGGCTTAAGACCCTGAAGGCATTGTTATATTGGGTACGCGGGGCTCTGTATGCTATTATATAATACCATGTTTTTATGTATTCCTTTTATACGGAAAATAAACTGTTCCATAAAATGTTCAATAAATAATATCGGTTTCCAGGGTAATGTTTTAACAATAACGATTTTACTTTTGACACATGTGTCCCACCTGTACCTAATTCGAAGTCGTTACGCTGAATCAAATTACAAAGAAATAAATGTGCGAACCCGTGGACAACAGGTACACAAAAACGCAAATAATTACATCGTTTTATGGTCATTTTATTGTAAAAAAGTTCACAAATTATTTTTTGTATTTATTCATTTCAAAAAAATTACAATATGGTTACATTAAACTTTCCCGCCACACCACATACGTGCTTTGTAGGCGACGCACCTTTTACACAGATTACAAATTTATAGCATGTAAATTACAAATTAAATAAAAAAACTATAACATCTAAAAATACAAGCAGTCAAAGTAATAAAATACCTTCACTATTGATTCAATGAATCATCGCAGGTAATATTTTTATATAGTTCGTTCAATGTAACATTACCCTGCGCAGGGAGCCACTACACGCACCTTATCAGTAAGAGTAAGCGGGACGAGTGCGGTGCAGGGGGGAGGTGACGACAGCTGCGCGCACGCGCACTAATGATATATTTTTTGTTTGACAAGGGTTGCAAGACAAAAGTCGTTATAAAGAAACTTCTTGTTATAGTGTAACAGTAAGCCTACACCCAGCTACACAGGATATCGTGGCAACGTCGCCCTCTACGTGTCCCAGCAGTTTATATAGAAACGCAGTTCACGTGTATGTTTTAAGGTTTCTGACAGCAAGACAACACATGGTATATTTCGTCAAGAATCTATCTGATCCGTGTGTGCTTCCCTGTTAGGTAACATTCATTGCACACAGTAAGTGATCTAGTGTCACCGGAGTGTTGTTTGATGCACGTTTGTAACTCGTTCACGCCAAAACGGTTTAACGGATCTGGATGAAATTAGGTACAGATATAGATTATAGTCTGGAAAAGCACATAGGCTTTTCATTTTATTTATTTTTATCCCGAAAAATGTAAGCAAGCCGGAGTGAATCACTAGTGTATGCATTAATAACGATAAATAAACCAACAGAAGCGTATACAACAGAAGCGAAATATTGAAGTCTTCATTATTAGCTACCCTGCAGGCCAAAAGTTTGAGACCACCTTGAAAAAATTACAATATTGAATAAAACTACTACTAAATAAAACAAAAGTTAGTGCTCTACAAATTATTAATTTACCTTATTAAATAGGGAACTTTTTATGTAACATAAAATAATTTAAAAACTACAATAATTGCCATTATTATTAATAAAAAAAATATATTTTATATTTTTCGTCGAAAAATCTTCCCTTACTTTTTATAACTTTTTTGAGCAATCTTGGTAACCGGGCTATTAGTTTATTGATAGTTTCTTGTGAAACATTATTCCAACTCTCATGTAAAGTCCTCCAGAGGTCTTCTTTTGACGTCGGACAATGACTACGGACGTTTCTGTCCATCTCCTCCCAGAGAAGCTCTATCGGATTGAGATCCGGACTCTGAGGGGGCCACTCCATGTTTTTCAAAACTCCTTCCGTCTCTTTGAGCTCTAAATTCTGGCTCTAACTTCTGGTGCTGTTAAACGTCTATTGCGCTTGCTTGTTACAACAATGAAGTTGTCTTCGCTAGAAGTGGTTGCTCTCGGCCTCCCCGAGCGCGGTAGGTCTTGATGACTGCCGGTTGTCTTGTGTCGAGTTATTGCGTTATGAACACAAGTCTTCGATAACTTCAGCTTAGCGACAATTTCTCGTTCAGACTTGCCTTCGTCGTATAGAGTAACGATGGCGGAACGAGTTTCACTGGAGATTTCACGGACTTTTCCCATTTTTGGAGATCTTCACTTGACAAAACAGTAGCTCAGACTGAATAGATTTAACCAAGACTAACTCCTAAGTAGCCATGCTATGAATAGGATTTGTGGCTTAAAATATTCCTAAATATTTATCAACGTAAAACAATAACCAAGCAAGTACAAGGGAGCCGCCATATAATATAATGACAATTGCAACACCTGGTCCTTACGCGGCACTCATCTGTGGTAAATAAACAATGCCCATTTATGGCATAGTCATTGTGTAAAAGATAAGAGAAATGGTGTTTAGATATTCAAAATGATTAGTAGATTACACAGGTGTTCATATTGTTATGTTATCATACGCAGATTTAAAATATTTTGCAAATTATAACCTGTGTACAAAGTGGTCTCCAACTTTTGGCCGACAGTGTATATTCGCTCAGTAGCTGTGGACTTGTGCAAGTCATGTGATCACCTAGTACTTTGCCGACACAAATGATACGTGTAGGTGTCGCGGCGCCGCGTGCTCGCAGCCCAAGCTCAGGTAAACTTTGCAGCGCGTTTCCGCCCGCGGGCGCTGCGCAGACATCCCGCACGGCCGCGCGCGCGAGGTCGCTGAACTTGCGCCGGCGACTACTACGCTCTAAATCTGTTCACGTGCTTAATATCTGGCCGCTTAATAACCTTGTCGGATACATGACATGGAAAACAAATTAAGTGATCACACAAACGTGCGTCTCACGTAGTCGGAAGGCTCCAAAAGAAATGCAAAGAGCAATATGCTAGACTTAGAGGTACGATTATAAATTGAGGGAATTGATAAGTGATTACTGCGTGCGCTAAGCACGACACAAGCAGCAGTCCCCCCGCCCCACCCCGCCCCGCCTCCTGCCCCGTCCTCTCTCCCCGCGTGCCTCCTGCACCCCTCCGCACGCTTCTTTTACTTTTATCTAGCGGGACACGACGACAGGACTTTTACGGCCGCTATAAAATCGCTTTCGTCTAGCAATTTCACGGATAAATTTGATAACAATTCCTGGGGGATGTATAATACAGTTTTATCTATAGCGAACGCCTCGTGCTCGCTTTTCATACCATTTATATCTTATTCGGGCGGATTATTATTTCGGAGTGGGGACACGTCGACCGAGCGACGTCTGGACAGTGGCGGCTGTAGCACGCCGATGAGAGGAGCGCTCGTAAAATGTCTTACTGCCGTTTTAATTACTTTTGTGTAATTGCGGGGGTGGGACTTGCCGGTCGTTTAGCAGACGCCGGCGACATATATATATATACCTTCCAGAACTCCCTTTTGTCAAAGATTGTGATTGAAAGATACACAAGTGTACTTGCGTGTTATTATTGTAACCAAATGAAAATGAAGTAATAACATATTAGGACCATAGATATAAAGACACAGAGTTTTCAAACGCAGAGGGACACAAGTTTACAAAATTTTCCAATCCTACCATTATTATAAATGCGACAGTTTGTAAGTATGGATGTTTGTTATTATTTCACGCAAAAATGGCTGAACGGATCTGGAAGAAATTGGGCACAGAGAAAGACTAGAGTCTGGAATAGCATATAGACTACTTTTTGTCCCGGAAAAATGTACGGTTCCCGTGGGATATTTTTTTTGGTTTTTTGTCTACGTACATAAAACCGAAACGGTTACCCGGGCGGAGCTGGGCGGATCACTAGTCCTATAAACCTTGCCATTTATCATTTATGCAGGTGGCCGGCTAGGAATCGGGTCTATAACTAAGCGGTTGTAATGTACCTAGGGCCATTAATGTGAATTAAGCGTCTTTTACGCACGCACGAAAACATTCAGACAGAATAAATATTAATCAATGTTATATTTTGGTGTTGCATTTTTGACCTAGATTTCCTCCGATCTATAACCGGGCTCAACTCAAAGCGCTGGCACTTGTTGGAAATGAACAACGTGATATCAATACTCTTGATGACTAGGCAATACCATTTTATCCGATTTAAAAGTATAAGGTGAAACAAAACTAATCTATCTAGACGTAATCAAGCCAGAAACATATTGTTTTTGTTAATGCCGCGTATTTTAAAGCTTATATCGAGAAATGAACAGGGATTAAACAGGTCGGGAGCGCTAATGGGGCTGTTAATTCTGCTCAAATATTAAATAACGGGTGAACTGCAACATCGGGTCTGACGCGAGCCGCAAACATATGTATTTTCTTTTATAATTACACGAGATATGATTTACATTAGCGAATTTTATTATCCATAAGTTTGACCAAGATTGCCAGGTCCGGTTTCATTCCATCTATGCCTATCCCTACTAATATTATAAGTGTGAATGTAAGTTTGTTTGTTACACTTTCACGCGAAAACTACTCAACCGATCATCATGAAACTTTTTACACATATTCTTGGAGGTATTAGAAGTAACATAGGATACTTTTTTATGAAAAAAAAATTGTTTTACGAAAAATACAAAAAATCTAGCTACTTCAACGCCATTACCTTGGATAAATGTACGGTTCCCGTGGGATACGTTTTGTTTTTTTAACGGATGCATACATACATATATAAAAGACGATGTGTAGATTCCGAACGGCTACCCGGGCGAACCCGGGGCGGATCACTAGTATATTATAAAGAAGAAAGATTTGATTGTTTGTTTGCAATGAAACTACTGAACCGATTCGAGAAATTCTTCCACTGTTGGGAAACTACACTATCTCCGGGTGACGTAGGCTATATCATATTTTCAAAATAATTAGAGATTCTTACTAAAACTCCAATAATGTAACCCGGGGTGTACAAAAATAACCTAAAATATTATTTACTTTGAAATTTGATTACTACGTGTAATTTCGTCCAACTTTAAAGATAGATAGGTAGTTGGATTGTTGCGAAGCCGGGGCGCATCGCTTGTTTATATTATAAATCAATACATATTTTAATATATTACAGCGAATATGTGAGCATAAGTTAGTTGAGGTTTACTCCTGCACAAGGACGGGAATAAACTTGTAAAAACTGTGTGCGAAATGTTTATTTCTTTTTCTTTTTATGAAAAATAGGTATGTAATCATAAGCTGGCGTAACAGTCCACAGTAAAACTTAATGTGGTGGATTGCAACCGCGGGAACTAGCGAGGGCAACCAGTCCGGTGACAGGCACCACTCCTGTCGCGTCGCCGAGTGCAACATAACTCAAGAATAATGTTACCACAATCACAGACACACCTCTCCTCTTACGTTCAGTAGACCAGCCCTAACCCGGTACCGTACAGTATTAGATGCAGTGCCGCGCGTGACATCATTCATTATTATTCCACCAAATAATCGTAAAAACGTATCGTAACAAAATCGTAATAATTAATTAGACAGGGATTAATCATATAACTATTGCCAAGATTACCGTACAGTATGGGACGGACGTCACGATGTGTGCGGAGGTCGTAGCGATGGCGCCTGTTGCGTGACCTCACAGAATTTAGAGGTACATACTCATTGTTCTTCTGCGTTTGTACGCCGTCTGCGTTTTGTACGGTAGCGTAGTAGTAGGTAGTGGCTTACATTTTTCTTCGCGTTGACGTAAATATACTTTTGGTAAACTTGTTACTTGATGATTTATGCTTAGTTTGCTGCTCCAGTTGAAAATTGTATGCAATGAATCCATATGGAGCGCTCTCAATGTGACACGATAGGAAATGTTTACAATTTGCAATGAAGCATATTAATTATTCCGAGCTCGTGTACGATACATTACGTATGTAATCTTTATACGTTTGCAGCTAGCTCGGTGAATCGTGGCTGTATACAGCGGGCGCGCGGTCAACGGTTTCATCAATCAATGTTTATTACATGGCGCCGCGTGACGTCAGCGTCGCCGGTGAACGTGCTCGGCGCGCGGCTGCTCGGCGAGCGTGCTCGGCGGCAACGAGATTTTCAATACGGAGTTGCAGATCTAAATTGTAGCAGTATTGACGGTGATGTTCAATTAATAGATACATCATGCCGTAATAGTAAGCAATAAACAGTATGTAACAGGATGTTGAAATACGTACCGGCGGCTCGTGTTCTACATTATAAATAAAGCCGGCAAGTCGCAGGCGGGCAACACCGACCCACCTTGACCCCGGCTAAATATAGCGCGGACTTGACGAGGCGCGCCGCCGCCGCCGCTAAGACGAAGGCTTCGAATGAGTCGTTAGTAACATAGTTCATAAAACAAAGTTCTTCCCTCATACCAATACACGTTTAAGTGTTTTGTTTCTTTCATTCTCTTCAAAGTTAAATTTAGAGACGGCTGAGCGAAGTCTCCGCGGACTGAGACCGCCGCGCCGCCGCGCCGCTGTTCGGCAACGCCGGGATGTCGACAATACTGACTAGTTCCTGTTTTATGTTCGCCATCGATTTTATATAGATATTTATCTTCTAGTTTTTGGATTTTTGGGATTGAACCACATACATTATAAAATTCTTAGATTGACACAAAATCATAGATTTTATTGTTCACAATTCAATGAATCATGAATTCATTTCTGACAGAAAGTGAATGAAATGATAATTCGATCATCATGTACGCGTGTAGCAGAAACACTGCAGCCATAATCCTGTTGAAATCTTCAATGAACTATACAGACCTCACCCACGTGTAAAGTTCATACTAGCGGCGAAGTGAGCACGGGCGGGGGCGGGGGCGGGAGCATGCGGGAGCGGGGCCCGGGTTGCGGGGGCGGACTACTTTCACTGCGCGCGGCCGCATGCCACAAGGGAACGGGTTCTGCCTGCCCTCGATACCGCTCCTTGCAGCTAACTACTTTGTCCCAACTATCGTGTGTCTATAATTGACAAAAATACATGTCTTTAATAACTACATTGTATTGAAACTCCTACAATAGGTACAATTGCTCTCGCGTTTCGTCAACGGACATAGCGACGCACGCTGTGAGGCATGTCTTTCTGATTTGTATTGTAAAACAACGCAGCGACAGCGCTGCGTCGTCCGTCGACACAAACGTAACGCACGTGTGACATCGCTCTTACACCGCGTGACACGCGATGAACGTGGCGCTGGTCCTTTATTAGTTACATACTATAATAACAAGTGTTGATCTGAGAATTAGTTGCGTTGCTAGGCCGTTTGGATCAGCAATGCCGCCTCGTTTGTATGATGCCTTATGTTGTATTACCATGGGCGTGGGCTTCATAAGGTTTATATTTCTAATTCCCGAGCACATCCTTGTCGCTGTGCCGGAGTTTTGCCGGGGAATGTCCGGGACCATATCGTAGTTTTGTAAAAGATTTGTCGGAAGTAAGTCATCGTCATTTAGTTGGTAAGCAGTGGCGCTGAAGGCTTCATTATAGAACAGTGTGTATTGTCGACTAGTCTCCAGTAGAAATGTTTAACGAATGCGCCGTGTGCGGTGTGGCAGGCAGGTGGAAACTTCTTACGCACGATATCTTTACGGTGGAGGTAACAGCACAACTGACTATAGATATATCTGAGGCGATTTGTGTGTTATCTTAACAAAATAATAATTTACGTATCACCCACATGAAAAAAATTACCCGTAGGAACAATTAATTTATGGTAGCGAGGTGTGCCTGGAGCGTGATGTGAGGCTCACTACTTAAATCAGCGAATAACCGCCGCCTGGCAGATATGAGGTCGTTTTAAAGTCATATTGCTTTGGTAAACACAAAATGTTGATATCGGTATCATATGAGGTATCTAAATGAGTACGGATTCAAGTAAATATATTAAAGATTCGACTGCCGGCTGCCGACATCTCGTCTCGTAAGACGATTGCACCCGCTCGTTGGTGGATTGCATGGATTATAAGAACAATATATACTTAAAATACTTTTTAAACTGCAGAATATTACATTGAGAAAAGTATCACTCAACCGTCCGCTTCGTAACAGACGAGAACCTCGCTTAAATTTTAGTTAATGGATAAAGTAAAATGTCGCGTCCATTACAACATCTATTACGTATAAAAACAATCTACCACAATGACACATTCACAAAAACTAAACTGTAAAGAAAACTTGTTAACTGGAACCATGACGATATGAGACTTGTGTACTGTTGCCAGTGAGAACCTTGAAGTGATCCAGTCGCCAGCGGTGACTGGTCAGCGATAGAAGTGTTCATCAGGAACTAGCTTGGGTCAAGTCACGCTCTGTTGTGCTCTGATGTTATATCATAGCACCATGCATTTGCTTGTATTCTGATTCATCCGCCTGGGATATTAGAAAGTATTTTTGTGACTAAACCATTCACCTAATCAATATTTTACAGGACAGTAAAAATATTGTAAACAAAAGTACAAGAAAATAACTTGGCAATGATTATATAGGCGGTGCTATAAATGGTTGCATATTTTCTTACGATCGTGTTTTAGAGCATCCTGTTTATTTTTACATATATGTTCTATTCAGAAAACGATGTTGTTTATTGTTGCCATATTTTCGGCCAAGGAATCTGTTCTCTTACGTCGTTCACGTCATTTCCGGAAAACCAGGTCCAGAAAAAGCCGGTATCCAGTGAGTTTTATTATTTGTTCTGTACAATCTACCTCAAACATGTCACGTAAATGTTTTGGTGTATTGATCGTTTAGGAGGTACAATGACTTATTTAAGTTAAATGATTTGTAGAGGCCTGACTTAGAGGAAAGTCGAAAATATTTGGAAAGAGTCGTGATAAGCGAGACTCCCGCATTATACGTCCGACAGCCCGGACCCCGCTGCCAGCTGACTGCTCGAAAAATATTTATTACACTGTTACAAATATCAGCCCCTCTAACAACTGATTCGTTAATCACGTTGCGGCATTATTAGCTTGCCATATGCGCTGGTATATACCGAGTGAACGAACAAACTGTTTGTGCTCTCGTCATATTTGGATGTGTTGTTGTAATAGTTCTGTACTTTTCATCTTTGACTTACTCCCGACACATCCATTGTTAATATAAGCGAATGTCCGAGAGAAGAGAGAATTAAACGGTTCAGGTAACAAATTTTATTTGCCGCGTGAACAGAATGCTGCACGAGATTAGTTCAAAGTTAAAATCAAACAGTTGCACAATGAAGTCCATTGAAAACTGAACACGTTAGCAACTCGCCGCTCGCCGCTCGCCGCCAGCCACGACGGAGGCCCAGTAGCACTGCAGCAGGCGCTCACACAAAACATCTCCGTGTTTGTTTCGTTCACATCTCCCTATTTTAATGAGATAGCGTTTGGAATACACAGTGGTAGGTCTCAGGAGAGCGAGACGATAGCGAGACGCGGCGGGGCGGCGGGCGGCGGGCGACGGGCGCCACAACAAAGCGCGCCCCACTCCGAACAGCCTGGGCTCTGCACTCGTATTGTTTCAAGAAACAGGCGTCTATTTTAGTGGTGGGTAAGACAAACCAAAATTATGAGTTTGTATGAGATACTCATTTTGCCAAATGAAGTGGGCCACCACCCCATTTGAGGTGGTCCTCAAATGAAAGTCATGAGGAAAAGTTTAGGTTGAGCTCTATACAAAGATTAAAACAACTAAGACTTGACCGTGAAACACTTAAAACATAAAATTTAAAATGAAACGCCATCGGAGTCATTGTTTGCTGAATATTCGTAAAAAAATAATACTACAAAATAGGACACAACAAACAGAAACTCCACAATAATAGGTAAATAATAATTCAAACAAACGTCATCTAATGTAGCCGCTAAACTTTGAAAATTGAATATTAAATTCAATCACCTTGTTGTCAAGCATGAGAAGTGTGAGCAGGACAAAGCACCTTTGAGGTGCTATATATACGCCGGCGCGTTCGCTCACTCCCTTACTCTTTCTTGATGCAGTGAGTGTGAGTGAGCGACAACTTCAATGTCACAGTACGTATTTACCTCAATAAGTTTGAAGTGGTACAAATTGGTTTCAGGTGATAGGACAATTCATTCCTTTGTATGGGACATTTGCAGTGCCTCATGTATGACTTACTCAACACTAGTCGTCTATTCAGAATGCTCGGCGCAGTGAGGAATGAACGTACAGTTTGTGTAGTGACCTGTTATTGTGATATCGAACACCGTGTGTATCAAATAAATTTATAGTCATTAGAAACAATAACTCCGAAGTAGACCACCTCGTAAATCCATATGATAACTCCTACTCGTGTCGCACGCTTGACCTCAGATAGCCGAGGGGAGTGCGACTGAACCGGCACTGTTTGTTATGTCTGCCGACCTACTCCACAATGCATCATAACCGATATGAGAATGTACCATTACTTTGATACATAAACGAAACGTAAATTTAGTGGATGAATGAAAGATTATGTGTTTGCTTGTCACATGCCACGATTGAATGCGCAAGCGAAATTATACTAAACGCGCGGCTCATTCATGCTTCATGCACGCTACAGTCATACAATCCGAATGGGTGAACAATGCACAACGCAAGATATACTCTACTTAAGATAAAAATCTCAGAGACATCGTCAAAACGGACTTCATAAGACCAACAGCGCTTCAAGTTATTACGAAATGTAAGCGAGAATGTTTGAAACAATGTAAGATTGTAAACATGCATAAGATGTGTGTGTGAAAGAAGTATCTCTGTGTGTAAACTACAAGCAAATAGTTGCCCTGCGCTGTGTAGGGCCTGCGCGGGCCGTGGTGCGGTGGCGGCGCGTGGGCCGCGGTATGCGCCGTAGTATGTTCATAGACTACTTGCATCGGGTCGCTGTATCTACAAATATGACTTCGGCCGTTAGAAACGATTTCTGAACTTTCTGGTTAATTGAATTTAATGATGCTGTATTTTTAAAATGGACGAGTTAGATTTGTATGAGCACAACCCACAAAAGTGATCTCTCGATCATGGAATAGAATGCTCTTAATATTTAAACGTTACATGATGCAGGCGGGGATCCGCAGTGAAAGGTGCGGCGGCGCCGGCCTTCACAAAGTCCGGCGCGACGTGAACTCCACGGTACTCGATGTAGTTGGAAAGATTGTCGTGCACGAATCGTTCATTACTCTGTGCGTCGGTCGCAAAGCTTGTTAGTGGTTTGTATTTTCACACTTATCTTTTACAAAAGATAGTACGAAATTCATACCAAAAGAAAAAAGATACTCAAAAGTTGCATAGTTTATTCTCTACTATGCCAGCAAACCAAAGACCAATTGATGGTTCACTATTTTGACGATAATGGCTTACACATAAAAGATAGATATATGCTGTCGCGGGAATTTTTGTAGAACTCTTTAAGGTAAACATTTTCATTGTACATTATATACGTGTAACTCTAAGGGTTTTTGCAGCGCACACAAGAATAGCTCACATATGGCGGAATTTTTCCTTCTTATTTAACACTTATCGTTATATTTTGGACAATTCATACAATATCTTTATAAGTTATAGCCTATGTATTATTCTGATGTATAAGCTATATTAATGTAAAGTTTTATTTAAAATCTATTCAGTAGTTTTTGCGTGAAAGTGTAACAAACATTCATACATACAAATTTATAATATTAGTAGGATTACAGTTATTTATTGTTTTCGGAGTATTCACGGTTAACACTAACACTCTTCCATCTAAACCACTTGGAAAATACTAATGAGTCTTGACACCTCAGAAATGTCATAGTTATAAGGCACCTCTTAGGTCAGGGGAATATGATGAGTGAGGTAGAATATTAACCAGTCCAGCAATCTGGCAGAAGTGTGCGGGGCAGCGTTGTGACGGTGCCAGAACAGGTGCTGGGTTCCTGACTTCGGCCTGCCAATACATTCTACAAACTAACACATCATTCTGAATGAACTGTCCTTTATTTTCCATTTATCTTCTAGCACCACCGTAGCAATGTGTTCCGTCTTGCAGACATCGTTTGCCACGTTTTTTTTCTGTGTGCTTCGTGCTCGGGGCGAAAACTCGTAAGGGTCTACATCTAGTAGTGGTGTTTGTTAAATAACGTGACGGGACGATTGATAACACATATTATTACGTATTGACACATCACACTAGATCATGATCGCTCATTGTCAGGTCCTCTCTCGCATCACGAGCCCGCGCCGCGTTGCCCCGCGTCGCCTCGCGCCAGGAAGCAGGAAGCGGTTAGTTTATTTGAGTGTCGTCGCCGTCGGAACCGCCGTGTGATCGTTCTAAATACGTATCATAGCGGCCGCTGGACGCGTGGACGCGGCCTAATGTGCTACCACTACCACATACATACATACGCTAGACGTGGCTACTGTGACGAACAAAGCGAGCCGAGAGAAGCATAAATCGAAAAACACTTCGTTTATGTATATCGATTCCAATTGACACGATGCTCGCATGACGACATGTGTTATGCCGGCAGACAGACCGTGGTATGTGGTACAGAGTAGATAAGTCCGTACCGGTGCATGGGATCCGGGGTGTGGGTACCTTTGAACGATTCCCCAACGATGTGAATAAATGATTTGAAGCACCGAAACTTCGCCACGAATAAGTATATGCTTGATGACTGTGTCCCGCAGTTGTAGTCAAAATGGCGGACCGGACCGTCCGTATTTAAAGAACAAAAAAACACATTGGGCAAACGTATTCATTCAAAATGAGAAATAAATTGGCGGATTGAACTCGATGAATGTACTGAAAGAATCAATAAATCAGCGTTCAATAGAAAAACTATCTGAGAATATTTTCAAATGAATTTGAATGCGAGGCATATTTTTGGGCCTTTAGTTTGAAAAAAGACAGCTTAGTGGAAAGTTATAACGGTCATAGTTCTAACAGTGGTAAAATCCGCTACAACAACATCTGTTTCACAAATAGGCCGGCTCGACCGGTGAAATACCACGACCTCGCAGAAAACAGGCCTGAAGTAGTAGTACTCTGCGTTTCGTCTGACGAGTGAGGTGCCGGAGGCCTTATTTGAATCCTCTTCCCCTTACCACCCTTTCCTTAGAAGGATAGGATGGGAACGGGAAGAGGATTGGACGGGGAGGGTGTTAACGGGGAAAAAGAATTATCCTTTTTTCTGTCTATGCCCTCCTCTGTCCATTAAAGGTAGGCAACGCATCTGCAACATTAGCTTGTTGCGGATGTCTATGGATAGCGTTCACTTAACAACAGATGATCCGCTTGTTCTTTTGCCACCTAATTCCATAAAAAAAACGGTGACAGAAAGGTTATCTGTGTACTTGCCCTCAGCGGTGCTCGCGCTAGCGATTGCTGTATATTCAAATAGATTCGCAAAAAAAACGACAGGCGTGTGGAGCGCACTCGGGTGAACGCAGCTCGCCATCGATCTCGGCTCGCTGTGTTGATATGTCGTATATTCGACTTGTAACGTGCTCATATCAAGCGAATGTTTACGTCGCCATATTCCACTAAGCTTGTTAAACTACACCTTTCCCGTTTTCTTCAACACATCCTTCCATGAGTGTTATAGTTTCGAATTTTATTTTAAGACCAACTTAGTATGCTGGCCATGTACTTACGTAAGTTGTGGTGATTTCTTAACCGTTTGTTCTCCGGGTACACTTCCGTATTACGCGTTGAAAGGCTTCAACTACACGACAGCTATGAAAGTTACGTGACATTAAATTTATTCGTTGGCATGTGATCTGAACGTAGCCTTAGCATCTCTGTGCTTATTGAGATATTTGTGGTTTGTTACTCGTAACAGGATAGTGTGGACATGCTGACTTACACCCCGTACAAACCTAAACGATATTTCACTGAACCATTTTTGACCATTATTGTACTTGTTTTCAAAACATAATGACTCAGTGCAAAATGTAATACGGAATACGGCAATACGCTCCATGTCCTCGCACGGAACAACAAAAAGAATCTGCAGATATCTTCACATTCACTAAGAACACAATATGGCCATAACGGGACTTCGGGCGGCCGGTGCGGTGCGGGGCCGGGGCGGGGGAAGTGCGTGTGCGAGTCGTTACATCGTAGCCGCCATTTTGAGTGCGCGGCGTCGCTCTCGCGGCTCGCCGTGGTGCTCGAGCGACAGCTGTGCGCCGGCGCAGGTAGACCCGCTTGCGACTGAGTCATCGCACATACCAACAATACCTGTCGGACGCGCTAAGAAACTAAATGTAATAATTACAACTACGATGATTTACAATCTCATCTACTTTATATAGGTTATATGTTATGTACTTTGTTATATTCAAAATTGTTTAATAGAATCTGGTAAAGAAAGCGAAATAATTTTTAAATACTAGTGACCCGCCCCGGCTTCACCCGGGTACCACTAATTATTTTGATCCGATCGCTACCGAAACAGGAATGTGCCAATCTAGACAATCCCTGTAAATTTCATCGAAATCGGTCCAGCCGTTTCGGAGTCTATAGGTCTATAGGGAACATACACACTTCGCTTTTTATATATCATTTTTTTTCATAGAAAGTATCCTATGTTACTTCTAATACCTCCAAGAATATGTGTACAAAGTTTAATGATGATCGGTTGAGTAGTTTTCGCGTGAAAGCGAAATTCATATTTATAATATTAGTATGTATGTACACATATTCGTGTTCTTTTAAGTACATAGATAATATCAAAGGTAGGAAACAAAGTAATTACACATTTAAATTGTTTGCATAGTATGACGTATATCTCTGAGCTGAGCATATGCACACGGGCGACGCGTCAGTGACAGTCGGGTGGGCCGGAGCTGTCGCGCCGCAAGGCCGCTCGCACGCAGCGGACAGCCGCATTGCACACTGGATATCCTATGTCTCTTATTCTTCGGAAAGCCCAACGAAAGTCGGTTGGAGCGGTATCTATGTAATTCAAGACGTACCAAGTGATCACGGCCTAAAGATGATGCACAAAGTGGTCTCACCAGCAAGCATGATGACACCAGATTGTAATACGATCTATAGTATTTACAGAAACCTTGGATATTGTTTTTGTTGTTATTGTTGAGCTAGCCAGCGATAGGGTTACCCGGATACTGGTGATTCCCCAGCATTGGTCATTAATAATCAAATGACGTTTGAGAGGAACTATGCTAAATATCTTCCCCTATCCTCTGCTAACGTGCATAGCAGTGGGCGGCCTTAGGAGTGTGTCTCGAGTGCGTGAGAGAGAGGGTCTGTCTAGTCACAGGGGGATACGAGATAGATACAGGCCCTAACTCGTTAGTACTAAGCCACGATGACATTATAGATACATACACAAAAGTTATGCAAAACTGAACAGATTTGGACTGCTTCATTATAGGCGAGGCGTGGCGGGGCAAAGCGGCAGATGTTTTAAATCAGTTGTCCAGCGGTTCGCAATCGATTTTTTTTTATAAGTAAATTGAACTTTACATCAAACAGTGGTAGAGCCTGCAACATCTGTTGCACATGTGTCGGCTCGACCGGTGCAATACCACGGACTCACAGAAGACAGTCGTGAAGTAGAAATATTCTGCTTTTCGTCTAACTAATGAGGTACCGGATCCCTAATTCTACTAATTTTCTAAAAGGTACCCTATGTCATTTTCTTTATTGCTGACTGAGTAGTTTACACGTGAAAACGTAACAAACAAACAAACTCACATGCGCATTTATAATATTAGGAAATACTAACCTCTATGTATGGTACCTATTGTTTAAATATTGCATTATCTTTAATTGCATGTTGTAGAAGAGTAATTGGGCTCGACAGGCGATAGATGGCACTGCGATCGGAATACGCGACATGATATTCCTAATTTTTTATAGATATTCGTATATCGAAGAAACTTAAGCGAGCCAACGAGAAGTTATATAAGTATATGATGACGATATTCTAATGTGATAAATAGCCTTAACTTTGTGAACAGCCGTGACTACCTAGCTTATAAGTGAAGACCTTGGATTGGGAGCAAGCTTATGAATTGACCGCAGCCGGCGAGCGCGCGGAGTAACGGCCCGACCGGTCCCCGCCAGCGCCGCCCCGCCCCCACCCTGCCTGACTGCCGACTGTAGTTCCTTGTCCAATAAGTTTAGCAGCGTTGTTGGCTGACTCGGGGACTGACTGACAGCTAGAGTCAGTCAGTCCCCGAGTCTGTTTTCGTTGCGATTATAGATTGGTTCAACCGAGACGTCACATCTGCGATTTATCCCAAGGCTTCGAAGTATCAACGTTTTAGCACAGCGCAATGAAAGATTTACTAAATATTTATAAAGAAATTCGTTCCACAATCTTCAGCATCGCCAACGAATGGGGGCGGGCAGACTCCGATAGAAACGTTTAAATTGTTTGGGAAACAAAGCCGAGCCGGTCAGGATGATGCCTACGTCTATTAGGTTAGTTTGCTTTGAAGCATCATTCATGAATTCCATTACGTCTGTTCCGTGTGCATGCGCCGAGCTACATAATTGTGTAAGCTGCGCCGTCCCTACAACACGCACAGAACATTGTCCTTTCAATAGCAAAGCATGGTGCGACCCTGTGCGCGCCCGCATGCATGCCTGCATGTGCCGACATACCCTGCCGGCCAAAAGTTTGTGACCACTTTGTACACAGGTTATAATTTGCAAAATATTTTAAATCTGCGTATGATAACATAACAATATGAACACCTGTGTAATCTACTAACCATTTTGAATGTCTCAACACCATTTCTCTTATCTTTTACACAATGACTATGCCATAAATGGGCATTGTTTATTTACCACAGATGAGTGCCGCGTAAGGACCAGGCGTTGAAATTGTCATTATATTATATGGCGGCTCCCTTGTACTTGTTTGGTTATTGTTTTGCGTTGATAAATATTTAGGAATATTTTAAGCCATAAATCCTATTCATAGCATGGCTACTTAAGGAGTTAGTCTTGGTTAAATCTATTCAGTCTGAGCTGCTGTTTTGTCAAGTGAAGATCTCCAAAAATGGGAAAATTCCGTGAAATCTCCAGTGAAACTCGTTCCGCCATCGTTACTCTATACGACGAAGGCAAGTCTGAACGAGAAATTGCCGCTAAGCTGAAGTTATCGAAGACTTATGTTCATAACGCAATAACTCGATACAAGACAACCGGCAGTCATCAAGACCTACCGCGCTCGGGGAGGCCGAGAGCAACCACTTCTAGCGAAGACAACTTCATTGTTGTAACAAGCAAGCGTAATAGACGTTTAACAGCACCAGAAATTCGAGCTGAACTCAATAAAACGCGACCGGAACCTGTATCATTGACAACAGTAAAGAGAAGACTTCGAGATGCCAATTTGTTTGGTCGCGTAGCTGTTCGTAAACCACTGTTACGGACACAAAACAAAAAGAATGGTCTGCATTGGGCTCTTACTCATCGATATTGGACTGAAGAAGACTTTAAAAAAGTTCTTTGGACTGATGAATCAAAGTTCGAAATATTCGGTTCGAAAAGAACAGTTTTTGTACGTCGTAGTGCCGAAGAAAAGATGTTGCCAGACTGTGTAGTGCCAACAGTCAAACATGGTGGAGGCTCTATTATGGTCTGGGGATGTTTCTCTGGCTATGGGACCGGAGATTTGGTTAAAATTGAAGGAATAATGAAAAAGGAGCAGTACAAAGAGATACTGGAGCGAAACGCTGTTCCTTCCGGGCTACGTTTGATTGGAGATGGATTCATTTTCCAACAAGATAATGATCCAAAACATAGTTCTAAACTATGCAGGGGATATTTAGAGCACAAAGAGACGGAAGGAGTTTTGAAAAACATGGAGTGGCCCCCTCAGAGTCCGGATCTCAATCCGATAGAGCTTCTGGCGGAGGAGATGGACAGAAACGTCCGTAGTCATTGTCCGACGTCAAAAGAAGACCTCTGGAGGACTTTACAAGAGAGTTGGAACAATGTTTCACAAGAAACTATCAATAAACTAATAGCCCGGTTACCAAGATTGGTCAAAAAAGTTATAAAAAGTAAGGGAAGATTGTTCGACGACAACTTAGTTTAGCTTAGTTTAGGCAAAGTCATTGTGTAAAAGATAAGAGTAATGGTGTTTAGACATTCAAAATGATAAGTAGATTGTACTGGTGTTCATATTGTTATGTTATCATACGCAGATTTAAAATATTTTGCAAATTATAACCTGTGTACAAAGTGGTCTCAAACTTTTGTCCGACAGTGTAGATATATCGACACATTAAATAACATACGGAAATTACTGTCTTTAACGCTTAATTACAATCTTTAAGTTATGAATGATACATCAATTAGAAAAAAAAATTACGACATTATAACCGCCCTCGCGACTGCCTGATATCTACTCGTATTATCTAGATTGTAATACGATGGCTGTGTACGTGTTTGCGAAAAAATATCAGTTATTTTGATAGGTATATGCACCTATTTTTGTTTTCTATTCTATACTGTTAAATAAACTTGAAGTGTCTGTATGTAATATCAAAATAACATTTCCATACTCAATACACATGATGTATATACGGCACTTATAACGAAAATACAATTTTAAAAATTTTTGTCTGTCGGTCTATCTATTTATACCTGGTAATCTCCGAAACGAATAAACCGATTGGGATGGGACTTTTACTGGAAGATACCTAATACTGTCGGGATTCAAATAGGCTAATTTAATTTAAGCAAAATATTTAGGGTTCCGCGCAAAAAGTGAAAAACCCTCGAAATTGTGAAAAAACCTACGCGGCGCCGTATCGAAAGTTCCGCCCGCTACCTGCAAGGTACCACAAAGGTTGCCTTAAGTAGTAAAATAACATAAACATTTTACTATTTGAAGTGTAACACGTTAAACGACAGCAGGTAGGGGTAGATATTATAGGTTCGCGAGATCTACATGCGCAGCATGCGTCAGCGACAGCGTCAGCAACATACATATTGAACTGAAAACATCTTAGACTGCGTTAGACGATTTTAGGTAGTTGGTGGTAATCTATAAATAAAATTAAATTGTTTGTTGTAATGTCAAAATATAATTTTGATACTGATGTTTTACGTTTTATTGTAAAAAATACAATTATATACTTTTTTCCTGCGAATTGATACATATGTTTTAATTTAATTCCACGCGGACGAAGTCGCGGGAAACAGCCAGTTTATATATACATTTGTTCCGCCGATATCCAAGCTTCAATGCAAATAAAATGATTTTCGGAAGTCATTCAAATAGGCCTCTCTCGGCAATTACTGTGTCATTTGATCCAAATCCCTTACCAACGAGCTATTTCTTCAAGTGGAGAAATAAAAATAAATCGCACGGGCCCAAATCTGGTGGCCACGTGACACGGTCTTATTTAGTTTGTAACGCAGTATACGTGGGATTAAAATATTTACTATTTTGTAAATATTTTGGTATGGTCTAATCGAACTGCAGTTTAAAGCACATAATGTTAGCGGCGAGCCGTTGTGCTCGAACACTTGCACCTGACCACTTCCGAAGTGGATTTCTGGGTCACGAAGAGTCTAGCGAGAACGGAAATAGTAACATTATCACTTTCATAGTATCTTTATTTATCATATTACCAGTAAAATGAGCGAGTTTAGTTAAGTGCTGTGGCTTCGAGCCGATTTAGTTTTTGCCTCGGAATTCGTGGTGAATAATTTTTTACTGAAAGCTCTCGGCGAGGGTTTGGCTGCGTGATATTAAATTGAGTCACGCGGTCGCGGGGCGGAGGGGATGCACGGGGCCGCCCCTCCGCTCGCACCACTGCTGTATTAATAATAATACAGCAATTAATTTTGAACAAATAAACCTACTTCAAAAAAATACACTAAAAAGTTAAAAAAAAAAACGCAACCAAACATAAAAATCAATTCTTAATCGATTCGACCGATCATCGGAATCGATTCAAAGGGAGCGGAGTTCTGAGGTAACAGACGTTTATAACCTCATTCTTTTTGAAGTAGGTTAAAAACGATGAATAAATTAATTGCAAATTAGCAACACCACTTTATTTTATAAATATGTTTGTGTTAGTATTTAATGACCGGGAACAAGACCACGCGACCTTGTGACCCGGGGACGGGGACGTGGGAAACTCCTGGCCGTGACTATGAATGGCTGAAGGCGATTTGTGAGTTCCTCTTAAATCTACTAAATTGAGTGAATTTAACAATAGCGGAAATTATCTTTTGGGAGGATTAATTTTTAAAATATGGCAATTATAATATCATCGTTCGTCCACCAGATGTCTCTTGAAGTAATGATTATGACCAAATTGTTAATTATAATTATTTATTCGTTTAGTTGGGTTGAAAAAAATATTAATAATATTATTAATAAATAATTTATTAAATGGAATATGAAGAAATGAAAAAGCATGGTATATAAAAATGTCCAAGCACAGCTTCTAACGAACGTAAATAGAATCTGGCGACATAGAAACGTCATCGGGGGCGAGGGGAGCGACTGCAATTTACTTTTAATCCCCTTTCACTTACGGACGGAGAAGTTAAATTTATTTAAACATCAGAATAAAACTTGCCTAGTATTGGCTCGCAGTTTTGCGACCACGTGACAGTTTTAATTTGACTATCGCATTTCAATGTCATTTCGTAGAGGTAATACAATAATAATACATGTTTCATTTAATATATTTCGGCATAAAAACACAATATTTCCGTGTTCGTCGCCAATGGGTTAGGTAGGTTAGGTTAGGCGCCGCGCTCCGGTTACGGTACGTATTATAAGCTAATGACATACAATAACACGCGGCTGTTACCACGCCACAATGCACAAGCTGCACGGTACCCGCACCGCTAGGTGCGTAATGCGCCGCAACAACCAGAATCTCTTATTGTAATAATGAGCCGGTTGCCATATCGATGACGTATCGGCTGGTTCAGTGTAGCAAAGTGGAAGAAGCGCTCTGTCCTGCTGTGACGGTTAGGGCGCAGTAGTAGGGGAGGCCAACCAATAACACAATAAAGTTAATAACCTGCAGCTGGCGCCGCCCGTTCCCGCATGACTCATTAGGTAATCGTGCTCAAGAAAATGCTTGTAGTTAGTTGGAACTGTAACAAGCTAAGTTATACTACTTGAATATACGTATGTTTGTCCGTGTGTCATAATAACAATGAAGCAGCGAGGATTTATCTTCCGGAAGATTCAAGCTTTCTTGCGAGTGGTTGAGAATGTATATAAAAAATCAATCAGTTCAACTAATTAGGAGTCAAGTGCAGGTGTACAACAGCCGCGTGGTAACATTTTAATCTAGAATACAAAATAAACGAAATGACGCAACACCTCTAAGCTGTTATCTAACTAAAGGTGTCCTGCATGAGCTCCGGCTTTGTAAGTGCAAAAATGCGTTTACTATAATGTAACGACAGAGCTGAATGTTTGTCCAGCTAAGACGTACGGACAAGTCTCCCGAGCGCGTGCGGTGCGCTGAGCGGCGTGACTCAGCGCGGTGATGTCATCTCTCCTCGCGCCCGCGCACGAACTAGATCTTTGTTACTCGCTCGAGTTAGATAACGGAATCACTAGATTTTCACACTAAATATACAATACTTATAAACGCTATCGGTAGATTTTTATCATTTAAAAAACATCTTTTCCATTTGGTATTAATTTGTTCATCGAGATTTCATTAAATGAGGATTTTAAAATTCTGTTTAATCGCTACTAATATTATAAATGCGAAATTAACTCTGTCTGTTTGTTACGCTTTCACGCCTAAACTACTAAATTAAATTAGGTGAAATTAAAATGAAAAAATATTTATTTACAAAAGCCAACGCACTACAAATAAAAGCTAATAGCATAGATATTAAGTACAAAGTATTTTTGTTATTTAAGTTGAGTACAAGTTGCCGATACTTTTTATCTATAAGTGTGCTATCTGTTGTCTCCTCACTAGGCAAGCCTGTATCGAGTACAGACATAGTTAAGACCGTGAGGAAGGATATAGGCAAATTTTTAATGCGAAAAAAGGGTTGGCCTAAAAAATTAAAAACCCCACGGACGGAGTCGTGGGCACAACTAGTTTCTCATATAATTTGAATGAGAATCAAAACGAGTGCTGTTGGCGAGGCAGCAGCCTGCAGCCGGGACCCCTCTGTCGCTCCTTGCTGACACGGCAGAATTTGACCTCAACAATTCCGGCAGGACGCGGCGCGTAAACATGTTATCGGCTTTCGGAATTCGCACGAAGATTGGACTATTTTGCTAACCGTACTGTATTTACATATCCACAAAATATAATGTTGTGATGTGCATGTCATCATTTAACTGGTAATTTGAGTTACTGAATTTATATTCACATTTTTTAAATGGTAATTTGACTGAACTCAGCACAGACTTACGTTGGGTCATACTCCCACCTCGCAATGTATCAGTGCGCAGACAACGGCGTCAAATCAGTTGATACATTCATGTTTGCTATTCCCCGTGACGTGAGGCGACCTTGAGGAAAGCTCATTGTATTAGTGGCTACAGGAAAATGTCTATCGGATTATTTTGGTGAGTAATTTTCCCGCGCGAGCGCTTTCACTGCCGCCCCTTTATGTGTCGGCTTTGTTATCTACTCAATTTATTTCCCATCGATTTCCGCGGCCTCCTCTCGCTCCATCTTAGATTTTATACACGACTACAAACTTGGATTTGCTTTACCAATAAAATAATCATTATAAATTCAATGTCAACAACTGTTGGGCACAAATGTGTTCTGTTTGTGGACATGCAATCTGGTAATGTTTTTATTTGCTCTGTTGTGTTCAAAAACAACGTTTTATTTTAATAAATATTGGTACAATATAAACAACGATGCCGGTGACAATTATTTAATATTAAGTTAAGGTTTAGCGAGCAGTTGTACCGCTAATGGACCATGAACATCGACGTCAGACAAACTGTAGACTCGCTTCACTATATTCTGTATAAACTAAATTAATAAGGCTTCAATGAAGTCTTACAAATGAAAATTAATAAACTTCTATTTTAATTATACAAGATGGTAGAAAAAATATTTTTAATAGTAACGGTCTTTGTTCTCAATGTCTGGTAATTAAATCTGTGATTAAAAGTGAAGATGACCTCAATGAGAATTGACAGTGTGTCAGAGAAGTCAAACAGGTCAACGTTTTGAATTCTTTACGGTGAACCACATTAACAGAGACACAGTCCTTGTCTTGACATGTTGGATTGCTAGTCAGATGGTGCGGTCACCTTTGTCGCCCGCCCTCGCGCCCCCGGCACACGACACGCTGGTCCACTCGACCTCTGTCAGCTCCCGTCTTTTGATGTGATGATTTAAGAAGATCATGACCACAATCTCATTTATTTTGACATTCAATTATACACACATTTCAAAGAGTATTTATTTATAGATTTCCTGGCAAAAATTAGTGACAGTACGCCGCGGTGAAGTTTCGAAGAAACAACGACTCCCTGTCTTACACCGCGCTGTAGGTTTCGTGCCCTGACTCGTATTCAGACTGATATAGTGGCGTTTTGGTATGAACACCACAGAGCTTAGAAGTACCTGTAGTTGAATTTGCACTGCTGGAGAAAATGCTGTACCGCCCAGGTCTCGGCCGAGTCGAAAGCTTTCTAACAGTTCACAAACTCTAAGCATATTGGCTGGCTATACTGGCTGGCTCCTTGGTCTTCCTATGTATCCTGCCGCAGCGTATGTATGTAGTCTGCGATACTGAAGCCCTTTCCAAGTTTGTTTTGATTAATTAGTAAGGAAACGCGGCCGCACGGCAGCTGGGCGCGGTCCCGCCTGCCCCGGTGGCTGCTCCGATGCTATCCCTGACTTCACTACTTTCATTAACAACGTTCTTTTACTTAAGAACATCCCCAAGCACCAGAGGGACAGCAGATGTGTTGCCAGCCTTATATCTCTATGTACGTATTATTATAACCATACTGTACGCTCGTTACGGTAATAAGTACTGTCACATTTAAGTAATATCTATGTAGGTCAGCTATAGATACTGATATATATCTTTAAAGACCTAGCGTACCGAAACAAATGTATTACTTGGCGAATCAAAATAATATTAATTGTTTTTTTAAGAAATCATACATAAATTGTTTGCTGGTTCTGTGGCGGCCACGAGAACCAAATAAAGATAGTAATCTCCGCCTGTCCCTTTACCATGGTCTGCCCCCGTGCCCCTCACTAGTCAGGCGGCCTCGTGACCTTGACCTACAAGGTAAATAAACATTCACGACGGTGTGTTATACGAACCTTCAACATTTAATTCATATAGCCAACAAATCGGTTGCAGCCTATAAACCTGTCATCTGACGTCCGCAGAATACCTGCCACTAGCCGTGGCCGAGCTGAGCGCACAGGTCAACCTCTGAGCGTCTGTCGCAACATCTTGGCAACAAATTATAGGAACCTAAACTAAACCTAAAAGAAAATATGAACCGGAAAACATTTCCCAGATGGACACTAATATAATGACTTGCTCTAGGCATACTTCATTTGTTTGGCGTCTGAGAAACAAATGGTATTTCGTTACAATTGAACAGTGTACTAATAAAGTAAGCCAATTAATTAATAAAGTATTATTTTCATTCATAGTCGTTTTATATTATTATAAACAATTTTTTTTCTTTTGTTGTAATAGGTGGCAAACGAGCAGGCGGTTCACCCGATGTCAAGTGATCGCTACCCATAGACATCTGCAACTAACTAATGAGTTGCAGATGCGTTGCGCACCTTTAGTGGACGGAGGACAAACAGAAGATGGTTTTTTCCATTTTTCTACACATCCCCTCCACCGTCAGGTTTTCTTCTCCTTCCCGTCCTTTCCTTATAAGAAATGGATGCGAAGGGGGAGAGAACTAGAATTAGGCCTCCGGCACCTCACTCGTCTGCCAAAACGCAGAATACTCTTCTTCACGCCTGTCTTCTGTGAGGTGGTATTTCACCGGTCAAGCCAGCCAATTCGTGCAACAGATGTTGTTGCGGGCACTAACACTGTTAATGGAATGGAATGGTTCATATTTAGCTGGCCCGGCAAACTTCGCTCCGCCCTATATAATAATAATCTTTATTAAACACACAACTATAAAAACTGGTACAAATTACAAAAAAGGCAACTTTATAATTAGAATTGAAATTCAAAAAATTTCTAAATTCACAAACATTAGATTCCCATTACACTGTATATAAATAGGCTATATATAATTAAAATATGATTCAATATTTTGACTGATGGCTTACACATTTTAAAAAAATGGTACATGCTGTCGCGGGCTTTCTTGTGGGATTATTTAAGGTAAAAATAGCCACTATACGTTATATACGTGTAACCAACGGTTTTTGCAACGCACACCAGAATAGCTCGCATATGGGGGATTTTTTCCGTCTTACTTAACACTTATCGTTATATTTTGGACAATTCACAGAATATATTAATAAATTATAGCCTTTAAGTTACTCTGATGTATAAGCTATGTTATATATATTCAGTAGTTTTTGCGTGAAAGTGTCATACAAACATCTATACATCCATACTTACAAACTGGGACTTGCGATTATACGAGTAATAGTTAAAAAAAAATCTGTAGAACTTTTAAGCAAACATTTATACCATGCATGGATGCGGATACTATGTTATATATTATGAATTACTTCGTAATAAGTTATTTGACAGCAACAAAACTGTCTCACGATGTGGGCTGCGCTTATAATTCTACCTGGCCTTTTCCCACTTTTTTGTAGGGTCGGCACAGTAGTCCACACTAAACGTTTCGGCTATAGTTTATACACGGCCGGCCGCCCGACGCCAACTCTCCGCGGGCAAATGTATCAATATTAGTTGATTATCAAAATAATTTACAAGTAGATTGTTAAATACATTTTTTATGCGAGCACGCCGGCCGACTGTACTGTACGGTTGTCGTGAGTTCAGTCGGTCTCCGTCCACTGCTGGACGTGGGCTCGCACAACCTTTATTGTATATATTAAAAATAAACGATTTCGAAGCAATTTCACTTAACAACGAAAACATTTAAAAATCAGTAAACTATGGCAACCTGCAGATGTACCTTTTATCGTTATTTAAACGTATTTTTTTGCTGTATCACCGAATTACACGTAGATTATAAGATATCGGTCAATGCTAAATTGATGACAGCTAAAGGAGTAGTGTTAGCTGGGGGCTATACTCTGCCGCAGAACTTAGTTCAGCCAGTGAAACCTGCTTAGAGATCGTTATCTCTGCTCACCTCACACATTCGTATCGAGGAATCAAGGAGATAATATGTGCTATGATTAATTCTTTCAAATATAAAGAATTGTCGTGAATAATCTCCTAAACGTAAAGCTCGGTGTGAGCTCACCTGTTGAGACAGCAGAGCGTGCGGGCTGGGGCCGCGTCTCGGTCCCCGCGGTCAGTCCGCGTGGTACAGACACAGGTCGCACGCGGCGACTCGGCGTACGCACAACACAGCCAACACTATCACTCTTCACGATCACTCGCGACGTTTATCTTTACGTTAATCCGTTGCGATTACAACACGCCCGTTACATCTGGCGGCCGGCGGTCGACTGGAGAATTGGCGCGGTGCGGGCGACGGCGGGGCGCGGTGGCGGAGCGTACGGCACGGGGGCGCGGGGGACCCTACCCGCTTGCCCTACAAAGTAACTCGCTTCTCTCCAGCCAACTCGGCCTGCAGTTTTGTGAAAGGTAAATTGCACCGGCAACGGCAGGCGGGCGGGCTACCTGCGTCGCCATGGCCGCGCTCGCCCGCTCAGGCAAGTGGATCGCAGTGGATTCGCAACGAGCTTTCGGCCGCACCGTTCGCGAACTTTCAAGCGAGTGCGAACGCCAAAAACTTTATTCCGCCATTACATTTTTAGGTCTATAGGTTCGTACATCGTGGCGCTTTGTGAGGGCTGCGGTGAAAAGCTTCCGTTCGTAATGAACAACGTTACCTGTCGCGTTAATAATTGATTTTTATTTCTGCCCCTGCCGCCAACACTGTCCGTGTAGGACATTCAGTGCTGTTCAGAAGCGAAAGAAAACTTATTATTCTTGTGAACCGATTACAATGTTTTGTTATAGAAATGAACCAATATTTTATATTCATATTTATACCACAAACCTGTTCTGTGGTAGATTTTATTTAGTGTCTATGGTAGCATCTATCCAACAACTATGTTATAAATTGTTATCTAATAAATTACATTTTTTGTGTCGGAGGCGAAATCTTCTGAAAAACTCCAGTCCTCTTGGGCAAAGACAAGATTATGTGGGATTTGACCGACTAAAATCCCTTCCGTGGCCACCTTCGGGTGCAAGAAGGCTCCGAGATATCCAAAGGAACGCACCGGCACCCCTCTCCATTATGCTTTCGCACAATCCCGGGAGCATCAGTTGTTGTCAGCAACTATAGGACCACGCTATGTTGCCGTCGTCCCGTGCTCATTTTGTTATGTGTTCAGGACTCCCATCCTGATCACGTGAGAACCCGATGAAACCCTAGCTGTCGGTAATTACGACGCTCATGGACATCGGCCTCCTGCCTGAGCACCTCTCCCACGTCAAGTGGCTCGGCTTCACCTCGGGGTTGATGGAGGCGGTTGTAAACCCGCGTGTCCATTTCTTCTAGGATGTCCACCGGTGGAAGGATGCACAAACGTGTATTTGATTCTCCCTTCTCGCAACAAATATTGACAAAGCCGAATACTGTACCGATGTTGGAGATGGAATTTCTTTTGGACGTGGTTGATTGTGGACTAATGGAGACCACACACCTCTCTTGCGTCACTCAGGTACTACGTAGCTTCCTCGCGAAAAGCGCCCTACCTTTTCGCGAGATGTGGACGCACCGTTAGTTTCGAACGCGAGGTAATAACACGTTGATGAGCTCAGGCCAGCAAGAGTGGTGGCCCCCGGCACCGTGGCAACGCGGTACTATGGAGTATGGTTATTGTATTGACAATAAATACATTACACAGACTCGGCGTTCAAAGTGAAGGTGAAAGACGTAAATGGATAGGGCTCCGGGCTCCGCGAGCGTCGTAAAATCGTATTAGCGTGTAAACGTTAACTTTGACATGAAGGCAATAAACTTGTTACCCCCCCCCCCCTCCCCCCTCGTCCCACCCCGCGCATCCCATCTCCAGAGACAGCCTCACGTACTTGGCTACGTTTCTCTCTATGTCGAATACTTTATTACGCATTTAATCTTTTAAATATTGCTTATGTACTAATCCTCTAATATGGAATAATGGAGTATTTATTTTTTGTTCAGCATGGCGCCCTCTAATTTAAAAACAAAATGAAAAAAGTAATACAGATAATACCGCGGAAGCTGGAAATGTCCCACTTTGCAGTGCACTTATCGTACTGAGACGTGCTTTGTTTTGCTTATACTACACCCAGAACAATTCGCAATCTACAACTAAAATAATAATTGTGTATTGGTCGTATTTTAGAAATTGGAAATACTCAAGCTATATCGAACAACGCCATTTGTCTTCATATCTGACCTAATTTTATATTATCACTAGCTGTTTCCCTGTTTAAAATTTTAAAAATTGTATTTTCGTAATAAGTACCATATACATCATGTGTATTGAGTATAGCAATGTTATTTGATATTACATACAGACACTTCAATTTTATTTATCAGTATAGATTATATCCCTACTAATATTATAAATGTGAATGTAAGTTTGTTTGATACGCTTTCACGTGAAAACTACTCAACCGATCATAATAAGCATGTATACATATTCTTGGAGTTATCAGAAGTAACTTGGGATTTTTTTATGAAAAAAAAAATTATAAATGCGAATGTTTATATGTGTGCATGTGTGGATGTTTGTCACTCTTTCATTCAAAAACGGCTGAACGGATCTGGATGAAGTTTGGCACAGGGATAGATTATAATCTGGAATAGCACATAGGCTATTTTTATCCCGGATAAATGAACGGTTCCCGTGGGATACGTTTTATTTTTTACGGGTGCATATCTACAAATATAAAAGACGATGTTCCGTTTAGGTTTCGAAACGGCTACCCGGGCGAAGCGAGAGCGGATAACTAGTATTTTATATATGAGAGAGGACAGGAGAGGACAAAAATAAATGTGACTAAGTAATGATTCTTATGTTTAATTGCGTAAAATTATTTTATACTTTCTAGTGTAATTAATTTGTTCGTTCGTGATTTGTTATTTTTGAATATAGTTCGTTTGACGACGGTTTTGTTTTTGTTTATGTAGCGCAACAAACGCGCAGTTAGCGCGCAACAAAATGTGTGCAAAGGCCCCTACCAGGGAACGCCGTGCGTCTCCGAAATGCGTGACTTCACTACGAATAACTCAATACACAATGGCGCGCTTATTGCACACGCGTTGGTCTACAACAGGACTAACCTGAACCCTATTTAATATGAATGATGATATAGATCTGAGGTCAACTTACAGTGGAAAGTCAAATATGGGAAATTGTCAATTTTTCAACTTTACATAAACTTTCAATCATCATGACTTTAACGATCATAATATACAGTCAACTAAACTTTAACACTACTGATAAGCTATTTTTAATTTTCACTGTTTTTTTTAAATTGGCACAATTGTTTTATTTGTGAAACGATTAAGATAAAACAAACACTAAATGTTGGGTCAAGCTTACCACAATACATTAGTGAAAATCGCACCCAAATCAGTTAAGCCGTTTCTGAGATTAGCGGTAACACACGCACAAACGCACAGACTAACAGACAAAAATTGTAACGATTATTGTTTTGGGTTCCATTGCGGTAATAAAAGGATAATAGGTTTTCTCATATGTCTTCCATGTACAGGCAGCGATCAGTTACATTTTTATTATATGTGTAGGTGTGTCGGTCAAAGCGGACAGACCCGTGCTAGTCTGCAAGCCATACAAGTTTACTTGAAGTGAGGCGCGAAGCAGACCGCCGCGCCGCCTGACATGCAATACTTCCGGGGCAAGGGCGGCTTTGCGGCGGTCGGACCACATGTGATTGTATATGTTCTATACTCGGTATTTATACCAAAAATTGACTTAATTAGAATTCAATAAGCTCGACGAGGCTCTAAAATGGCAGCCAGGTACACATTCGACACACATTGACCAGTGATCCGGACTAGAGTCCACTGGATGAAGATGACAGGGGTTCAATCTTAATGACGATAATTAGGGGAGTTCAATGAAACGATTACCAGCTATTGCAATGGAAAAGACCTTATTTGATATTTTAATTAAACTTTGTGAGTAGAGGACTGACTGCTTGTAATATATTGTAAGTCGCGTACGGCTCACGGACAATGCTCGGACGCATACGGTCGCTTTGTCGTCCTCTGTATATTACACTGCTTGCCGCGAGACGATAACGCGTTATATTAAATGAAATGCGCTGCGCGTTAAACATTTTGCAACTCGCAAATATCTGGCGTAGTACATAACATTCTGCACCAGCGTTGGAGACAAAAGACGCAAACAAAAATGTTTAGTTCTTAAAATGTTATGACCATAAGAAATATAGATGACAGCCCATCCCATTGAAGAAATAAAAAGAAATTTATCAGTTTATGGAACGGAAACATTAATTTAGAACACAAGTAACTAGATCAGTGAGCTTTCACATCAATGCAGCCACGGATAGGCAAATACTATCACATGGGAGCGTTCAAGCTGTATTCGATTCTGACTCCATCTATCAGAAAGTAGTAAAAGAACATATTTGACATGTATATACACGTTTACACCTAGATGGCGTTTATATGTCAGTGAACGCAGTATAGTTATGTTTTGTCACATTGTACATAAGCTTCTATTGTAAATAATTATATTGTCCAATCCGGTAGCAATAATAAAGCAACGGCCCGAGCCGAGGTTCCCTCTATGGAGGGATCCCTCGAGCTTAGTTACTCTTAAAGAGGCTTAGGCTAGGCGCCCTTTGCGCCCTGCCGCCTCTTGCCCGGTGCAGCTGTAAATGCCTCCTCAAGGCAAACAGTGATCTTTCAGTCACATAAAAAAAAAACTAATTACATTGTCTTGCTGAAGTGCTGCGTTTGATTATGAAGACCAAACGGGGTTCATGGGAATTTTGGACGGAGTCTGTAACAGCTGTCATCGTGAGTAACTTGAAGTCGAAGCACCTTCGGAGGGGGCACAATATATATATTTTCATCACCTCATTCTTGTAGAAAAATGGGAAACGTAAGATAATATTAAATTCTTCAGTAAACAAAAAAAAATATTCTCTAAAAAGTGAGCCGGCGGTACCTACTGTTAGACCGTACTGTAGCGCCGTTTATCAAACGTAAGCGTGGACATTACCAGGCTTATTACTTCTGCACCGGGCTCGTCTGCCGCACACGCTGCCCCTGCAGCAGCCCGCAGGAATTATGCAGGGCGTTTATTACCGCGACCCCACTTATTGCGTCGCGGTGCAAAGCATTGCAATATGTTGTTCACGGATTTCGCTCGTTCCCTATTTATAGGCGGGCTTTCGTTCTGTGCGATTCTAAATGAACATTAACATTTGGTAACCTTTGAATTCACAAGTTCTGTTGCGACGAGCGATGGATGAAATTGAGTTCCCACCATCCCCTATTTTGTTCCCTATTCAGAAGTGGTTTATGCGGCTATAAAACAACGAGCAAAATCAGGACTGAATGTTACCGTAAGGGTTTTTGCTAGAGGATTTGATCAATGATCCAGGGCCGCCGTGGTTGGAGGAGGGAGCATCAGAAGAACTCATCCCAAATAGGAGAAGACGAGAGCTGCGCGCGTGTTTGATTCCTCGCATAAAAAATGTAAACATATAAATATATCGTTCTATTTAAAATAAAACGTGTTGTGTGACCTCATGGGCCGCTTTACAATAACGGACGTATTATCTGTGGCCGCGGGCTCGGTGAGCTTTTGTATATTTTTTACAAAAATATAAAAATGTCGATATCGGACAAATTATTGTTCTATAAAGAGTTTTAACTTTAATATATTTCGCTTTATCTTTAGTTTCCCGCGTCGCAGCACGTCGCGGGAAACTTTGACAACATACACATGACAATTTTTAGCTTTTGTATAAAGGAGAAAGGTGCTAAAATATAGGTCACTCATTTGATTATAAATCTATATATATATATTGGTACAATTATATATATATATATATATATATATAATTGTACCAATATATATATAGATTTATAATCAAATGAGTGACCTATATTTTATATTAGTGTGACCTATAAATTATATATATATATATATATATATATATATATATATATATAATTGTACCAAGTGGCAAACGAGCAAGCGGTTCACCCGATGTCAAGTGATCGCTACCCATAGACATCTGCAACTAACTGATGAGTTGCGGATGCGTTGCGCACCTTTAATGGACAGAAGAGGGGACAAATAGAAAATAGTTATTACCAATTCCTATACATCCCCTCCTCCGTCAAGTTTTCTTCCCCTTCCCATCCATTCCTTATAAGAAAAGGGTGGGAAGGGGAAGAGAACTAGAATTAGGCCTCACCTTACTCATCAGACGACACGCAGAATACTCTACTTCACGCCTGTTTTCTTTGAGATATTTCACCGGCAGAGCCGTTGTTAAGCCGTATCTAATACTTGAATTTAATTCATTCACACACAAACAATATAGTAAGTCTGTCCGTACGTCGGAGTTTTCAATTAATCTAATGTTTTCTATTAGCGTCTTGCTCTCGAAAATACTAAGGTATTTTATTGCATGTATCCGAAGCGCGAGGTTGCGGCCTGCAACTTGCTTGCTTTGAGAAATTTTACGGGGAAATCAATAGCTCATTATGACATCGCGTGTGGCGCTGGCGGCGGTGCGGGCGGGGGCGCGGGCGGTATTTCGTTACGATAAATTAAAATCGCGTCTCTAAACATAGCAACACCGGTAGTTACAGTTTTTTCGTAAATATTCGTTCATTAATGATATATTTTTCTATCCAGCGCGTATTTTATAGCCAGTTCCGCGTCGCTTGCACATTTAACATACGGTTTATTGCTTAATGTCGAATGTTGCGTGTCCCCGGGGAAATACACGAGGCTTTCATTGAATTTAAAGTATTTGTAATGCGAGCCCCGAGCTACGGCACACTTCTATCGCTATAATTATTTTTTAGGCACAGGCCTTATTTCGTATATCGTACTCGTATATCGACAGAATTGTTGACAAAATTTTAATTAATTCCTTTGTATTTGTCCATCGACTTCCAACGAGCAAACACACTTCGGTCACCCCAAATCGTACTGATAATAAAAAACTCTTCAGTCGCTAAATATGGAGGTACGAATCCTAGGTCGGGAACTTTGCAGCAGGGATCGTCACAATATATTGAGTTGCGTCCGTCCGTACCGACGTTGCGTCGTCATGGAGTTAATTAGTGCATGTTATTATGGCTACTTAGGTCGACAGCTTTCCGTGTTTTATTACTTAGAAATGGTATAGTGGTAGTTCAACACGCAACAGACATGTGGACACAACTCTGAGATCTGTGTTAACTGTAAAATGTCGGTCAACTACTAGGTAAGTCGAACTACGTTAAGATACATCAAAAATAATGTTTTTTCAGTGATTAAATCGACATGTGAAAAAATACAAATCATTTAAAATCATAATGTAGACAGTCACATGGCGGTATAAAGTGGAGAGGGTCGGAGTGAAGATTGGCAGAACAAGCACGGAATACCAATTCTACGGCATCGTTGGCCTCATCCAGCTATGTATATCCCGTTTCCCTGTTTGATCCAAAAAGATGGTGATATTAATCTTGACGTGAAAACTAGAATAAATGGCGACAATGCATAACCTGTCGCCAGCCCGCGAGCTTGACATGCTACCCGCGAGGTCCCATCAAAGTAAAGGGAAGATTTACAAAAGATGGATGTGTGGAGTAACACGAATGGATAAGTTACGAAACGAGTATATCAGAGGAAGCCTGAAAGAAGCAGCGATATTGAAAAAGTTAAGGAGCAAAAGGTTAGCATGGTACGAGCATGTTATGAGGAGGAAAGAATGGTATGTGGCAAAGAGAGTTTGAGATAGGTGCCGGTAGCGTTAGGCCTAAGAAAAGATGGATTGATTGCGTGAAATCATGTTAGATTAAGAAGGGAATGACGGACTGATTAACTTGGAAGTTGAAAACATGTTATGCCGACCCCACGTAAGCGGGCAAATTACAGGGAGATGGTGAAGACAGTAACATATGAGCGCTGCTAAAGTTCGGGCATATCTGTTCAATCAATCACACGAAATCGGTCCGCAGCAGATCGGCAGGTACCAGTGAACTTTTTAATGGATGAAAAAGCAATTTAACGAGTTGTTGTGATTGATTTAATCAGCAATTGTGACATTAATAAAGTTGGCTGTTATGTAAGCTTCTTATGGGATCGAAGTTTTGGCTAATGTTCTGGAATCTCCCGACGTGCCTGTGGGAAACGATAACACTTGTGTGTCAATCTTGACGATCCTCCTTCACTGTTCTATACATCATGTAAGATTTCAGTTTCACAGGTGTCGAAGTCTCCTTTATTAATAAATTTAACAAACCTTTGTTAAGTATAACAGTGGAAGAGCCCGCACCAAAAATATCTATTGCTCCAATCGGCCGACCCATCGGAAATATCACGACCTCACACAATACATTTTTTTTTCAAAAGTTTTGCCGTATAAACTCGTACTCCACCCAATACTATATTTTCATAATATTTTGGTATCTAAGACAGTGAAAATTTACCTATTGTTCTTGAGTTTGTTTTGGAGGTCATATTTATGTAGCGCAATTATAAGAACCAAGGCGTAATAACTACGCTAAGAGCAGCGAGCCGAGCTATCCCGAGTTGCTTTACGTTAATGTAAATTTGTAATTTACAATGTTATGCTGACGCTTTGTGAACTGTGTTGGCAGCGCCGGGGCGTGCGGTCGCGCGGTCGCGAGCTAATTGGGCGGGTCACTCGGGGCCGGGATCGGAATCCGCTAAACAATCCGTGCTATTCGCTAACACTCGCCGTAACTGAAGCCGACTTAATGGCACTTAGGGTTTGTTTGTGTCTCATCTTGACAAATTGTGTACGAGGAGGCGGCGGCGGGCACGGCCGACTCCCGAGTGACGGTCTGCTCATTTAACTTGGAAATGTTTGGCCGACGCATGAAGTTATCGTGACAATGTTTTGGAACTATGCGAGTTGGAATATAGACGCAACTATTTGTCTCCGCATAATATAAATTGACTTTAACGATTTCTTTCATAAAAAAACTTTTAGTAATAAATGTTTCTACATTTTTATGAATTCATAATTAATTGCAGTTTCTCAAGAGAACTCGACGCTCGTGCAAATGAAGTAGTTGCGGACTGCGCTGCCCTCCCCGTCGCCGTTGGTGCGGGTAAGGGGCAGCGGAGATCGTTTACGCTTTTAGCAAACGACAATAACGAAGCTAAGCCTGCGTCGCAATCAAGGCCAGCATTCATTACCTGTCTCGTTGCGGCCAATCCGTTAGTAGTCCAGCGGCCGGCGGTGGTGGCAGCGACAGAGCAAGACAGCGACTCCGCCACTGGGCGGCGGAGAGAAAGGGGCGCCAATCTCTAAGCATGAGGTTCGCACACAAATTGTATAATGCACTGAAGAATACTATATAATATGCAAAAATAGATGTACATAGATCTAAGATAACATCGTAGTTGTCGATGGTATGGTAAATGTTTTACCTTTAAAACTTTACTTAAGCTGGAAATGTTATCGAGCAAAATATGTAATCTACTGTTTGTAATGAGACAGAGGTACCGGGGTGCGCTTGTCTGTTTGCATTGAGCCGATAAGCTGTAGTCCGCGCGCGGCGGGCAGCGGGGAGCGACGGCCGACGCCCGCTCGTACATACATACAACGTACATATACAGCCATACTGTAGCGTTGTCTTTAAAAACAAACATTCTTCATAATAAGGTTGTATGTAGGAATGTAGTAAGAGTAAATAGTAATTTACGACAATAATAAAACGTTAATAATTCAAACCTTTTCTTCTCGCGGTCGCCACGCACGTGACTTACACGGTGCCCTCTGTGTCATGGCCCCCACAGGTACATCCCGATATTATATAGTTATGTGTCTGGCCTATAGGAAGTCAATCTACATAAACTTTCTTGTTAATCAATAAAACAAAGTACAATAAATCAAAGTAAGTTGGTAACGCTATCGCTAACGCGTGTTGCGCATGTCGATCTCACGAACCTGTAATATTTACCCCACCTACTGTCGTTTAACGTGGCTAAAGAGGTTTACACTTCAAATAGTAAAATGTTAATGTTATTTTACAACTTAAGGCAACCTTTGTGACATTGCAGGAGGCGGGCGGCGCTTTCGATACGGCGCGTGTAGGTTTTTTTCAAAATTTCGGGGGTTTTTCACTTTTCGCGCGGAACTCTAATTATTTTGCTTAAATTAAATTATCCTATTTGAATTCCGACAATATTAGCTATCTTCCAGTAAAAATCCAATCCGAATCGGTTCAGTCGTTTCGGAGATTAACCGGAATAAACAGACAGACAGACAAAAATTTAAAAAATTGTGTTTTCGTTATAAGTACCGTATATACATCATTGTATTGAGTATGGAAATGTTATTTTGATATTACATACAGACACTTTAATTTTATTTATCAGTATAGGTGGTTGGAATTTAACATTTTACTTATGCTAAATTATGGTAAATAATTTATTTTTATTTTGTCGTAATAAGTTCCGGAGACGCGGTTTATATTCATGGCCGGCGAAGGTCACCTTACCGTTTCTAGTTTGTCCCTTATCACATAAAAAACATATAAGTCTTACTATGCATTGTATGACGTTGTACAATTTATTCCTTGCTTATGTTAATTCTTCTTAAGAAAGCTACCTCGTTGGTACGAAGTGGAATCCGAAAAAACCTTAGTTTGTCGCCGCGGGTCCGCTCCGGTCGCGAGCTCAACTCCCTCCTCTCTCCACACCTCTGCTCGCCCCTCTCCGTCTCCACGATAAAGTTTTAACTCTGATTAAGATTTGCACTTAAACAAACAAGGATTTGCATTTACTGCCAGATATAAGTAACTACAAATACTAGAAGTGGTTTTAATTCAATATTAATTAGACAGATTAAATGAGAAAACGTTTAACTTAGACGACCACTAACAACGTAGGAATTGTGTAGACCATTCTAGTGTTGTTTTCTAAATGTGTCATTTTAAACAGTTTCGCTTTATCGCATTTTTAATATTCAGGTACTAATACTCTACTATAAATAAATAGTAAATAAATTAAATTCATTTATGGTTTTCTTTAAAAACCAAAAATTACAAAACATAGTAAACTAAATATTAATTACTAATAAAGATAACAAAAGGTAACAGGCTCAGCGTGTACCGCAAGACACGTAAGCCACGTGGTGCTGGTTTTCATCCCAACCCACTAGCAGCCCTGCGCCACTTCAGAGGAGCCTTTTACTTATAATTAAACAATACTTTAAAACACGTAAAAGATAAACCGCACTAATTAACATAAATAAAAAAATAAACTAAAATAATAAACCCAAAAAAACACAATAAAAAAGGAACTGAAACAAAAATAAATAGCAAGAATATGACACTTCAATTGTAGTGTATGCTACACTGATATGAAATTTTGCTGTTTAACCAATAATTGTTTCTTAAATGATTTTTTAAAAATTTGGACAGATACCGGCCCTATATTATACTAGTGGTAGTGTGAGGACCATCGGTTGTATTGACAATATAGGTAACCGCTACGTTTCTAAAGCTGGGTACGCTGCGTCGTAAATTTATAAATTAAATGCACCGGGTGCAGATGGACGGACGGTTCTTGAACAATATTCTAAAAAAAACACTAGTAATCCGCTCGGCTTCGCCCGGGTAGCCGTTTCAGAATATCTACGTAGTTAGAAAAATAAAAAAAACATCCCACGGGAACCGTTCATATTTCCGGGATAGAAGTAATTAATAATTAAATTTTTAAATAAAAAAAATTAATAGCCTCTATCAGCCAGATCCGTTCAGCCATTTTTGCGAATGAATAACAAACATACATACATCCAAACTTTCGCATTTATTATATTAGTAAGATTTAGTAATACGTAAGCCAAGTATTAAGACCGTATTCATAAATATATAGGTAATTCACCTATCACTCCCCTACTATCCTATACTTGTAGGATTGGATGGGAACAGGACTGAAATTGAGCCGGTCTTCGGTCGTGGAATTTCACTAGTCGAGGCGGCAAATTCATGCAACAGATGTTGTTGCGGACTCTAGGACTATTGAAAATCTATTGCACAATAAACACATTACTTAAAATATTCAAGCAGCGCGGCCGGAATTAACATAGACTTTCTTTCTTAGAGTATTGTAGCCACATAATGTAACGTTTCCGTATAACTGTTATTTTATAACGATGTAACGTTCGGTAGCAGTTGTCTTAGTCGGGGAGCCGACGATGCTGATGTTGGATTTTAAAGAATAGATGGTACAATTAAAAAAGGTCGATGACATTTTTACTTTTAGTTTTGGGCAAGGTTTTACGATTTACGATTTTTCTTACTTCGGCTTGCTTACATCACGAAATCTTTCGGAATATTTCTTTTAAAATAATAATTGACCTCGCTTGCAGTACTTCCGCTACAATCGTCCGAATATTGAAATGCACACTTATTAGCATGTACCTAAATCCTGAAATTAACGCCCACGAGTATGTCCGATAATCTTTTTTTTTTAATTCAATGAGCTACCCTAAGCCCTGGGCTCTACATTGATGATTGATTTGTGGTGTAGAGGATACTTAACATGCTTCGATATGTAAATCTGACGCGCTTGAGAATGAACAGAAATTCCAGCTTCGACTCCCCTACCATTTAAGAAGTATAATCAGGTGTCGGGCGGTACGACCACGGCAGGTGACCATCATGAGCTCGACAAGGACTCGTCAGGTGACCGGCAAGTAAACAGGGGGAAGGCAAGTGGTATATTTCGTGTTAATTAGTGTTCGGTGTTACAGTCACGCTATCAAGATTTGTGAATTAATTAGTCTATGGGCAAAACATTTACGATGTAAAGTCAATACGACCGTTCACACGCCACGGCCTCGTCATAGATCTCGATTGTTGTGTGGTGTGCCTCTAATACTAGCCTCACATATAATATGTGTCGATACCTGTCAGTATCGAGATGATGATTTCTTATATAGCATAAGGGGGCAACCGAGCAACGGGTCGCCTAAAACTAAGTGCTCACCGCCGCCCATGAATAACAACACCAGAGGAATTGCAGATACGTTGCCGGCTTTTAAGGAAGAATTACGCTCGCTTCTTGAAAGACCTTAAGTCGTATTGGTTTGGAAATACCGCTGGTGACAGATCATTCCACAACGCGGCTGTGCGAGGCAAGAAATCCCTATATATAATTCAACTCCTGCGCTACATCATGGTATATAGTGCTATTTCATTACGTACAGCAGGTAAACTGCCTGGTTGTCTCGTACCTATAAAAGTAGGTATATTTTTGCTGCTATAAACGGAGCTTTCGGGGTCACAGGTGCATAGGCTAGGGGTCCTAAGCACCAATAGAGTGGCCCTGAGTAGAATTATCCTCGAGATGGGCTATATTTTTAGCAAAGCGTTTGAGGGGTCGCTGTTGCATTCCAAAAGGAGATCCCGTGATCCCACGTCAACGATGTGAGCGACCACCGTGGGGTTTTAGTCGGTGCAACCCCGACATTACTTGTCTTTACCCCTATAAAGATTAAGTATGCGTAAGGCATTTCCCCACGTAAAGAAAAAGGTATATTTTTCAATGTTGTTTTTAGCACTTCCGGCGTTAAGTTTCTTTGGACTATCTTAACGCAAACACAATTATTATACAACAAAGTGTATCGCGATGTCACCGACCGGGCCGGGGCCGGGAGCGGGAGCCAACGCCCGATTACGATAATCTGATTACTTATTAGTTGATAACAAGTTTATCTGCACGTGAATATTTAGGGTAACTTGAGTGTTTGTACTGCCACGCCGACTAGAAGCATCGTGTCGATTTTAAATTGATAACGGGCGCCTTGAAAATATTAATTTCACCACTCTTGGCAATTGGCGGGAATAACTTTGATTTGTTAAAGTGTTGCAGTAATGTATAGTGCTATTTTATTAATGGCCAGGCGACCTAGCTGCGCTGCCACCTTCCCCTTCTCTAAATGTGGTAGCAGGCCAAAGCGCCCAACGTAGGCCCCGTGTTTAGGTACAGCAAAGAGGTTAAGGCTAGCGCCGTCTGCGCATTGTCCCAAGTCTAATGTAGCTGTAGATGCATCCAACTGATAAGTGTATACCAAAGGAGATTCGGAAGTTACAATAAAAAAAAATCATCGAACGCAAAAATACTTAGAGAACATTAAAATACCTACTCCAAAATACCTATTCATCTGCGTCAAAGCGTATCTTGTAAAAAAGAATTGACAACCTGACGTAGCCGGAATGCCAGTGGAAGTTTGAAATTTTGTCGTTATATCCTTGCTAAAATACTAGCCGTTGCCCGCGGCTTCGCGCGTGTTCATTTCTCATTTTCTTAGCAGTAGAATGTTCCCCATTGCAGGGACACAGGCCTCCTCTCCAAGAGAGAGGGAAGGGGCCATAATCCAACACGCGGGCCCGGTGCAGGATGGTGGATGACACCAGTCTTCGAATTTAGTGGTTCAAAGACATGTCGGTTTTCATCATGTTTTTCTTCATCGTTATTGGAGTAGTGATGATGAAATAAATTACACAAAGTGAAGCGTCTCTCTGGGTTCGCACCCGCAACCTACAGTACGTAAGTCGGGGCCTAAACCACTGAGCCACCACTGCTCAATTTTCAAAAATTGAAAAAAAAACTGCTCCGGAATATAAGGAATATCAGAATTCAGAAAATCGTGAATTGTGAATAAAACGCTGTCAACGGGCCCTTGAGCCGAGTCACTCCATGGAGCGTCCGCCGAAGCGACCTTAGAGCTCAGCAGCCTCCGAATCTGGTAATAATAATAAAGAAACAGCCCGAGCCTTAGGCTTAGGCTAGGCGCCATCTGCGCCCCGCTGCCTCGAGCCCGGCGTAGCTGTAAATGCCTCATCAAGGCAGTGGCTTTTCGGTTACAAAAAAATACATTGCTACCGCTTCAATCGCCGGACAGAGACTACAATAATACTGGCGGTTGATAAACTCGATTAAGCTTATCAATTCACCGAACCATATCTTCCGGTTTGCTCAGCGTTTCCAAGTAACTTCAGTACAGTCCTGGCGTTTTCCTGTTGCTCACTTTTCTCTTTCTTTGAAATTACGATGTGAGTATGATGATGACGTATGATGAACACATAGCGCTACTCGTCATGGTTTACATTTCATATATGATTTTTGGATAAATATTTAACGGGGGGGGGGGGGGCAGGAGCGTGGGGCGCGCGAAAAGAGAGTTGTAATCCAACAGGACTCTGACAGCACATTATTGTCTCTTTTCACGCGCCATGTATTTCGTTTGGCAATTTCTTCCGTTTTATCAATTCTGTTCCGATTATACTTTATTCCGAAAATAGCTCAAAATTGTGAAAAAACCTACACGCGCCGTATCAAAAGCGCCGCCCGCTACCTGCAATGTCACAAAGGTTGCCTTAAGTAGTAACATAACATAAACATTTTACTATTTGAAGTGTTAACCTCTTTAGCCACGTTAAGCGATAGTAGGCAGGGGTAGATATTATAGGTTCGCGAGGTCGACATGCGCAACATGCGTCAGCGACAGCGTCAGCAACATGCTTATTGAACTGAAACATCTTAGACTGCGTTAGACGATTTTAGGTAGTTGGTGGTAATCTATAAATAAAATTGAATTGTTTGTTGTAATGTCACAATATAATTTTGATACTGATGTTTTACGTTCTATTGTAAAAAATACAATTACATATACTTTTTTCCTGCGAAATGATTAATATGTTTTAATTTAATTCCACGCGGACGAAGTCGCGGGCAACAGCTAGTGATTTAATATGTCTAAAATAAAAAGACCATTTATATTTGTATTTCATAAATGAGAATTAGTTATTTAGCTTCACAATATAAACAGTTTGATGAGTGATGGTCCGAGCGTAATCTCATCTTTGAAATAAACATTGTACCGCGTCCGCTCCGACTATAAACATACGTAACGTAATTTATTTCTTCGGAAACGCGCGTTGTACATAAACAGCTGCATGTTTTAGAATCTAGATGCAAATGGCTCGGTTTATTAAAACAATCCAGCGATTAATGTATTTGAACTTATACACACGATGCGGATTTGAATAAGAACTAAAGACAGTTTGTACGTTAGTATGACCGCTATCGAAGTAATCATGTAGACACGTACAGTCCGGTTGGAAGTTATTCCTATTAACGTGTCATGCACATCACGTGGAGCGAGTCTGACAGATACCATTCTGTCTTTACATATGACGACTTAAAGCGTCCCAAGTGCCCCAACAAAATATTACCATGAAAAGTGTTTCTTATTTGAGTTGTGTGTTACGAGTGCGCGGGGCAACTACACCTAAAGTCACGACTTAACCGGCTTTGTTCTACTGTGACATATATCCCGAATTATTTAATACGTAATGCAAGCCGTGACGAACTCTCACTATATAACTTATAACAGTGGTAGGGTCCGCAACAACAACATCCGTTGCACGAATAGGGCGGCTCGACCGGTGAAATACCACGACCTCACAAAAGACAGGCGTGAAGTAGAGTATTCCGCGTTTCGTCTGATGAGCGAGGTGTCAGAGGCTTAATTCTAGTCCTCTTCCCCTTCCCATCCTTTTTGATAATAGAGAAAGGATTGGAAGGGGAAGAAAACTTGACGGTGGAGGGGGTGAATAGGAAAGGGATATGACCATTTTCTGTTTATCCCTTATGGGTAACGAGGGGATGCTTATGGGTAGCGATCATTCGATACCAGGTGAACCGCGTGCTCGTTTGCCACCTTCTACTTTAAAAAAAACTCCTGTGAATATACTTTTAAGGAACAAATCAACGTGCTGCAAGCATCGCAAGTTCCCTTAGGTAACAAGTATGACCCGTGTTTAAAATTTTATTATAATAAATTTTAGAGACAGAATATCGAACTGTGTGTCCGTTTGCAGGAATGCAACTAATAATATTACGATATTGTTTAGATAATGAAAGTGATACGATCGCTTCTCAGCTCCAGACGCAAGCCATCCAATTAATACGTCAGTAGGAGATCACATGAGTTGTATTGTGCCGGGCGCGCTTTGTTCCAGCAAAACAACACTGCTTATTTCTGATTTGATTTCAGCCACTAAATTGGAACAATACTGGGTTCAATATCTAGTGAAATTTGTAACATAACTTTTCATTCTGGTATTTATCAATCTTTTATTTAAAAAAAAGAGGCTGCAGGGTGCAGCGCGGTGTGGGGGTGGGGGCTGCATTTATCGAACGGTGTTGCCGGCCTTCGAGGAATAGATAGGCTCACTTCTTGAAGGACCCTAAGTCGTACTGGTTTAGAAATACCGCCGAGGATAAACCATTCCACAACGCGGCTGTGCGTGGCAGGAATTTTCAATATAATTAGGGACGCACGATAATCGGCACGCGCCATCTGGAATGTGTAATATAAAATATAGTTCTGCTCATGATCCAGGACAGTGTGTGTGTGCTAATTGGTCGTTCGCTGGCATTGTACCGAGACGGAGCGATGTCGGCGCGCCGCGGGTGCCCCCGTGTATTGTTTTGTCTGCCACGCTCCATTCACTGCACAATAATCAAGAAAAATTATAAACGCATTAAATCACACAGCAGTACCGGGCAAAACACATCAAAGTTGTGAGCCGGGACAATACAATGAGGGCCGAACCTACAATAGTTTTTGTTGATTGCGATGCGGTTCAATATTTATGATTTAATTTAGCGTCCTACTGAACTATATTGCATTTATGAATTTCTATTCATGTATTCACATATTCATTTTCGGTTTTTATCCCTAGTACAGTCTCTATTTTCTAAGGAACGTATTTTAATCCCTAGTCCAGTCTCTATTTTCTAAACGTATTTTAATCCCTAGTCCAGTCTCCATTTTCTAAGGAACGTATTTTAATCCCTAGTCCAGTCTCTATTTTCTAAACGTATTTTAATCCCTAGTCCAGTCTCCATTTTCTAAGGAACGTATTTTAATCCCTAGTCCAGTCTCTATTTTCTAAGGAACGTATTTTAATCCCTAGTCCAGTCTCTATTTTCTAAGGAATGTATTTTAATCCCTAGTCCAGTCTCTAATTTCTAAACGTATTTTAATCCCCGGTCCAGTCTCTATTTTCTAAGGAACGTATTTTAATCCCTAGTCCAGTCTCTCTAGTCTACGGAACTTATTTTAATCCCTAGTGCAGTCTCTTTTTTCTAAGGAACGTGTCATCACGTCTGTTGTGACGTCAAAACGAATAGAATAACAAAGTACCATTTTCTTTGATTATATAAGGCGAAATTCTGAAGTCTTGTTACAAAATATTACCGCATGCCATATGTCTTTTGTCTGCGACTCGATATTTGTTAATATTTATGCAAGAAGTGGGCCACAGCAGGACCGGCCTGAGGCGAAGTTGGGAGGGGGAGGAAGCGGGGGGAGGTGGGTCTCGCTCACCAAACATCGATGTTAAACAGTTTGGAAAGCGCCAACTCTGTTCTTTGACAACAGAAAAGGTTTTATCATACGAACGGTCGTGAACACTTCAAGTATCGCGTTCCCAGCATACGGAATGTAGAAGTATGCTCAACTTCCGAGTCGTGCACACTTTTAAAACTACTACTAATATGTGATGCCACTATAATAGATTAGAATTTATTATTTTCTAATTTTAAGTGGGTTACTATTTTAAGACTCTAATATGGTGAAGTAATGGCTGGAAATTTTGTATTTATTATAAACATGACATCGTATTTGTAAGGATAATGTAGCGAGAGCACAGTGCACGGGGCACTGACCCAAGCCACAGCATGTTCTCAGCTCCACCCGACTGCAGGCTGACTACATTTTAAATAAACATTATCTAACTACAGTTAAAATTTTAACAGTGATGGAACTATTGCTCCTTACGCAAGTTCAGACGCCTGGCATAAACACATTACCGAATTATACGAGTGCGTATGGCTTGTGCAGATCACTGGACACCGACGAGCGGCGTGTATAAACCAATGTTAACGTGCAGTCCCCACCTGCACCAACTTTAAATATAAATCTTCACAGCTTGGTTTTGTTCTGCGGCTATTTCCGTAGTTGTCCGACAGCGACGCGTCCCGCTCTGCCCGCTCCGTCCGCTCCGCTCGCTCCGCCCGCTGCGCGGCGGCGATCCGTTTATTTTTTTTAAATTATTTTTCGTGTTCTTCATCTGTAAACAAATTTCGAGTTTGAAAAGCTTCTGCCGTGTGTCTATGGAGTGGTTGCGCAACAGTCCCGTGCATACACAGATCTGTTTCACTTGAGAACTTATATTTTTTAAGTATAAAATAAGCTTAAAGTTTTATGAAACGAAAATCTTTAAGTTACTTTAAGTTCTTCAATAGCACTCTCTCTCTCTTTGTTTACAACATCCATAGTGTATCATTCAATCACATCATCTACACCATTCAGACAAGAATACACAGTATACCTTCTACTGTGTGTTAATGTGAACTAACATTCGATGTATTTTTTTTTTCTCACATTTGCGAACAATAAAATTTATGACCCGCTGTAATGTGTGATAAGAAAAAAATGCAGTGAATACCTTGTCGATTAGGCAAATTTCTGGAACTGAATGCTCGGAACCTATATGGGAAGGGCAGGTGTAGGTGTATATATATATATATATATATAGCGAAGTATGTATATGTTCCCTATAGACCTATAGACTGAAACGTCTGGACCGATTTCGATGAAATTTAACAGGGATAGTCCAGATTGGCACAGCGGGTGTTCCTGTGTTTGGTAGCGATTGGATCAACATAATTAGTGGTACCCGGGCGAAGCCGGGGCGGGTCACTAGTATTATTTATATCTATATTATTCAGCATATGGAAACATAAACAGAGGCATTTACTCTGAATGAAAAGCAAATATCTCGTTGCGAGAACGCGACTTCAAAGTAACCAAGCACACGACCGTACTAACTATTAAAAGTAAGCGATGCTCGGAGATCCGGGCTATCGTTCATGTAACGGCCGCGCTCGGAGTCAAGTTAAGCTTTACGATGCCGACTTGGAGCTGATTGTAATGTAAATATCTTTATATGGAAGCAAAAGTGTGACTGTTGAAATAGCTTGGAACATTTTAAAAACTCCCCACGGTAATCCGCTGCTATGAACCGAAGACTTAAATTTGTTTATTACTATAGAACTGTGTTATTATATTATTCTATTTATAAACGGTCGCTGATTTAAAACGATAAGCTTAAAAGGTATATATAGTACAGTGCCGGTAAAGGTATATATAGTACAGTGCCGGTAAAGGTATATATAGTGCTAGTGCCGGTAAAGGTATATATAGTACAGTGCCGGTAAAGGTATATATAGTACTAGTGCCGGTAAAGGTATATATAGTGCTAGTGCCGGTAAAGGTATATATAGTACAGTGCCGGTAAAGGTATATATAGTACAGTGCCGGTAAAGGTATATATAGTGCTAGTGCCGGTAAAGGTATATATAGTACAGTGCCGGTAAAGGTATATATAGTACAGTGCCGGTAAAGGTATATATAGTGCTAGTGCCGGTAAAGGTATATATAGTACAGTGCCGGTAAAGGTATATATAGTACTAGTGCCGGTAAAGGTATATATAGTACTAGTACCCGCCCCGGCTTCGCCCGGCTACCACTAATTATGTTGATTCGATCGCTGCCAAACACAGGAATGTGACAATCTGGACTATCCCTGTAAACTTCATCGAAATCCGTCCAGCCGTTTCGGAGTCTAAAAGTTCAAAATACTTCGCTTTTTACATACAATTTTTTCATAAAAAGTGTGCTATGTTACTTCTAATACCTCAAGAATATGTGTACAAAGTGTCATGATGATCGGTTGAGTAGTTTTCGCGTAACAAACAAACTTACATTCACATTTATAATAAAAGTAGGGATGAAATTGGAGTCGCAAAATAAAGCTTGCATTTTATAGGTCGGTCGCTGCGGAGGTGGCGCCGATCTGAACACCGCTCAGTGGCTCGCATTAATATCTTCTTTATGCAGACAATGTTTTAGTATTTTTATATTGTGAGTACATTGTATGCATACATATTTAACCTACTTTAAGCTTGTTTTTATTATCAAATTGCATACGAACAACATAGTGTTCTAATGTGTTGCCATAAATCATACGCAATATTATTGGACTCGCTTCTCAAGAGACATGTGTTCTGCAAAACCGGAACAGTTGATCTCAAAAGATTGATTTTAAACAGAAATTAACGTAACAAATAAACAATTGTGGATTTATGTTAATAAATGAGGTTTGAATGATAATATAAAATAGTCAGCGCTCTAAAGTGTACAGACAGTGGATAGACAAAATCAGTTAGAAATAATCGACGTGGTTCTACATTGTAGACCTCCTTACTTGCAAGGAGAGACCCTTTCTGACCGTAGAATACAATGCGCTTTACGTTAACGCCGACAACGACAAGAGTTTTATAATTAAGTGGTAATTTAACAGTGGGAGAGCCCGCAACAACAACATCTGTTGCACGAATAGGCCGGCTCGACCGGTGAAATACCACGAATTCAAAGGAAACAGGCGTGAAGTAGAAGTACTCTGCGTTTCATGTGATGAGTGAGGTGCCGGAGCCATCATTTCAGTCCTCTTCCCCTTCCCACCCGTTCCTCATAAGTGGGATAGGATGGAGAGGGGAAGAGGATTGGACGGGAGGGCTTAACGGGGAAAACGAAATATCCTCTTTCCTGTCTATACACTTCTCTTTAAAGGTAGGCAACGCATCTGCAACACATTTGCTTGTTGCGGATGTCTACGGGCAGCGCTCACCTTACATCACGTGCCGCCTGCTCGCTTGCCATCTTCTCACATAAAAAAACCAAACCTTAAAACTTTTAGTAATATATAAAAAACACACACAATATAATTCCACCAGCACACCACAATTTGTTCCAGCGCGGTGGTTTGGTGAAGCCTTGTGACTCGCGCCGCAGCGAACCTAAACCACAAGCGGTATACTATATTCACTATGTCGTCCTATTACTAACAAATGAACGTTACGTTAGTGTGGTCGGTGCGGGTTTCTACTCACCCTAATCCCAGTATTTACTCTAACTTTTGCCTTGTGAAGCTTTTCCATAAAAATCTTACGCTAACATATATAAGCTACACTTTTCCCTTTAACATGTTGTTTCCGTGACTTCAGATTGGTCTCCGGAATGTCCCTTGAGGGCCACGCCTCAATGGTAGTGCATATTACCACCGCGTTCTGCTTGCCGCTTCCCGGGATATTAGTCGTGTCTGCGAAACTATCATTATACCATTATGGTGTTTAATGCATACTTCAAATCCGGTTTACATTATTCATAGCATGATTTTAAGATGTATTCTTCTGTTTATATGTTTTTTATATATACAGGGTGGTTTAATCGTCAAGTCGAAAACGGGTGATAGCCCAGGTGGTGGCTTTTCCCTCCTACTACCCGTACGGGCACATAGATTATTATTGTACGAATATTTCAAATACGTAACGTAACCGATGCATTGTACTAATTAATGCGTAGCGAGCAAAGCGGCTCTCCTGTCCCCGCGGCCGACGCGCTGCACACAAACACCTCGTTAGGGTCTTTGTTTCTGGACCACTGTGAACCCATTATTATACTAATTTACAAATAAATGCATAAAGCGTGCCGTTAACAACACCAGTAAACTTTATTGGAACGTTTTAATAAAATGAAATGTTTAAAACCTGTTAAAAATTAAGCTTTATAGAATTTGTTGCTCCGAAATCTCGTTTTAGTTATGTGAACATAATAGCACTTCGCATATAATATTTTCTCTCGTCTCATTGTCTGTTCTATGAAAGGGCGTTTCGATTCCGCCTGTACTGTTACGTGCTGAGCTGAAATTGACGAGCTATGTGGAGAGGTTGTTAGACCTTTGGGCAATTTTACATAGAGTTACACGTATATAATGTATCAATGTTGTTCAATCAATGTTTACCAGTGGTAGAGTCCGCAACAACAACATCTGTTGCACGAATTGGTAGGCTCGACCGGTGAAATACCATGACCTCACAGAAAACAGGCGTGAAGTAGAAGTACTCTGCGTTTCGTCTGATAAGTGAGGTGCCGGAGGTCTAATTTTAGTCCTCTTTCCCTTCCCCCCCTTTCCTCATAAGGATAGCACGGGAAGGGGAAGAGGATAGGATGGAGAGGGGGTTAACGGGGGAAAGGAATTATCCTTTTTCCTGTCTATGCCCTCCTTTGTCCTTTAAAGGTAGGCAACGCATCTGCAACGCATTTGTCTGTTGCGGATGTTCATGGGCGGCGCTCACTTGACATCAGGTGATCCGCTTGCTCGTTTGCCACCTTCTCACATAAAAAAAAGCTTAAATATTCCTACAAAAAAGCCCGCGACAGCATATATCTATCTTTTATGTGAAAGCCATTATCGCTTAAATAGTGAACCGTGTTACAGGGCGGTGCCAAGTTTACCGGGCCAGCTAGTATGTATACAGAAAATGTTTTCTAATTTAATGCAGCTTAATAAATTCTGGCCACTCGTAACGCAGACAAACATTCAAAGCAATTATATAAAAAGTGAAGTGAACAGTTTTGCGCGGGCATTCGACTGTCCGCCGGCTTCTGTGCGCCGAGCCGGCTGCTAATTAATTTGACTTCTGATTGTGACGTAGATTTATCTTTGTTCTCAAGAGAATTCTATTTAAGGTTTATTTTCTTGCGATAAAATAGAGTTTTGTTTAACTTGGCATTTGTTATTACAAATAGTACTTAGCACGTGTGAGAGTGTCCAACATGTCATGTATTACGGCCTCAGGGAAAATTATATTTTAGCCTAAGCATCGAAAGTAAGCGTGAACAAATTTAAACGTAAACACCAAATTAATAATTAATATTACATTACATACATTAGAATATCTGTCGCCGGAATGGTTCAACGAAATATTAATAAATTATCTCCATAATTTACTAATTTTTCGAATATAATATAGAGGAGGGTTGACGTCAGATGACCGGCTGCAAGCCTGAAGCCAAAACCTATACAGTACGTTCTACGGCCTTACTGTGCCGACCGCACGTGAGTGGGAAAGGGCACGGAGAAAAAAGTAAAAAATTATAATTATATAAATTGACTTACATATTTTGATGACAGCATCTGATTACTAATCATGACTAAAAGCTGCAGGAAGTAACAACACGTCTATGCTTAAAAATAAATAACATAGCGAGATAAAATATCGCTTTAACGGTGTAACCATAAAATGTGAACTTTAAAAGTGTGTAAAGCGCACCGAAACACTGGGAAGTTTTAAGACCTCAGCTTAAGTGGTTCCCAACGATAATGTGGCAGCGAGAGGGGGCGAGCGGACATCGTGAATGTTTTAATAAGTCGCACAACAGAAGGCACGAAGCGAAGCGGAAGTAGGCTTCTATTACCATGTGGTATTAAACTCGTAGTAGAAATATAATTTCGAAACACAGAATACTTATTGTCATAATGTGAGATATCTACCATGTCTGTCTGTTTTTATGTGTGTACACTGTGGAGATGAGATGTGAATGGATAGAAAAAAACGTATAATGGTGTCTGGTCTTGGATCGAAGCGTGGCAAGTTTGTTGAAATTTAATAGAATCTTACCCTAAATATAGATAAAGGACAGATGTCAGACTTCTCGCAGTGAGTCCGCGTGTGCGCGAGTCGACCGCATAATTGCTTTCATTATAATTTGTTTGTCAAACGCCGCGTCACGTCGCGTCACGTCGCGCCACGCTGCGAGTTCAGTTCTCCGGGCATGACACTTGAAAGTGATTTTTCTTTATTAATGTTCTATTTTTATGTAACCACATAATGAATAATACGTCTGTGGTTAAAGCGTGGCGTGTGATCGCCAACTAAATTCTATAGACTATAGATTTTGAAGATTTTTACCCGCGTGCCTTTTTGTAACATTTCACGGTTTTCAGTCAGTGGAAGCCCACGGTAAGATGCAATTTTCACGTGTAATTGTGATGCCGGACGCAAGTCGGCAATTTCGACTTGAGTAGTCTACGCACAAATGAAGGAGTAAGTGTTAAGTAAGTGTTAAGGCTGAACACTATAATGAAAACAATATTTTGATATTCATAGTGCAGCTAATTGTGTTTTATATTCTTGTCAAGCGAAGCCAGTTCGGGCGAGTGGGCAGCGCGCAGGTGCTACGTACTTCGCAAGATTCCATTTCTTATTTTCCCAACTCTAAAGAACAAAGGTTTCAATAGATTTTGACATTTTCAAGCGACAAAGTTTTATTATAAAATATGTATTTTGTTAAGTGCTCGGAAGAAAGAATTCTGTATAATTCTGCAGCGTGATAAAAGTTCAGGAGTCTTGTAAACAGTAATATGGCTTATATCGTATAAAGCGCTGGGAAAGTCCTATGTCCAGTAGTGTACTTGAAGCAGTAAATCTATACTGATAAATAAAATTGAAGTGTCTGTATGTAATATCAAAATAACTTTCCCATACTCAATACACATGATGCATACTTATAACGAAAATGCAATTTTTAAGATTATTGTCTGTCTGTCTGTTTATTCCGAAACGACTGAACCGATTTGGATGGGACTTTTACTGGAAGATAGCTAAAATTGTCGAGATTCAAATAGGCTATTTTAATCTAAGCAAGATATTTAGGGTTCCACGCAAAAAGTGAAAAACCCTCGAAATTGTGAAAAAACCTACGCGGCGCCGTATCGAAAGCTCGCCCGCTACCTGCAATGTCACAAAGGTTGCCTTAAGTAGTAAAATAACATAAATATTTCTCTATTTGAAGTGTAAACCTCTTTAGCCACGTTAAACGATAGTAGGTAGGGGTAAATTCCACGCGGACGAAGTTGCGGGAAACAGCTAGTATTAACTATATAACAAATTTGTCCCGTTATATTTGGTATTATTTAATCGTAATGTAGATGTCTGTGTGACATTCATAAATAGCACGTAATTGGTCAAGTGGTTGTTGGGAATATTTAATGAAGTAAAAAACAAATTCCAAGTGTCTGTTTGTTCGTTCATCCCCGCCATTAAATAATAATAAAGGTAAATTTCGAGCTCAACTCAACTATACTAAAGAAGATTTATCAAGCCGATGGTAAAGAAATGGACACAATTTACAGTCTATGGCCACGAACCGAGTGAAACACTGGCGGTCTTTTGTGTGAGCTGATGAACTCCAAAAGAGGGCCACAGCACTCAATCGGTATACCTTCATTAATTTAATCGTTTGTAGTTAAGAGGAAGATAATGGGTTCGGTAACTTGTCTTTGATCCGGATTTCACACAGAGTTATATTAAATTGTCCGCTAAAAGCTTTTCACTGTACAGACGTTACAATTTAATTTGACTGAATATTCTGTAATATGTACCAATATGTATTCGATACAACGTGTATGTCTTTTTGTAATACACATACGTAATAATTTTTGTAGGTACAATATTGTCGTGTCTATATTGTTGATTTACTATGTTCTGAGGTACAAGTTTATATAAAAATGTGCTGTCTATATTTACTTAATAACTTGTGACCTATCTGGAGGTAAACTGGTATTCATGGCATAGCACGGGAGACGAGGAACAAGAACATGGCGTTACTTCGAAGCGTTTCCTAGTATTTTCCAATCGTCATAGCTCCGGTCCGGATGATGCGCGAAAGCTAAAATAGGATAAGACGAGCTCGTTACAATTGTCAAACGTATCAATTATCTGGCTCTTATGGTTTCAGGTTAATTTTTCACCTTTTGATGATAAAGGTTTAATAAGATTGCAAATATATTGCTAGTCAATTCATTCGTTCATTTTGTTCGCGCCTCGCGAGTCCTAAACGCGAGCGCATCGACGGGCTGCGGGGGGCGGGGTGCGGGGAAGAGCACAGCGACATCTCGCGGCCGATGCCAACGCGCGTTAATTAATTTGTTATACATAAATACTATTCGCGTAAACACTGTTTGAACGTTTGACTAGATTGCGAATGAGGTGATAAGTTCTACTTGGTCAACTTGTAGTTTGTGAACAAAAAACATACTGTTATATTTATAAAATGGTACGATACGACATACAAGTATATTTTCACCCATAACTCCGCCGTTTTGATAATGCCTCATGAATTTAAATTTGTACTTAAAGCAAATTATTGAGGTAGAGGGCGCCAATCGCGCCGAGCTGGCCTCGCTTCAGAACTGGGAATAATTAACGCGACGACGTCTGCGATGCTCGTCTGAATAATGTTTGCATATTTACTTTTAATAGAGTCTCAGATACCGATATATTGCAATTCAAATTGGGATTTCTTCATTATCTGGCAACACTTTTCAGTATTGAGTGAAATTATTGAGCTAAAAGGATGTGGTCATTGAGTTGATTCAGTAGTTTAGAAGGGATGCGAACACGAACAGACGAAAATACAAATTAAATTATCTAATTAAAAATCAAATCATACAAATTTAACCTCTTTATTTTGTGTGGTTTTCTAACCTAAAAAAGAAAAAATATGTTAATTAATTATTATGTATTGGGATATATTTTATATGTTAAAAGAGAGTGACAAGATGAATTTCTGTCGCAAAAGTGATTGGAAGTGGCAGGCAGGGGACGTCCAAGAATAAGTTATATCGGTCAGATTAGTGACATATTAAAGAAAGGTGACATAAGTAGTACCCGTAATAAAATCCTTTGGGTTAGGGTCGTGAGTTTTTTATATGTTGAGTTATTAAATTTATGCATCAAAGAATATATTTCTAGTAATCTAATATCGTGTATAGAAGTGGGATTCGTGCGCGATGTGCGCCGCACTGGATCTCATTCGGCGGGATCATTTCCCCGCGGTAATTGCTCGCACGCGACCACTTTCACGTGGTATATCTATCAACCTATGCGCGTGCCTATAAAGGTACATTCTGTGTAGAGTCCTACCTTGTAGAGTCGTTTTAAATGAAAATTTATTTCTGATCGTAATTAGGGATGAATCCGATACCGATGTACAGCGATACTTGGGGTTTTGGGCATCGGCGATATTGTAATTGCCGATACAATGATACTTTTCTAATTTCGCGCTTCACTCAGTGCGTTGCTTCGTCCGCTCCGACTACGCGTATCCCATTCTGCAAGATACTTCTGTTGGATTTTACCTGATATCGTTATCGTTACCGTATATCGCTTAGAAGTCGTTAATTGTCTACAATAAATACTATTAATTATTACTAAGTAATTTTAACAATTAATAACTTTGTTGTAAGTGTCTATTTTTTTATTATTTCCGAAAAAGAAGGGGATACATTAACCAAACTTGTGTTTTATATATATTTTATCTTATATAGTTTAATTTAAGCCCACTAAGTTGGTAACGGTATCAGCGTTATTTTTGTAACAGTATCGATATCGGATGGGCAAAGAGGCGTATCGATGCATCCCTAATTATAATGTTTATGTGGAGGTTTCGAAATTTAGATCAAGTCGCTTAAAAGTGGATGTTGTGACTAGAAATGACAAAGGTATACTTTGGTGGTTCGGGCATGTTGAAAGTATGAATGACGAGAGAGTAACGAAACAAATTTATGATGCAAAAGTGAGCGGCAGGGGACGCCCAAGGAAAACTTATATCGATCAGATTAGTGACATACTAAGGAAGAGCGACGTAAGGAGTACCCGTAAACGACGAGCATTTATGCGTAGATGTATGGATGTAGAAGTAGCGAGAGAGGTGTGCCAGGATCGCGCCAAATGGAAATCCATTATCGCTGCCTACCCATCTGGGTTACGGGCGTGAGTGCATATTTATATTTATTTATTCATGTTTATCACTAAGCATGATTCTTTTTCTGGAGATCGCCAGCAACATTAAGGGATGCCTGGGGTTCTTCGGGCTGACTGGAGTGATCTATGTGCCGCCTACACGGAAAATCCGCGTTAGTTGCGGAAAAGTAACCCCCAACTAGTAACAAACTAATCAATTTATCTCTGTTGTTGTATTTTAATTTCTGTTTTAACAGACGCGGCGCGAAGCCAGAACCGACGTTAACCTGAAATTTGAATTATCCAAGGTTTTACGTAACAAGAGTACAACTAAAGTTATAAATCCAAGACATCAGTGATACAATTATTCTTGATTTTAGATTTTAACCAGCTGTAACGTTTTCAAAATTTTGATGGCTTTCTCTTCAGTCTTTTGTGTTCCAGTGAATATTAGGAGCGCTGTTAGATTCTATTGGTATAAAAAATAAATGTCTCACTATTGTCAGATTTTATCGTCGTATCACCCTGCCAGATTAACTAGACACGTCCACTACGTCAAGTACACAGAGATAGCACCTTTACTTTAACAATAAATTAAAAAAATTTAGGTGAAGTTGGAACAGCCTAAATTTAAATAAGCATGCTGCGAACCTATAAGATTTCCCCCTACCAACCATCATCTAATGGGGCTAAAAATGCATAGTAGATATTTTCCACTGAACAGAAGTCGGCACGTGCCATCGATTACATTGATTTAAGTACTTGAAATGAATCTCATCGCGCTACTATAGAATTAAACGAACATATTAGTTCACTCATAAGTTTAAGAATCTTTCGTTTAGTTAATTTTAAACTCATAGTAATCCTCGGAAAAAACGTGGGATTAATTTTGTAGCCCCACCTTCCCACTGCTCACAACGATACAAACATATTACAAGTGTAGTGACCTGGAAATGTAAAAAGATTCAATAAGTAAAATAGTTGTATTGAAAATGACGCGGCTGGTATTTATTGGGCTCGAGTCAACGCTCGAACAATATTGTCCCGACACCGACACACCGCCACGCCGACACACTAGCGCGCTGTTGAACTTTGAAATATGTCTTTAATTATCCCACGCAAGCTGAAAGTTGGCCGAATATTGCGGGATTAGCGAAACTTGGCGGGATTTACCTAATTTATAGCAATTAGTAAATCTCCTAAAGCTGTGCATTAATAAAACAAAGTTGGTGTCTATCCATTGAGTTTATTGTAAACTGTATTGCTTTTAGCAGTTCGAATTTACTACGTATATACGAGTAAATATAAATCAACGAATAGAAATTACGAACACTGGAATTTTTAAGATTAAGCGCAAACGAGCGCCAGCGCCAAAGTTGTCACTGACGCCCGTGACATATGGAACACCAGAGGAACTCAAGAGGTGTTGCCGGCCTTAGAATGGTATGCTGGTATGCTGCCGGAGGTATGTTCTCAGTAAGAGATCGGCTGGGTTACGATGGTGAAGGCTGATGACGAGATAATGGATTTGAGATATCGTGTCCAAGTATAATATAAGCGGTGTCTGCACGCGCGGTGTTTCTGTCGCGTGGAATGGTTTGTTCTGATTTACATATTTGAAAGAAAGAAAAAAATATTCACCGTAACAGACTGCATACACCTATTTTATTAGCATAAGATATTACCACAAAGTTTATTTTTTACACATGACGAGGTCTGTTAATATATATCAGGTCCCTTTTTTGTAAAATTATTGATTTGTGAAACACACTTTACCTCTAGGGTACAGAACGTTACGTGGAAGTTTTCATACTTTGCTTTAATAACAATATATAAGTTGTATGAGCTGAGAGCTGGGTTTGGCAGGAGAAGCACGCTAGTAGAGTTAATGCCGTTGAGATGCGATCCTTAAGAAGTATGTTGGGCGTGACGCTGAATGATAGACTTAAAAATAGCGTTATAAGGGAAAAGTGTGGCTTAAAAGTGGATGTTGTGATTAGAATTGAGAAAGGTATGCTTCGGTGGTTCGGGCATGTTGAAAGTATGAATGAAGAGAGAGTAACGAAACAAATTTATGTTGCGGCAGTGAGTGGCAGCGTTGGTACGCCCTAGGAGAACTTACATCGACCAGATTAGTGATATACTAAAGAAAGGCGATATAAGGAGTACCCGTAACCGACGAGCATGTACGCGTAGATGTCTGGATGTAGAAGAATCGCCAGAGGTATGCCAGGATCGCGCCGAATGGAAATCCATTATCTCTGCCTATCCCTCTGGGTTACGGGCGTGAGTGCATATTTATTTATTTATTATTATTTATTTTTGTGTGATCTATTTAATGTTGGATATATATTCCTTCGTAAATTATATAGTTTTAATTGTAAGACGTCATATTGTTTTGGTCCTCTCTTGCGTTTCTACAAACGCATAGAAGATCGCAGAAGCGGACGGATCGATTTCTAGATTGCGCATTGTTCTTGCTACGAGTTCAGTAAAGCCTCCTATTCATGTTACTTTCATAAGACGACAAAAGAAATCTTTTGCTTTAGATTAAAATAACTACAAAGTATTAAAGTATCTGTTGGTACTTGGAGCACGGTTATCTCTCACCTGTAGTTTAGTGGATGGAATGGAATTAATTAATATTAGTGCAATTAGAAAAAGAGGTCATCACATAGATAAAGTATTCACATTGTAAGAATCTCCAAATAATCAGTACCCGAATAACCTGACGTAAGTACACCTACACACCCGGGAGTGCTAAGGGATATTTAAGCAAACAATTATACAACAGAAACTATTTATACACATGCATTGAAATCCGTCACCATACGATGATATAAAGTTCCGAAGAACTAATTCCTGCCGTTAAGTTTTATCGTCGCTCAACTCGACAGAGATTTAACTAGCCACACCATCTTGATCATTCCACAATCACAACTATAACAGTGGTAGAGCCCGCAACAACAACATCTGTTGCACGAATAAGCCGACTCGACCGGTGAAATACCACGACCTCACAAAAGACAGGCGTAAAGCAGATTATTCTGTGTTTCGTCTGATGAGTGAGATGCCAGAGGCCAAATTCTGGTCCGCTTCCCCTTCCCATCCTTTGGTAATAAGGAAAGGATGGGAAGGGGAAGAGGACTTGACGGTGGAGGGGGTGAATAGGACAGGGATATAACCATTTTCTGTTTATCCCTTCCTCTGTCCATCAAAGGTAGGCATCTGCAACTCTTGTTGCGGATGCTTGTGGGTAGCGATCACTTGATAAGTATATAAAAAAGTGCTTTTTTCACGTAATTTCTTGCCACGCTTATCCGCATTGTAGGACTGTCTGTCTTCGACGGTATTTCCAAACCAATACCACTTAGTACCTATCAAGAAACTAGCGTACTTGTATATAATAAATATTTCACTATTGAATATTGTATGTGAGGGTCAAAATTATATGAAATAGTCGCCCTTATAACTTCCTAACGGGAATACGTCGAATAACCCTGTATATAGAGAAAAAGTTTAAAAACCTTTCCATAAAATTATAATGCCCCCTGCCAAGACTCGCGGAGGTATGGAAAAGACGCTATGAATATTTCATTTTATAAATTCATTGAAATTCATGAAGGTGATAGCGGACTGGCATACCGGGTCACCGAGCTCTGGCTGACATTTATTATTGACTGGCTGGTGCCCGCGGCCTCGCACGCCTACTTGTATCATTTTGTATGATTATTCCGCGTGTAATAACTTTGAATTAAAAGTAACATGTGTCAATGAGCGGTTGTCATTAAACAATCTATATATATATACGTTGACTAATCACGATATATCTGGAACCATATGGCCTAGACTTGAAGTTCGAAAGGAATATTCCTTTCACCGAATAGAGGTCAGCTAAGAACGGCTTTTACGACATTCCCCGCGCAAGGGGGGAGGGTTGCGGAGGCATTAATTAATTATGAGGCGGAACGAAGTTTGCCGAGCCAGCTAGATTCTACGCAATGGAAATAAACTATGATCCAGTAGAACTGGTGAAACTTAACAAACTGATGTCTCGAAATTAACTGAAGAACAGCGTTTAATATTCCATCGTGTGTGTCGTAGTGTAGACAGTGCTTTGGGAGAGATACTGCTTGTAGATGTTCCAGGCGGAACGGGAAGGACTTTTCTGACCAAAGTGATTTAAGTGATGGTACGAAGCCAAAGTAAAATTGCGCCTGCTGTCGCTTCATCGGGCATAGGCCACTTAGATGCATGGTGATAATGTAGTGCCACAATCTGGAACTCTTTAGACAGGGTCTAACTTCTGCAGCAGGCAATATCTGACGAAAGTCATCACAAAAATGCACTGTCATACGGGTGACATGACAGTGTATTTTGTGGGTGGTGCATGGTCAGTCTGCTTGATATCACGTAATCTTTTATCTACTGTTTCAATCGCTTTACGAGTTTCCATTGTACATTCAACCTATATAATAACATTACAATTACGTAAAACCTTTGCTTTATCGCTGTTTCTAGAAATATAACCTGATTTTAGTGAAGCCACCTTCTTGGGGAGATTTTCATCTATCAGACCATCTATCTTTTCTTAGGCCTATCAGACATATACCTAAGTATATCTAAGATTCTCCTTGTCATATGTCACCTTGACCTCCTCATAACATGCCCGTACCATGCTAACCTTATTATTGCTAATTATTTTAATTAACATCTTTAGTTTACCACCATTCTCTATTGTAGGTATTAGATTTGTTATTGTCAATTATCTTCTAACCTACAAATGTAGAACGCGAATACGGTACGCTTAGTACTTATACGATGTCAACGGATGAGAAATGGCGCCCGACATCTTACTCCGGAACTGCAGCTCGTAGTTAATATCCGTTAAAGGATTATTTCCGGTCCGCCTCCAACCGCGCAGCGCCGGCTCTACCGACATACCTCACATGAAGCTGAAGTACGCTGCTGAATTCAGTGTAAATACTTCTACTGTGTATTAGAATTATACGATGTAATTGCCTGTTGATCCCGTAATTTCACGTAACAATTGTGAATATATAAAATATTATCCTACACCCCTTAAGACGAACTTACTTCTTTTTGCGGCTTCTGTTTACTTCAAGACATGTCTTACTGAGATTAAAACAAGTACAAAGTCAAAAAGTAATCTGCGTAGAGGGCGCTGAACGTAGCCTGCAGCTTTATCTCCATTGCTTTGAGCGAAGCTGGATACAGCGGGTCGCTAATGTAATTGTGGTCGTTCCTTTGAAATGTATAACATATATTTATACTAGCTGAGCGCTGCGGTTTCGCTCGCCGGCTATTTAATATAACACGAACTTAAACGAAGTCAGATTACCTATTTGGGAAATAAGAGTACTTCGTAAGAGACAATATTTTTAGTCACATTTCCTTAAGTTATACTGATCACACGATCTAGATGTTATACCCATTTATAAAAACCGCACAGATGAGTTAATTTGTTTAACAGAAGTGCACATCGACCGTTACTGTTCATTTGTCGGTGCGAAACAAAAGTCAATTTATAATTAACTATAGCGCCCTCTCTTGCAAGACGCAAACACTTCACTGAGCCACGGGATCGTATCGCATCACCTCTTCTGATTCATTGTTAGGTAAACTTTAACTGTGGTTCCTAAGGATGATTGGCGGCAGGCAGGCGGCAGGCCGTAACAACTGTAGCCGACACGTGTATACTATACAACGGTCATACCGTGCCGATCCCGTTCAGGTAAAAGAGGGTAATCCATAACTAAAGACAAACCTCGTATCAAATGTCAATCTGTATCGTAAAATAAATGGATAAGATTGATTCACCGAAAACCTCTTCAGATATTAGTTTGAGGAGAGAGGTGGGTTGGTGGCGTAATGAAGCGCACCCGCCGCTCTAATTGATTACACTAATGCTCCGCCGATGGGAGCCTCTCGCGCCTAATGAAGCCTGCGGGGATAATGTTGTTAATGTGTTATCCTCAAATGTACAGAAACATTTATATGTTGACGGTAAGCGCACCTCTAGTTTAACAGGAAACATTAGCTTAGACTTACAAGAATAATAACAAACTTGTTTGGAATTATATACGCATGTTTAATACAGGTACCTATATCACATAGGTATGTATCCATATTATTCCTACTAATATTATAAATGCGGATGTATGTCTGTCACGCTTTCACGCGAAAACTACTCAACCGATCATCATGAAACTTAGTAACTAAGTAACACAGCCCGTCTACAAGTCGGAGCGTTCCCCTATCCGCCACCCGGGGACGCGCCACGTCGGAGTTCACCTCTCCGCCCACTGAGACAACCCAGCAGGTCCGTGGAACCTAACCTAACCTAACCTTTTTTTTTTAGGTGTGGAAATGCGACCTTATGCACGCCCCCTGGTCGGCGCACCAGGGGGGTCTGTGGGGCTCTCCCACCGAAGTGGGCCCACCCACTAAAACCACACGCGTTCCCTCATAGCCATGGTGTGGGCGCCACGGGAGCATACATTTTATGAAAAAAAATAGTACATAAAGAGCGAAGTATGTATTCCCTATAGACCTATAGACTCCGATACAGCTGGACCGATTTAGATGAAATTTACACGGATTGTCCAGATTAGCACAGCGGGTGTTCGTGTGTTTGGTCGCGATCGGACCAACATAATTAGTGATACCCGGGCGAAGCCGGAGCGGGTCACAAGTCTAATATAATTGTTCATAAACTAGGGCTTTATTGTATCGTCTTGTCTACAAGCTTTAATGACTTACTAAATCAAAATACTATTGGTTAAACAGAGAGAGTGTAACCTCATAGATTCAGACCTTGGCAAGCGAAGTCATTTTTCTCATCTTTTGCATTTGTATCTCACTGTGCTGAATAATTATGTGTCCCTTGACTACAACAAAGGCAACGAAACCGTATCAGGATAGTTGCGACCGTTGGCGCGATAGGCAACGTCGGGACATGCAGCGGCTCCGGAGGCGCTTCCTGTTGGAACTCTGCCATGGCTCGGGCCCGCCAGGCTAGGACTATAACAACAAACTTGGACACTCGGCAGAATGCAGTACGCAGGCTCGCATGCTTGACTAAGGCTCAACGCGCCGCTGTATAAAACAAATGTCTTTGAAATGGCTTAAATCTTTTTGAAACACATATTTAAAATTCTATGTTATACAAGTTAGATTTTTGTTATTTTTATAAACGAAGCTTACCCTACCAACTTCGAGATTTATGAGAGAATCTACCGCTTGCGCAAATGGTGGCAATTGGCAGAATATTTCACACCTGTCTACTGTGAAGTCGTGGTATTTATACCATTCCCATTCGTGCAATAGATGTTGTTGCAGGCTCTACCGCTGTAACCCCTTAGATGTACGCAGATAATCGTTTCGTTCGAACACTATTTGAATCATAACAAGACATGATAAAAAAATCGAAAGGACAGTTTGTCCAACATGATATTAATAGCAGCATTGGGCAAGCGCAGTAATCTCGAAGCGAGTGCTGGAGCTAGGTCGTGCGATAATTGGTAGGACAACATGTTTAGGGGTTCAGCAGCCGCCGGCAGCAGTATTTGCGTTGCCGCCGCGGGGCTAGAGCTTCGCAAATGTTTGCGCGCCGCGTGTTTGCTCCTGGCCCCGCGCCACCGCCCAGCATTAGATGCACCAATTTGTACACTGTTTAATGTTCGATTGTATAGAGTGATAATCTCTGTTAGTTCTGTTATCAAAAATAGTACAAATAAATGATACATAAAACACTGTTATTATGCACGTTACAGTTTAGCTGATGAGGTTTGCCTACGGCGTAGTCAAGTAGGGTACATTGCTACGAAAACCGTAGTAAGGCTACGAGATGCGAGCACAAGGTACAGTAAAATTTGCAACGTGGGGGCTTACACGGGACTAGTGAGTAAGTACTAACTAATTTAACATAACATCGGCATAACAATTGCCTACTAGCTTGTTTTTTTTATGTGAGAAGGTGGCAAACGAGCAAGCGGATCACCTGATGTTAAGTGAGCGCTACCCATAGACATCCGCAACAAGCAATGTTGCAGATGCGTTGCCTACCTTTGATGGACAGAGGAGGGCATTGACAGAAAAAAGGATATTTCCATTTCCCCGTTCAATCCTCTTCCCTTTCCCATCCTATCCCCCTTATGAGGAACAGGCGGGAAGGGGACGAGGACTGAAACTAGGCTTCCGGCACCTCACTCAAACTTGGTTATTGACAATAGACCGAGCTAAGTTTGCTAACGTTGTCAACGGTTCAAGGCCAATTTGTACTTAAACGTTAAACGTACAGAAAGTAAAATTTGTTTTATATTTGTCTTACAAAATATTTTCGCTGCACAACTTTAGCTCGAGGCGGGTTCAAGACAAGCCTGTTTCAACTTTTAGCCGCGTACAAAATTTCTTCAAAATTACATTGTTATGTTAGGGTTAAAGGAGTTTCAAAGTTTTTCGGATGCTTAAACCTGATTAGCCAAGCTTTTAAGTACAAGCTTACAAGTATTTTTAGGGGTAGCTTAGTGAAAATTTTCATGCTAATGTGAAATATGACCTACTATTTTGAACTACAGCAAAATATTGTAGATCTACTCTGATCCAATGTAGCAACAATTAGCGACATCTATTGAGTAGACATATAATATAGCACAGAGGTCGGGATGGACAAGCCAAAAGGATGTCTTTTAACCATCCCCTCCCCGTCCAGCAGAATTCCCCTTTCCATCCTATTCTTATTACGAAAGCATGGGAAAAGTGGAGAATTGAAATTTGGCCTCCGGCCTTACTCAGCAGACAAAATGCGGAATTCACGCTTGTCTTCTGTGAGGTTGTGGTATATTAACGGTGGAGCCGGCCCTGAAGCGCAACAGTTGAAAATATTTGTATTACCTTTTAAAAAGATAATCGCTAAGGATTAAGGATATCTCCCTTGGCTTTTTGGGACTCGTTAATCAAAAGTATTATATGGATATGCATTTAATTCCAACACTCACTTGGCCGCTAGAGGTCGTCTTCTACGTTTCAGTCGATGTTTGTCCTCTGCAGGATGTAACCCTCATTTGATCGTCATAAAGCCCTCATCCGGTGGGCAAATAAACGAAACAATTATACCAAGTCGATGTGTCTAATCTAATTTCTAATTCAGAAAAGATAATTGTTTTTGGTATATTGTGGCCTAACAAAAGTGAAAATACATACGTACTTTTTAAGTATAATTTTATATAATACAAAATTTTTGTTTACAATTGACTTTACTGTTAAAATTAAGGTTGTTTGGGACCAATTTCCAGAAGCAGATCTCACGTGATCTATATAACTCTGGTAATTTATAAATATTCTTTCTGTGCTCGTAACTTTGACTTCCAATAACTTGAACCTGTGCATAACATAGACGTGGTAAAAGTTAACGTAGCAACTTAACCAATGCCTGCGTTCGTGGGCCCTGAGTCTATGTAAACATCAGAGTACACTCGCGCACGTCGCCTGTTATCATAGGAGCTGACCAAATGGACAAACATAACGCGGGAAAGTTACACAAATATTGAACTTGTCAAGTGACGAGCGGCTTACGGTAAGTGTCCTTTTGTTAACACTACTTTAATGTTCATTGGATTTTTACAATTATAAGATTATTTCTACAGAGACATACAAAATGAATTCCAAGCTTTGAATGAGAACTGACTCGCAAATCATACACAGAAATAGTAAGACCCAGCGATGCTCGCGCCGATTGTCCCAAGTACAGTATAAAAGACGAGTCATTATAAAAGGTATTTAAAGACACAATCTGTTGTTTCATTTCTAAAATTTGATTTAATTAAAATCATGGATATCGAGTCGATTGGATGTATATCCAAATAATCGCAGCCTTTGGGGCAATAAAATACAAAAAGGACAGCACCTACATCTCTCTCTGTCACACTTACAAGCTTAATCGAAGGCGTAGTAACGCACTAGTGTAGTGTCGATATTAATACTACGCGCACACAAGTGTACGGATTCCTAAAAGAATGCGGAACACCGCGTGCTCCCTAGTGCACGTTTACAAGCGTCGCGGGGAGTGGGTGCCGCGAGTACTTATAAAGCGTTACAGTATCCAGCAATGTATAATTTAGATTCTATATTTCTTATTAGATTAACATAAAAACCTGCGTACAGTAAACAATTGTAATAAAATGTTATCATACAAGGTAGGTACGCGCTGGAAAAGTTGAAAAGCATGCAGTCGCCGAGTGAGATTGTGTCTTCAATGTTCCCGTAGCTATCTTGTAGTTGACTGCATTGTTCGCGAAGCTTTCTGTGCAACAACTCGCCGTGTTGGGTCGGCGGAGCGGGGTGGCGGCCGCGGGTGGCGGGGGATGACTCACAAGGCTGTCGGCGGCAGCGACTCGGAAGATCTGAAGTCTGCTTTGATTCACTACGGAACTAAAATACATTTGTGTGTAAAATACAAATATATCGTTACCTATGATTGAATTAAACGTGATGAACGTTTGGTAAGTATGCGTTAACCAGATAAAACATAGGGGTGGCAATAATACAACACTATATTTATTGGTATAAAAATCTATTGTGGCCCTGTTCAGTTCAATTCTAATTCAGAAGACCTGCATGATTAGATATATTTTTTTAACGTTTTATATTTTAATTTGCTGAATAAAGGCGCATAACAAATAAAACAACTGGTCAACCAGTGCTTCAGTGCAATCAGAGCTTGTGAGATAACCCGGTGTGTATCATATTTGGGCAATTAGCACAATGAATATTTGTTACAAAATTAGTAAAGTCACGTGTAAGTTATTATTTATTGAAGAGAGTAAATCAACACAACGTAATGTTCCCAGTTTAATTCTGGGCGTCATAATGTAATCAATGGAGTCATTAATATCAATCAAAAGATTAATTAAAATTAATTTGTACGCAATGAACACAACAAATATATCGTTTGTCTTCATTATCTTAGCCCACGAGAAGTAGGAACAGAACTTTTATTGAACTCTAGCCAATAAATCCCTACTAATATTATAAATGTGAATGTAAGTTTGTTTGTTACGCTTTCACGCGAAAACTACTAAAGCGATCATCATGAAACTTTGTACACATATTCTTGGAGGTATTAGAAGTAACATAGGATACTTTTTATGAAAAAAATATTTTTTACGAAAAATAAAAAAAATGTTTGTCAAAAAATCTACTACAACGCCATAATATTATAAATGCGAATGTTTATATGTGTGGAGTATGGATGTTTATTACTCTTTCACTCAAAAACGGCTGAATGGATCTGGATGAAGTATGGTACAGGGATAGATTATAATCTGGGCATATATAACATAGGCTATTTTTTTATCCCGGATAAATGTACGGTTTCCGTGGGATAAGTTTTGTTTTTTTTAAGGATGCATATCTACATATATAAAAGACGATGTTCCGTATAGATTCCGAAACGGCTGCCCGGGCGAAGCCGGGGCGGATCACTAACTAGTAAACAAAACATAAAATATAAAAAATGGAAGAAATATGAAAAGCAAATTTGAGCAGCCTTTCGTATCTAACTAAATCGGTCCTCGGACGCGCCTGCAGGGTTACGAGGGTCTTCGTCGGACGTACGGAGGCTGCGCGCCCGATTTATGGTTTGACTGTTTGCGCGTAACACGTGCGAAATAATAATATCCTAGGACATATTCACACGCGGCCATCTGATTCCAAGCTAAGCAAAGCTTGTGCTAAGGCAACCAGATAACTGATATACTACATATACTACTTTTCTTTTGTAAATACACACTTATATAGATAATTATACCCAGACTCAGGACAAATAGACGTGTTCATGCACACAAATGTCTGTCCTCGGTGGGAATTGAACCCACGACCTGCGGCGTGAAAAGCAAGTATCTTACAAACCACGCCAACTGGCCTGTCAAAATGAATCGAATGGAATAACTTTGTGAAATTAACGTTAGATATATTTGATTTAAGTAATTATTTTTAATCCAATAAGCAATTTTAATAAGAAAACAACTTGAGAGAAAGTGAGAAATATACATTTAATAGATAGAATTAATAACCAAAGTACGTCGTTACTGTTTCGTTGCGCTGTACAAAGATGTATAAAGATGTTTACTCTCGTATAATACTTATATTGGTCTGACGAGATAATTGATAAAGATATTGAAAACTCCAAGGCTTCGAAATAATCCGAGTATAATCCATGGCTCAGCCGTTGTCGGCGGGGACGCGCCGCCAGGTGCCGCCGGCTCCGCGATGTTTGCCTTCATTTTTTAATACCTATTTATTATGAATTAATTATTAATGACAGAGACTATTTAACATTACATGCGGCTATTGTTGTTAATAATAATACAAAAAGGAATAACAAACATGACCGTGGACAGTTGAGGCACTTCCCGGCGCTCTTGGACACGCATGGCATATTTATTTAAAACAATGTTAAGTATTAGCAAAGATTATAAAGTAAGTGGATACTGCGGCAACAAGTCACATTATGGACTTCACGTTTGGTACGCTTTCATATGAAAACCTAACCCGACTGTGCAAGTCCAAAGTCATAGCGGGAAGGACGCGCCGCGCTGGTTAGAGAATTTCGTCTTTAAGTTTTGAGATGGAAAGACGATGAGATTTGAGCTTAATTTCCCAAATGTTATCCTAGTCGAGTGAGATCTTCTTAGTTCTTTGAATTAATTTTAATTGTGCCGCGCACTAATTATAGTTGTGCCGCGCACTAAATATAGTTGCGCCGCGCACTAATAATAATTGTGGCATGCACTAATTATTATTGTACCGCGCACTAATTAGAGTCGGGCCGCGCACTAACTGTAGTTGTGCCGCGCACTAATCATAGTTGGGCCGCGCACTAATTAGAGTTGGGCCGCGCACTAATTAGAGTTGGGCCGCGCACTAATTATATTATAATTTAATATGAATTATATTATAAAGAGGAAAGATTTGAATGTTTGTTTGTTTGCATTGAATAGACTCCGAAACTCCAGAACCGAATTTGAAAATTTATTTCACTGTTGGGAATAATTCACTATCCACGGGTGACAGGCTATATTATATTTACAGAAAAAATATACAAGAATCCTTACCAAAACTCTAATGATATAACCTTAACCTTGTAAAAAAATGCCCTAAAATATTACTTACGTCGCGTGCGCTGCGGAAACTATTAACCTAACTTACAAATATAGCTTATTACTATTACTACAGAATAATATAATAATGTACTAAGAATTTGCAGAACACATCATTATTTACTAAAAATGTCTTAATTTTTTTTTAGTCGGGCCGGATCGCTAATAATAAATAATTTAAATAGTAACCTAGAGCTCGGCCTCCTAATGTAAGTGGCGATGTGATGTAGTACGGATACAAGTTGTCAGTTACTACGTATTTACACTGCTGTTGAAGGTAGGCCCGTATCGGACGGAAGTACTAACCATACAAATTACTTTATCGTGTAAGTAAACATGGATGCCCTCACCCCGCGCCCCGCGTCCCGCGACCTGTTTCCAAATGGTAAGCTTATCAGTATGTTACCTACTATTTTATCCTTACACCGGAGTTATTTCACAGTCCACAGCTTAGAGTTTGTTTAGGGAAGAAGGCGGCAAACGAGCAAGCGGATCATCTGATGTTAAGTGAGCGCTACCCATAGATATGCGCAACAAGCAAATGTGTTGCAGATGCGTTGCCTACCTTTAATGAAAAGAGGAAGAGGAATATACAGGGAAAAGGATATTTCCTTTCCCCGTTAATCTCCTTCTCGTAGCCATGCGAAGGGCTGGAAAGGGGAAGAGGACAGAAATTAGACCTCCGTTACCTCACTCGTAAGATAGAACGCAGAAGCATACTTCTATTTCACGCCTGTCTTCTGCGAGGTCGTGGTATTCCACCGATCGAGCCGACACATTCATGTAACAGATGTTGTGTTCGCGAACTCCATCACTGTTCAATACATTGTATAAATAACCTATAGCCACATTAAAAAAATACTCTTGTATCACAACGGACAAGTTTACCTGTAAACCTTTCTACAAGAAGTTGTTAGCAAACTAAACAGAATTTAACCGAGTGCAATCTCGTGAAAATGTATTGTTACAAAAGTTGTACGGGTCTGTTGGTTCTGACTAATTTCATCAACAAACTTGTTCGTAACAAGGGTCTTAAAAAGCAACATCGAATCTTATTAAGTGAAACATTGCGGTGATCATTTTATTATCAACTGGCAATATTAAATGCATTTTATTTTTTTATAGTACTAGTGGGCTGAGGTACTACCCATAGACATCCGCAACTAACTAATGAGTTGCAGATGCGTTACCTTTAATGGACAGAGGAGGGACAAACAGAAAATGATTATTTCCAATTTCTATACATCCCCTCCACCGTCATGTTTTCTTCCCCTTACCATCCTTACAATAAAAGGGTGGGAAGGGGGAGAGAACTAGAATTAGGCCTCCGGCACCACACTCATCAGACGAAACGCTGAATACTCTATTCACGCCTGTCTTCTGTGAGGTCGTGGTATTTCACGAGTCGAGGCGGCACATTCGTGCAACAGATGTTGTTGTTGCGGGCTCTACCGCGGTTATATAAATTTATTAACAAGTTGACAGCGCGATGCAGCTCTCTACAGAAGATAAAATGATTCATGAATAATTTACGATATATGCGATGGGCATTAACATTGCAAACATTTCACGTATGCTTGTGTTGTTTTATTCATGACGCACCACTGTTCTGCTAGTATTATAGTTGAACAAGATCCGTCATGAATGGCGCAAGCCTTTTTGTGAAAAAATCATAATTGAAACCAATACAGAATGTTTATCCCACAATATGGCGGTGCGTACGTCACGATTTCATTTCGCCAAGTTTGAAATTCTAAAAGGCCTTACGATCTGAGCGGACGCGGAAAGCTTGTCGCTGTTGACACTGCGGTTGACTGTACGCGGTCAGCCGCGAAGAACACGGTCTAATGTAAGGACCGCATCCGCGTAGTGCGTAAAGTAATCGCTCGGACAGCGATACGAAAAATTTTTTTCATACACATTTTTGGTTCCACGTTGCACGAAAACATCTACAGACAAAAAGACGAGTCCATCATGTTTATATATGCTTTCATTAAATACTTGTTGCTGAATGATACGTTGTTGGAGCGACTGAATTGCGCGCAGGGGACGATGAGCGAATGCTGAACACGGCCCCCCACGCGTCGGTTCAGCTACTACTGTACAATAATTAATTGTATAATTTAGTTTTTTTGTAAATTAATGAATGATCATAAATAATACAATTAAATAGGGAAAATAAAGTACCTATATGGCTTAGTAATTCTGTGTTGCATTGTCCGTGAAAACCGCAGGTTTTCAGTTGTAGTACAATAGCAAAATAAGTCATTAGGCTCTTTTTTCACTACCAAGTTGCGGCAGTCTGTCGGCGGTCGGCCCGAGAGCTTTTGTGAGGACGGCGTACTCTCAGAAAGTTTTGTTTAAGAAACAAACCCAACAACTCGTCAGCGTCTTTGTTAATTTCATTTTGATGATCTATTTTCGTTGTTTCCACTTACTTAAGTCGAATTAGAAGTCAATAACTTTCTCTTTCGAATTAGAAATGTGCTATTTAGATTCGTAATTAATTAAATAATGTTCTAAAATTATGCTCTCACAAGAGCGGAGTCGTGGATAAAGGTCCGAAATAGAAATTCCGAGAAACATATCCCGCCGGCGGTCGCGTTATTGACGCGAACTATTGTTTTGATTGCGGTACAGTAAAGCTGCGATGTATTGCGACCCCTTCTACGACGACTTCTATTATATTGGCAAAATATTTGTAGAATCTATATGATCTCAAAAAAAATCGAAAAGACTCTCAAAATAAGAAGTAGAATTCAAATCTCACTTGATCCAAGCTGATTGTCTAAAAATAGCTATAGTATAGGCCTGACGTGACGTTACTGTGTTTATCGTAACAAATCCCAATACAAATGACCTAGTTATGAGCGGAGGTGATCATTTAACAAAGCTGTTTGTCCTTCATCTAGTTAAATTATTCAAATATTACGTTTTTGCCATAATCGGATAAGGCGAAATACAAATAGAAAGGGGAGACTTTAATCCGAAACGCATAAATCCTTTTAAGCGTAAACAGCGGCTCACGCAGCGCTGCGGTGTCGCTGCAGACATTCATTAGACTGCCAAATTACAGCGCTATTTAAGCAAGAAGAATTGCTGTATTTACATAAACTCCAGCTCCTAGTTTATTGCTTTAGGCAGAGTTAAGCAAAACAGGTTCAATTATTTCTCTGCTTCGGCTTACTGGAACACTGCCGAGTACTGTAAAGTAAACGATCTTGTTTGTATGTTGCTTTTTGTTCTTTATCTCTATTTAGTTAAGCGTCTGCCATCCGCGACATGTGAAGTGCGGTCTGCTGTACACTAGCTGTATCATCTCATCGTTCGCTTTCAGAGGTGGATAGTTTTAAATATAGCTCTGATACAAAGTGCTAGAACAACTGAGCAACACCTATATGTCACTATAAAAAAATTTAATGCTCAATATATACTATGGCTTTGAAGCGCGTAACAATCATCTATAGAACTTATAGTGGCATAATTCTTAGGTAGTCAGGAGGTGAAATGTAGCGAAGGTATTAGCTATAGGCATGGCCTTGCTTACCGCTATGTGCTACCCGCTCGTCGTGTCCCTGCGTTACATTGTTTATGTACTTACAATATGTTATTTTGCGTTGCTGAAAATCAGTGTTGAGGACCCCACAACCTATGCTGATCGCTATTCGTTTGATCGTAATCTAGTCTGTAATGTTGTGTAACAATTTCTCTGTAAACAAATAAACTTGTTCTTTCTGCTTTTGATTTTTCCGTCGAATAGAGAAAAACTCTGTTTGAATTGCGGCGCTGTACAGTATTGTGCAGGACGCGGGAGCTTTGATCCTTAGTTGACTTCTTTACTAAATTCTTCAAGCATATTGAGATTTTGGTGCTGCCAATGTGCGTGTTTATGTACTTATCAAATAACATAATGCAACTGTACCGAGGCATAAATTGTCTCGAACATTATTGCCACTAACGCACAAAAAGCAATTACGAGGAAATCTGAGCGGACAATAAATTTGACCAGACGTACCAACATACAACTATGGGTCTTATGTTTGCGGTCGCACTGACGGGAAAGTGTGTAACCGCTAGTTACTGGTTGGATGTGAAGAGTGAGCTGCATTCGCTCACATTCTTCAGACTGTCGAGTGATTTAAGCTATTAAAGTTCTCATCGCAGTTTGTCTATGTACTACGATCAATGTTCAGGTAACTTGGTTTCGTTGCAAATTACGGCCTATTGACATTGTGCTTTGCCTTCTGCCCTGCCCTTGCAATTACCGAGCGTATAAGGTTGCGTGGTCTACCGGTCTAGCTTGGATATCTAAAGAAATTTCATTGAATGGGTGGTAGCGATATGCCGGTAAGTTTAATGAAGCCAGTACTTTATTAATTTGGCGTGAATTAACAATAATCTTAATGATATCGAGTGGGACGCGTCGACCGTCGCTACTTGAAAATTCGATGTTTTCTTCTCTCTTTCTCACCGAATGTGGTATATTTCCCAGACACACATCCGTCGTTAGGAGTTCGAGAGTATGTCTGTATTTAGGTCGCGGCATGTCAAGGTCTGTCGGCACTTAATACGGAATGAAGTTCCATTATACTACGTGACTCAATATTCCTGATAACCTCTTGAACGTAAATATTAATTATACAGTAAATTATTGCGTTATTAATTTTTGAAACAGATTTAGAGTATATTTGTATAACCAAATATGTATTTTATTTTTTGTCTGTCGGATCTGAGTTGTGGATGTAACGTGAAACTAAAAAAATTAACTTATACATTTTAAATTAAATGTCCGTCACCGAGTAGTCGGCCGCTAATGTCACTGATCTCACCGGAAGCTCCCCCTCATCAATGTCATTCCTCCGCCGTAACGATGTGTTTAAGTTTTAGTACCAGTAATATGGCGGTCGTGATTGGAGTTCATAATTTATGAAAATAAAGGTTAATATTGCCAGGTTGCAAATTGTTAGGATACATTTCTTTGGAAAAATATTATATATATATATATATATATATATATATATATATATATTTCGTTTTTTTTTGGCGTTTTGAAATGAAGTCGCTGTCTAGTGCTTGCAACTCCTACAATGTCTCTAATAATTTTCTATTTTTTAAAGTTGCTGTACATCGCTTAATTTCTCAATCACAACAAATTCGTAGACATAACATAATGTAATACAACTAATGATTATTTATAACGTGTTGATACAAGACGAGCGTGCCGCGACGGAAGTGTTAGCCGCGGGACGCAGCACGAGCGCGTTGGCGGCGGGCCAGCGAGCGCCAGCGGCCGCGCGGGTGACACATCGTTGTTGATTCAACTAACCACACTACAAGAATATTGCTTTCACTTAAAGTTTCTTGGATGTATATTTATAGTTGATACAACCCAAACAAATCTCTTAAATAATATGAATACTTAAGGAAGGAAGAGGGAATGATTTTTCAGAACCGATCTGGTATTTTACACGTCCATCCTCTCCTCGTAGACATACCTCGCTATCGAGCGGTGTCTGTGCTCCGATCCCAATACATATTCGAATCGAAGCAGGTACACCCGCTGAAAGAATTCTAATTAAGTAAAATGAACGTCAATTACTTAATTAGAATTCATTTTCAGATCTTCTTTTGTACATCTTGAAACAAGAGTTTCTGGTATTGAAATGTTTTTTACAGCGGTTAAATAATTTTACAGAGGGTGAAAATGTCAACATTCTACCGCTTGAAATTAAATCAAGATGTACAAAAGAAGATCTGAAAAGAAATAGAACACTTGCTCTAGAAAATACTGTAAAATCAAATTACTATAATAAAAAAAAATTGATCTTGTACGTAGACAAGAATGTAATTAGGAAGGGAGACAGAGTCTATGTAGAAAACTGAATCGACTAAATAGAAAGAAAATGGATGAATTGAGAATCGGATCGCACAAAGTTCTGAAAAGATTTCCAATTCAATTCATGAAGTTGATACCGGACACAAGAGACTGGAATCAAATCTTTACCACATTACCAAACTATTTCCAGGGTAGGTTCGTAAATGAACAATTACATACATTGTCATTTGTAATTGTTCATCTCTGAAGAGGAGATGTAAAGAAAACAGTATATTTGTTATAGGACCGCTTTAGTTAATTTTTAATTTTAAATTTAATTCGCCATTCCACTAATTAAAAATATTGAATAATACATATGACATTCAACATAATATAGTAAGGATATTTAATGCTTTTTTCTTATATTTTACAGGTGCGTAAATATTTAGTGTTAAAATACGGTTTGATATTTTTATGTATAAATAAAAAATGTTATTAAATAAAAAAACTTATATTTTACTGAAATACAGCAAAGTCCGTATTTCATTATACCTGTAAGATTGTGGTTTAGTAGCACCAGCTAAACATTCTTTCTCCTTCTAATTGAGTTCTGTAGACATAGTTTGTCATTCTGTATGTGAAGTAGGTGAAATGCTAGAACATCGTCCGGAGGTTGATCAGCGAGCACAATTTCCCTGTCAATATCCGCGGCACATCCGCGGCGCCGCTGCCTCGCAGGCTACGCTTTGCTTCAGTGTATGCGCCTTCATCAACCAACCTATTTGTCATTTAAGTAGCTAGATATTCCTTTAGAAAACTAGGTCAGAAACAACTAACAGGAGAAGTAAAATAAATATAATTCCTGTATTGGCTGTCAAGTGTTTGGTGTTGTGTTTTTATGGCAGTGGAGGACAAATGAGCTTTGAGTCGCCTCATATAAAATAATTATCCCCCATGAGCACCACATTACTGCAGATGCTGGCCGGCCTCGTGTATGGTCTCTTTTTCTTTCTTCTGGATACATCTGATCCCATTTATTTGGGGTCAGCGTAATCCACCATCTAGCACGACATCGCACTTCGTCCTTGTCTATAATAAATAAGCTTTCTGTCCTTTTGGACTGGTGGGCTTTCCCCGCGTGCGTTTCGTCGTAAGTAATTCTAGAGCAAGCTTCACCATATGGTCGTCTGGGCGTCCTTGCATGTTGCCGAAAATCAGCTCGGTGTTGGAATGCCAACTTGGCAATTCTCTCTAGTTGAGGTAACCGATAACACGGACGGGCTTTCGTTTTCTAGCAACGATCGCTCGACGAGTGTCTGCCGCTTTAAAGGGGTTTTCAGTTGTTTCGCTCTGAACGTTATTGTCAGTTATTCCTCTTCGTGTCTTGTAATTGGACTCGCTTAGGACTTACACGAATTAAATAAAGATTTCAAAAAGATCTTTGTTCTGTTACAACAGAGGTTGACAGTTTTTGTTCCGTTATTATTTTGAATCTCCATAATAAAACAGTCGCTGGAGCTGCACGGCCGCGTCGTAACTTACTCCCTTGTATTGTGCTACTCCTCCCGGACGGCCGCCGGGATTTCAAAATGTCGTATCCGAGCGGACAAATTGCGCGACTATAAAGTGAGCATCACAATATTACGTTTGCTCGTAAAATTTGTTACCTTTAAAATTTTAGGAGCCTCCCATAGTTGTAATAAAACGCCTCGAATACTATTCTATTACATTTTTTTTATTTTTGGTTGGATTGTTGATAACGTATAGAATAGGCTTGGGAGCGAATTGATTCTAAGTTTGTTCAAAGTTAACTTATATTTCAGGTTTATACACATACTCTTAACTTAACACGTCTTTAAGTATTACTTTAACCCGTACACCGTTGTTTTTGTCCTACTTAACCTCTAGCAAGATTCGCTTGGTAAATAAAAGGGCCTAACCATCAGTAATCCTACTTGGAGACGACCACGATGTAGAAATTTGCCCAGCTAGCACAAGAATTCACGCGTTAATTTATTGCAAAACATATATTAACATTTAATGTTAATTTGAATTATATTTTTATCGATAAAAATAGGGTAGACAGGACGAGGACAAACGAGATTTAATATCGCGTATAATTTGGCAGCGTTGTTCCGCAAGACACCATTAATATTGATTGAGTGGGCGGATTGTGCTGGGACGTGTCGAGGTACTAGTGCAAGAGCGTGTTCTGTGTCAATTCTAGTGTGCGGCTTCTAGACTGCCGTGAAAAACAGTTATGAATTGTCCACGAAACGCATTATTGTTAGGGTAGTTACCCCGCCGGCGTCCCGGGTCCGGGTCACCCGCGGCTCCGTGGCGCGCGCGATACGGCCGCAGCAAAAAGTAACCCGCAACATTCTTTTCAACAATCCAAGCGAACGCCGCAGAATAAATTTAACAGAACCAGCCTCAAGCTCGCGAACATTTCAAGGTAATTTTACTTTTAGCTATTTTTTACATTGTACAGGCGCTCCTCGCTCCTGAAGTCAGTAACGTGTACATTGAAACATAGAGTGCTTTTTAATTTATTATAATGAAATTATTTTTCCATTCTTCAAGATTTTTATCTTCTCGGAAGTTTCGAATCTATTCCTTCACTAGTAAGGTTGGCTGGCGTCAGGCAGGCGGCTGGCTGTAGCTTAAATGTATTCAGTAGGTATGTGCTATGGTCGTGCTGAGCCGACCCCACATGACTTGGGAAAAGTCTACAGTCATTCTTTTTTATTACTTTAGTTATAATGTAATATAAAAATAATTTATCGATAGAATAACTTGTACATGTAGTAATAAAATTGTCTTAATTCACTTTTTAATCATGAAGAAACAAGGATCACGAACAAAATCTATGAAATTAGTAGGTTTTTGCACGTTGATTGTGTGAAAGAAAAATATTTACGGTGCTTGGAAGAAAAATTTAGTGAGTTGAATGAAAGGAATTTGAAAGAAATGAACGTTGAGAATGTTTGGGGAAGGATAAAGAATGGAATAGTCGAAGCTGCCACCGAAGTATGTGGAATAAGCAAGAGGAAGGAAGCAAGGAAAGCCAACACAGTGTGGTGGGATAATGAAGTTAGAATAGAAGTGAATGCGAAGAAGAAAGCATGGCTCGATTTACTGGCAGCTAAAGCCAGGCAATCAGACTGTACGAATGAGGATATCGAAAGGATTGAGTCACGATTCCGTTGTTTGAGGAAGAGAGTGAAAGAGATAGTAAATAGAAAAAAGCAAGAAAGGAAGGAGAGGGATGAAAAAAGATTGTCTGACGATTTTCACGCAAACGTGAAAATGTTTTGGAAATACGTCAAAAATGCCAGAGGCAGGTCAGTACAATCGAGAATGAATGTTGTTCGTGATGCGAATGGGGACCTTCTGAATGATGAAGTAGCAATTCTGAAGAGATGGAAGGGATATTTTGTAAGTTTGTTTGAATGTGAGGAGGCATCAGCATCAAACTCGGCATATACTCATGAAGAAAAGGAGTTGGAAAGTGAGATAAGTTTGAATGAGATTGTGATTGCGATAAAAAGAATGAAATTGGGTAAAGCACCCGGGTATGACAGGATTTCTCTCGAAATGCTGAGAGCTGGTGAAGGTTTAGTTGCAAGCCTGCTGTGGGTCTTTTTCAATATATGTTGGAGACATGGCCTAGTACCGGAAGATTGGTGTAAAGCCGTTATCGTCCCTTTGTATAAAGGGAAAGGTTCACAGCATGACTGTAAGAATTACCGAGGAATCAGCCTTCTCAGCATTGTGGGAAAACTGTATGCTAAAGTACTGATTGAAAGAGTCATGAAAGAAACAGAAGAAAGAATGTGGGATGTGCAAGCTGGCTTTAGGAAAGGAATGGGTTGCATGGATCAGATCTTTTCTTTACGTATGATCATAGAAAAGTTTTTGGCTCTAAACCAAAAAGTTTTCTGCGCCTTCGTAGATCTAGAAAAGGCCTATGATAAAGTTAAAAGAGATGATCTGTGGTCAACCTTGGTTGAGTTTGGATTGAACAGTGATCTAATACAAGCGATAAAGTCTCTTTATAAAGATTCTACTGCTTGCGTTAGGATAAACGGGGCCTACTCAGACTGGTTTAGCATCAATAAAGGTGTAAGACAGGGCTGTGTAGCATCCCCGTGGCTGTTTAATCTCTTCATGGATGATTGTTTGAAATCTTTGAAAGACGAAGATTGTGGATTAAGAATGGGTGAGTTAGTTGTAAAATGTCTTTTGTACGCTGATGACCAGGTTGTGTTTGCGTCATCAGCGGAGGACTTACAACTTATGTTGAATGTAGTGAATGATTCACTAGATGGTAAAGGTATGAAGATGAATGTGGATAAGACGAAAGTAATGGTGTTTGAAAGAGAACAAAGTAAGACAGTAATTGAAATAAAGGTTAACGGAAATGTAGTGGAACAGGTGGAAGAGTTCGTGTATTTGGGGTGTATGTTTAGTAGAGATGGTAGGCATGTTAAAAATTTTGAACGACGAGTGAGTGCGGGAAATAAAATGAATGGGGCTATAGGTACAGTAGTGAGGAGTCAGAATGTGTCTATGAAGGCTCGTCTGGCAATACACAATGCTGTACTAGTCCCCACTTTAATGTATGGAAGTGAGAGCTGGGTTTGGCAGGAAAAGCATGCTAGTAGAGTTAATGCCGTTGAGATGCGATCCTTAAGAAGTATGTTAGGCGTGACTTTGAATGATAGGGTTAAAAATAGCGTTATAAGGGAAAAGTGTGGCTTAAAAGTGGATGTTGTGACTAGAATTGAGAAAGGTATGCTTCGGTGGTTCGGGCATGTTCAAAGGATGAATGAAGAGAGAATAACAAAACAAATTTATGTTGCAAAAGTGAGTGGCAGTGTTGGTAGGGGACGCCCTAGGAGAACTTATATCGATCAGATTAATGACTTACTAAAAAAGGGCGATATAAGGAGCACCCATAACCGACGAGCATGCATGCGTAGATGTATGAATGTGGAAGAAGCGAGAGAGGTGTGCCAGGATCGCGCCAAATGGAAATCCATGATCTCTGCCTACCCCTCTGGGTTACGGGCGTGAGCGGATATTTATTTATTTATTTATTATAAGTTGCAATGCACAATAACCAGCCCGAAAAATGAACTGTATTCAGTGACGAGAAATCCAATGGCGGTTTGAGTTTAACATGTAAATTCAATATAAAGCTTTCTGCGGGGCGGCGCAAAGGTCTGGAGTGGCCCCGCGCTGGCCCCGCGCTGTCCCCTCGCTGTCCCCGCGCTGTCCCCGCGCAGATATCACACGAATATTGCATTCAGTAAAGTGAAAACGAAAAATACCGCCGCCGCAATAGTTCCGCCAACAAACGTGCACTTTCACAATGTTACAGTTTATTTACGTTCTATTGAATAACATTGTCGCCATTATCACTCTTAATAAAAATATATTTACTGGTGAATAATAAGTCAAGAATGTAAGGAATTAAAAAACAATGTAATATTCGGATATACGTACATATATGAATGTTGTGACTAGAACTGAGAAAGGTATGCTTTAGTAGTTCGGGCATGTTGAAAGGATGAATGAAGAGAGAATAACGAAACAAATTTATGTTGTAAAAGTGAGTGGCAGTGTCGGTAGGGGGCGCCCGAAGAGAACTTATATCGATCAAAGTAGTGGTTTAATAAAAAAGAACGATATAAGGAGCACCCATAACCGACGAGCTTGTATGCGTAGATGTATGAATGTAGAAGAAGCGAGAAAGGTGTGCTAGGATCGTGCCAATTGGAAATCCATGATCGGCCTACTCCTCTGGGTTAAGGGCGGGAGCGCAAGTTCGCATGCGCACAACTCCATCGTTGGCCGAAACATAACAATATAACATTGGAAAGTATTATGAGCCTCGTGAGTATTGGCAACTAATTTGATATGAAACGTTTTACTACGACAAATACTTTTAAATCTTCATTATTTAAAAAAAATACGTTGCACATTATAAGTTTGTTGGACAGCTCAGCTCAGCCGATGGGTTGCACAGTTTTAATGAACATTAACCTCGGGGCACAATGTGACCGGCGAGATCTCTGGCCGTCTGCTCTGTGTTGCAGCGCGATCTCTGGCCGTCTGCTCTGTGTTGCAGCGCGATCTCAGGCCGTCTGCTCTGTGTTGCAGCGCACTCCCTGGCCGTTTGCTCTGTATCGCAGCGCACTCTCTGGCCGTCTGCTCTGCGTTCCAGCGTGCTCTTTGGCCGTCTGCTGTGTTGCAGCGCACTCCCTGGCCGTCTGCTCTGTGTTGCAGCGCACTCCCTGGCCGTGCTCTGTATCGCAGCGCACTCTCTGGCCGTCTGCTCTGTGTTGCAGAGCGCTCTCTGGCCGTCTGCTCTGCGTTCCAGCGTGCTCTTTGGCCGTCTGCTCTGTGTTCCGACGCCTATTGAAACGTGTCTCTGTAACTTTTCACTGAATACAAAAGCTCTATTGTTTGTCTGCGAGAGAGCGATGCCATCCAGGCTTCGACAGCTTACAGCTAATTAAAACCTTCTTAGTTTAAATATTACAATCAACTGCGTAAATATAATGATTATGCTTTAAAATCATGCTTTATAGTTCGTCTTCCTTTGGGACAAGTTTGGAAACTGACCGAGTAATGGCAGCCTGTTGCACTCGGCCATAGTAAAACAATATTAGTCTCAGCGGATCCTAAACTTTCTGAAATCGAACTCACTACAAGAGACACAGAACAAAACATAATCAGTCTCACTTTCACTTTTGTTATGTGCAGAAATAATAATAACTGTGTTGTGCTTTGAATAAAAGTGACAGACAGACCGACAAGAATACAATCTAAAAACGTGCAAAGTGTTAGATAAACGTCGTCCATTTGCGAACACGCTGCGTGATTGGATACCGTCCCGCGGGCCGCGCTACACGAGCTTTGTGTCTGCTAATTTATGTATGACATCTTGAATTCACATTATTAAAAAAAACACAAGCAGTCGAGAGAAGTTAAAACTACAAACATGTAAACGCGACAACAGGTCAAACATAAGTAAAAAAAAATGAACGCTTTAATCTTCAAAAAAAAAAACCCGTCAAACTGTTCATACTACATACTTTAAGTATTATATTTGTACTAAGCATGTCGATTTCACGTTGGTAAGATAAAACCTTGTAACAATTTTGTTTCCAGCGCGATAATTAAAGTTCGGCAATGTGTTTGGTTCGCGTCGCGCGCCGGAGTTTTCGAATTAGTTCTTGTTTGTGTTAACAGACGTTGTATTGGAAACAGAGATTGTGTGTAAATTTACTTCAAATTGCTTCTCAATACAATGTGCTCGATCCAACATATGTTTCTATATGTTGAACAATTTTCGAGTTAAACACACGTTCTTGATATAAACATTCATTCAAATATTGTCTCCGTTCAGTTGGTTTGTCTGTTGCCGTGACGTCATCATTGCTTGCGCATTACCGGGATGATAGAAATCGCAATAAACTAACACAAATAAGTCCTCCTATCCTATTTGATAAGCCGACAAGAGGCTTAGCCTATCCTATCTGACAAATAATCAAGCGTTGAAGTTATTTCATATAAAATTCTGTAGCTGTTGAGGTTGCGGTACAACAAGCACGTCAGCCGACCACCGCCGCACCGCCGCGCCCGCACACTCGGAATATTTCAACCAACTTTGACAAAGTTCATATGAAATTCTTGTAAGCATACATTCCTCTGTGACTGACAACCTTGCAAATACTTGCAGCGAAAATTCTTTAATATTACTTAGTCGATCAAATTGCAGACCAAAGCTGGAATGCTTCAAGCAAAGTTCGTTCGACAGAATATTTTCAACATTTTGACAAAGTTGGCGTCACGTTCTGCCGACAGGATGCGTTTTCCTATTTCAATATTTGTCCAATATCACGAGTCTTCAGACAGAAAACACGAACTAGTGATCCGTACTAGTGAAAGATGTATTCAGTTCAATAAGCATGTTGCTGACGCTGTCGCTAACGCATGTTGCTCATGTCGATCTCGCGAACCTATAATATCTACTGCTATCGTTTAACGTGACTAAAGAGGTTTACACTTCAAATAGTAAAATGATAATGTTATTTTACTATTTAAGGCAACCTTTGTGACATTGCAGATAGCGGGCGGCGCTGTCGATACGGCGCGTGTAGGTTTTTTCACAATTTCGAGGGTTTTTCACTTTTTGCGCGGAACTCTAAATATTTTGCTTTAGTTAAATTACTTACCCTACTTGAATCCCTACAATATTAGCTATCTTGCAGTAAAAGTCCCATCCGAATCGCTTCAGTCGTTTCGGAGATTACGCGGAATAAACAGACAGACAGACAGACAAAAAAATTACTTTTGTTATAAGTACCGTATATACATCATGTGTATTGAGTATGGAAATTTTATTTTGATATTACATACAGACACTTCAATTTTATTTAACAGTATAGATTTTCCCTAAAATTAATGCTTTAACAATAGTTGACCTAGTTTATATGCAAATACATTATGCCGCCGCTTGCTTTTGTTATTAATATAAACATTGACTTTACAAAGGTAACCAGACCGCATAACTTCATGGATACGATAATAGCTATAGTTGAGACGCACTCATTGAAGAAAACAGTCCAAAGGAATGTTGTGTTTTGAAGGATTGATTGCTTCTCCCTGTAGTTGCGTCTCACTTTGCTTATATATATGACGGCGCCCGGTCATTGATTGTAAACAACATGTGCAACGGGCGTGACGTCATCAGCCACACCACCACAAAACAGTATAAAAGGCAATGCTCTCCAGTCGAAGAAACGTAATCCGATAAAAGCTACCGATTGAGAAGGGCTCGGCCCTCTCGGGCACCCACGAATCGGAATGCTAAACGCATAGAGTGACAGGCCAAGCCGAGGTCCCCTCTCGGGGGCCCTTGGGCCGAGTCACTCCATGGAGCGTCCACCGAAGCGACCTAAGAGGTCGGCGGCCTCCCAATCCGGTAATAATAATAAAGTTACGCCCCGAGCCGAGGTACGGAGGGAGCCCTCGAGCTTAGTTACTCGTAAAGAGGCTTAGGCTAGGCGCCCTCTGCGCTCTGCCGCCTCGTGCCCGGTGTAGCTGTAAATGCCTCCTCAAGGCAAAAAGTGACCTTTCAGTCACAAAAAAAAAGTCGAAGACACATTAGTCAGTCGATGGTCACTCGGTGCACATGTGTACCAGCGATAGTGTTTACAATGTCGGCCCCTGATCCTACATCAGAAATGGTGGATCCGCCTCCACTTTCCAGTGTTATGGAACAAATGGCAGTGTTTTCTTCAGAAAATCGCAAACATAACGTGACGTACGATAAAAGAAGAAAAAGCGGCAGTGACACTTATTGCGACATTTGAAGACTTTGCCGTCCGCCATAACGAAATATTCCAACGACGCATTTAGTTTCATTTTATGATACAGACGAAAATGACGAAGATATAGAAGACGGTGTGGCACTGTTCGCTCTTGCGCACGATTCAAGACTAGCCATGTGTTACGTATAGGGAGTATTTAAACGACCGCTTGCTTAGTGCAGACTGGTTTATTTATGTCACTGTCATTTGTTGGCGGGCGCAGCGGCCTGTTCCTAATCACGCATATTACTTGCGCATATCCAACATCCCCCCCCCCATTAGATAACTTGCGACAATAACTAAAACTGTAAATGCAAAGACAATAATAAATACAACACGAAGAATACAGAAAATAATACGAACTTGCGACAATATTGCTCCGAGACCGCTGGGGGACGCGTCGACCGTTACAATGAGCTTAACGTTTTGATTAAAGTGCGCCAATACTAAATTCGACGCTAGGCTATTTTTATTGAAGCAAACGCGTCTGCGTGTACCTTCAACCATTGCCATTTATTATTATTTTTTAGCAAGTCGTATAAGGGACTTAGTATTGTTGACGCCCCGGGTACAAAATTCCTGTAATAATTAGCCAGGCCTAAAAATGACTGTAATTGGGGTGACATTAGTGTGCATTGGTGCATCTACGATGGCCCTAACCTTTTCTGGCGATTTTTTAAATCCTTTTTTATTAATTATGTATCCAAGATACCTAATCTCATTCTTCGAAAATTCACATTTTTCCTTTTGCAACGTTAAACCAAAATTCTCAATCCTCCGAAGCACTGTCTAGCGAAATGCTCCTGGCTGCTTCTACCCATAATTAGTATGTCATCGAGCAGACACAGTACCCCATCGAGGCCAGACAACACGGTCTCCATGGTGCGCTGGAAAATAGCCGGGGCTGAGGAAAGTCCGAAAACGAGCCTCGTACTAATAGGTACAATCCCCGGTGTGTATTGGTCGACGACTAGCTGTTTGTTTATACTGACGACGTAGTCGGCGCATATCCTCACGGCCGTCTCTTTCTAAGACGGGCACGATAGGTGACGCAAACAATGGCCCACGGGTTTCAGAACGCCTAAATCGACCAATCTATCGATTTAATTTGTGACCTTTTCTTTCACCGCGAATGCTATAGACGGGCTTTAAAAAAAATTGGTCTCGAATTTTCTTTTAAAAATAATTTTATCTTATATTTGTTAAAAGTACTTAATGCATCAGAAAAAGTTTTTGAGTATCGAGCTTGTAATTTTTCTATTGACAGGGATGAATCACAATAATTAATAGGGGCTAGTTCCAGATTAAATTTTGAAACGAAGTCCCTACCGAGGAGCGCCGCGCCCGCCTCTACTACGTATACGTCTATTTCACGGGTGTACCCGCCAAACAATATTTTGGATTGGTACATGACTCCTAGGCAAATAATCGCTTCCCCAGAGTATCCAAGTAATTTTTTCCCTGTTGACAATAATTGTATTTCACTGTAATACCGCCTATAATTATTTTCCGAAATTACGGTTACGACAGAATCGCTGTAGATTTCAAATTTTAATCTAACCCCATTCAACTCAATAGACTCCACCATAGGATCTATAGGATCCCCTAGGCTCCCCTCTATAAGATCGGATATGACAGCACTCACCGTCGTCGTCGTTCTCGTCCGCCTCCACTGAGGTCACCTGGTTCACCCTCTTGCACATTCGTTGTAAATGACCCTTCCAGTTGCATTTTTTACACGTGTAGTTCGAGAACCGACACTCTGAAGATCTGTGGTTAGAATACACGCACGCACACGGTACACTTCACTGTTTTCGACCTACTATCACTGACACTTGGTACACTTTCGCGTGATTGTCTAATTTTAAACAGCACGTCTGTTGGCGCGGCGACGACGCTGCACGCAGCAGTGAGCACGAAGTGAGCATCTAGGAGGCCTAGAATATCTAGATAGGGCACGTCTTGAATTTCTTTTGGCAACGGCAAGTCTGATGCCAATTTACATGTACCCACACTGAGGGCACTTAGCAGGATAGCTCGTCGTTTGACTCCCGTCGCATCGGCTAAGTTATTTATATCGTTCGCAACCACTGCGTTATGCGACTTTTATAAGCTTTCCATGTGTGTTCACCGTGGTCACAACTTGATAAAATGCCGGAATTGTCAGACATTTCGAAAGAGATTTTATTCCAAAGTGGGTATTCTGTGCACTCGTCGCCACTGTTACGTATAGGAAGTATTTAAACGACCGCTTACTTAGTGCAGACTGGTTTATTAACGTCACTGTATGTAATGTACTGCCAATCCTTTCATTGCTGTCTTATCAAAACAACGTTGTTTCATTACGTACCTTGAAGCTAATTAAGGTCAATTTTGAGTCAGTCCTTCCTTCTAACTAAAGATTGTTCATTTGTCATGTATCCTCAAGCGGACCTAGAATTTTTCTACATGAAACAGTTTATACCAGAACAATCCTCACATTTGGAGTCAAATTAAAAACTAATCTCATGGCTCCGCAGCAGACCAAGGCTTTTGTCGCGGACCCATTAAAACTTCATAATGAACTTGTAAAGGAAATAAATCGTAAAAGTTTCGAGAGCACGGATTAAACTCATTAAGTGAGACTTTTCTGTATCGGGTTCTGCAGCCCGGTTCAACCCCGATCCCCCCACCCCCAGAAACTAATTACTTTCTAATTTCTAATTCTTCGCGAGCGATCTCAAACAGACGGGAATTATCGCTTGAAATTACTTGCAAAGAATTTTTATTTATACTATGTATTACGATTTAGAATGCGCTCATAAATTCTTTAAAATAACAAGCGATCGTATTGTAGACAGACAAGATACTGTCGGCGCTGACTTTGAGGAAACTTGACCACCATTCTATAATGCCTGTACAAAGATCTAGTATAGTCTAGATAAACATTCCCCTACGTCAACAACTGACAGCAACACACGACACCAGTACATGCTTATGAATGCAGACACATTTATAACAGAAGTAAAAACTCCTAGGTTTTATTAACATACACGCATATGAATCAAGTTGCAATATAAATCTGTCAAGAAGATCCGGGGTCGGCTCAACGTTCAAATTATAATGATCAACAACAATAATAATATGAAGCGTCTTGGGCCTCATTAGAGTAACTTCCCATACGAGTACGAGCGGTTGAACAAATGGCGTGGCTTATGGGACGAGGAGAAGACAGTTTTAATGAAATATCACATCTTTATAATTACTCTATGTAGTAATTAACTTGTCCAATATTAAAATTAGAAGTTAAAACAATAATTCGTCTATCTTAGTGCTTACACTGGACATTAACAGAACGATCAGTGATGGTTCATTGCTGCACGATAAGAAAATTGCATCAGCGGTATTGTGTTAGTCTTTGTGCTAAACGATGTCAAAATCCCTACTAATATTATAAATGTGAATGTAAGTTTGTTTGTTACGCTTTCACGCGAAAACTACTGAACCGATCATCATTAAACTTTGTATAGATATTGTTGGAGGTATTAGAAGTAACATGGGATACTTTTTATGAAAAAAAATGTTTAAAAGAGAAGTATGTATGTTCCCTATAGCCCTATAGACTCCGAAACGGATGGACCGATTTAGATGAAATTTACAGGGATTGTCCAGATTGGCATATTCCTGTGTTTGGTAGCGATCGGATCAACATAATTAGTGGTACCCGAGCGAAGCCGGGGCGGGTCACTAGTTTATTATAAATAAGCCTTTCCCATCATTTGTAACCTCGAGATATTTCTTTTGATGCGGTTTTTTAAACGTGTAGCAGTTTAATAACATTGACAACTGCTGGACTCACAAAAGCACGTAACTGTGATATTTAGGTAACTGTACACTGAACAAATTTAAGGTTCTGTACGAAAATAATGTTAAAGAATAACGCTCAGGTACGCAAGAGTACGACTTGAAAAATTTTATCTACTTTGGTCGTATATATTAAGTAAAACGACTATTGCATGACACTCGATTGACGATACTCCCTAGAGACAATATATTACGTTTACGTTTATAACAAAATCTATACATGTAATAAAAATGTAACTGATCGCTGTCTGTACATGGAAAATATTTGAGAAAAACTATTGTTGGGGGCCTTCATAAACGCAATAAAAGCCAAAACAATGATTTTTAAATTTTTTGTTTGTTTGTCTGCATGGCTGTTTGTCTTTTTGTCTGTGTTACGAGTACAGATTAAGAAACGAAATGCGACAATATACAATTGGAAAACCAAAAGTTAATAAAAGTAACTAAATTTAGTATTACTTTAAATATCAAATAACACATAACAACACATTAAAATAAAAATTTGATATTTTTCATTAATGCGTCTAAAACCCTCGCGGAAAAAATGCGAACCAGTACGATAATACTATAATATTCTTAATGCGAAAGTTTGTATGCATGTTTGTTAACCTTTCACTCAAAAACGGCTGAACGGATCTGGATGAAATTTGCCACAGATATATATTATAGTCTGGATTACCTCATAGGCCACATCCGATGGAATTCAACCAAGATCAACAAACGAGGTCGAGCGCTCGCTGCGAGTCGCTGTCGGACTTACTCGACTTCAAAATCGCAGCGCCTCTGGAGCCTACTCACTACCCCCACATAGTGGAACACACACCGAATGTGCTTGATATTGCAATCAATAAAAATATCAATCTCGCCCTACGCGGAATAAAAGTGATTCACGAGCTTCACTCGGATCACCGACCTGTTATATTACGGCTAGGGCCTTCCGCACCAGCCTCGCCCCTAACAAAAACTGCAAAGCAGAAAAGCAAGAAGCATTGCAGGGCGGGTGAAACCGCAGGGCTGAGCTAGTTCTAAATAATTTTAAATCTAGCAGAGCTTCTTAACCATTGAAAAGCCCGTTTTTATATCATTCATAAAATTCCATCAAAATATATTTAGTGTAACGTTGTCATAGTACACTGAGCGCGCAACGCGATGGATTGATTTGGTTTAACAAGCCCGCATCTGTCCGAATGAGATATTTAACTGAATGTAGTATTGATGGTGCGGTATGGGAATGGAGCTCAATGGAATTTGATTTGCGGTTATTGCTTTTGTTAGACGATCCACCCCGTGAGTTAGTTGATGCAGTTGTGCTTTTAGTTTGATTCCTGAGTTGCTAAGACTCGCTGTGGTCAGTGTGTGTGAAAAAATTACAAATATGTATTTATTAACTGACTTCAAGAGCAAGGAGGAGGTTCTTAACTCGCTTGTAAGCCTGTAACTTCAGAACTTGTACATTTATAAATTGTTTTTGATAACTAGTTGCAGATGCGTTGCCTACCTTTAATGGACAGAGGAGGGCATAGACAGAAAAAAGATATTTCCCTTTCTCCGTTAACCGCCTCCCCATTCAATCCTTTTCCCTTTCCCGTCCTATCCTTATGAGTAAAGGGTGGGAAGGGGAAGAGGACTGAAATTAAACCTCCGGCACCTCACTCTTCAGACGAAACGCAGAGTACTTCTACTTCACGCCTGTTTTCTGTGAGGTCGTGGTATTTCACCGGTCGAACCAGTTCGTGCAACAGATGTTGTTGCGGGCTCTACCACTGTTAATACTTGCGTAGTTTCCAGATTAGTCCCATTCTAACAGTATCCAGATCCGATAACTGATTCCACAGTTATTAAAGACTTTAGCGAATCGAAGTCGATTTCTTGTAGTTTTATACTGAGTTTAAATTTAATATTTAGTTAGGTCACGAAAATATATTTTCCTTTACGGACAATGCCTGCTGATTGTTTTTTAAATATCTCACAGATCAATTAATTCACATAGAGGGCGAAGGAAAACATCGTGATAAAACTGGCATGTCTTAGAACCACCAAATTCGAAGACATGTGACATCCACCAACCTGCACTGGGCCAGCGTGCTGGATTACGGCTCATTCCCTCTCTCGGGGAGGAAGCTTGTGTGTGTGTTTATTTAATTAATAATAATTTAATTCACATAGAAATTCGTGTTAATATAATTAAGTGTAAAAATGAATTTAGTTCACAATAAAACCATAAATGTATGCGAATTTATAATTTTATATATCTCATGTCTGAGGAAGCCCATCATTCATTTGGGGCATTAAGTAACTCGGCGAACTATAAGTGAAAAGCCGCTCCCGGGAGGCCTGCAACATGCAGCCAGCGTGCGCAAACTGTGCTGACAAAGCTTTTACTAAAGCAAGCTTTCATTTCTTTCATTTATTTTCGTCACTGTGTTAAAAAGATCTATATATATTCATACACGCACACTTGCAGCCATCTTTAATCTCTCTCCTCCCTTCCTCTCTCACATTCTATCTGTCTCGCTCTCTCATCCCACGTTCTGTTTTACTACACTTTTCCTAGGTATATATAAATTTAATTTTACCATTAAACTATCTTGGGGTCTATAAATAGTCAAATTTTATCAACAAGTTTGTTTTTCAAAGCGCAGTGCTTATTTCCTCCAGACTTTAGCTGTACGCCTTCACGTTGATTTACTGATGTCGTTAAGGTAACTAAAATATTGTTATGAAATCAGGCCTGGTTTAAATTGTGTGTAATGTACAGCGTTGTATAGCAGTCCATCAGATCAACTAAGCGATATCAGCCAGTACTGTATGTAGGGAAATTTAAATACAAATAGATTAAATTGATCGACGGTCGACGTATCCCGGACTGACATCCGTGCAGTAAGTCCACGGGTACTACCGCTGACTTTGACTGAGCTGACCGCTTTTACTGAGACTATAATTATTACGGTATCTTTTAGGAGCAAAATTATGTAGAAATCACATTTTAAATACATCGTACGAAGTTTCAATTCAATTGGATGACTCCGGAATCCAGGAATTAGGAATTTGTTTAATAAAAAAATAAAATCTCTTAAGAGATGATAAAAAATGCACTAAAGTACCTGGTGATTGTTTCTTATAACACATACCGTTACAAGATAAGGTGTTTCAAGTTAACGAATTGTGGGTACAGCGGGATCAGTTCGTGTCGACTTCAATAGTATTCCAAATCTACGAAAGACAGTAAAGTCAAAATGTTTGTGTAAGCATCGAGCTGGTCGCAATAATCGCTGGCTCTGTGCTTAAACTTGTTGTGCGCTTTAGATGTGAAGCAAACGTTACATTCAGCGCTTAAAGATATGCAAATTGTGTCGGCAAATGGCGGCACAGCTCGCCGTCTCAGCTGCGGGAATAACGGCTAATTAGCGAGAGCACTCAGCGGCACAAGCTCGCTTCATTCTCTCACTAAATTGTTATATTATGCTAAATAAATATTTGTCGTTTGAAACAGCACAATAGCTTATACTGTACAGTCAAATTGTTTTAAAGCTGACACCTTGGGGTGGAGACGATTTCAAATGTTATCTAATTTATTATCGCGGCCGACACAATGTTTGGAATTGATTAATATTTGGTTTGCAATTACACCTTAGCAATCAGTCCGCGACTTCTATTTAATTACAGGGACATCCCTACTAATGTTATAAATGTAAATGTAAGTTTGTTTGTTACGCTTTCACGCGAAAACTACTCAACCGATCATCATGAAACTTGTACACATATTCTTGGAGGTACTAGAAGTAACATACTTTTATGAAAAAAAATAGTACATAAAAAGCGAAGTATGTATGTTCCCTATAGACCTATGAACTCCGAAACGGCTGAACCGATTTTGATGAAATTTACAGGGATTGTCCAGATTCCTGTGTTTGGTAGCGATCGGATCAACATAATTAGTGGTACCTGGACGAAGCCGAGGCGGGTCACAAGCTTATGATAAATGTACGTGTAATGTGTGTCATGTTATTTATACGCAGACATTTCTGTACACTAATAAACTCACGGTATGCTGTCGGTGGCAGGCATCAAAGTTTCACTTATTTTTATTTTAATATTTTAGGAAAATTATCGACTACAATATAGAATACAATAGTTAACAGAGTAAATAACAAAAAAGTCACCTACAAATTTCCACTTATAGACCATAAATATTATTTCATGTTAGTATTATTGATATTTTGGGTACTTAAACAATAAAGTATGCAGGGCATTTCATTTAGTTTTATGTATTTCACAATTATACAAAGATTAGAATATGTATTATTAAAAAATATGATTCCCTAAAGCCTTGTTATGATTTGCTTAAGTTTACTTGTTCGTTTCTACTTTGGAAATCTTTATCAGTTAGTCTTTGATGTTAAAATAAATACTACTAAACTAAACACATCACCAAGTTACGTAGATCTTACAAAGTAAATATGAACCATTCATACTTTTATCTTTTGAACTAAATCAAAGAGCTTTGGTTGGATTTTATCGTTGGATGAAAACGTTTGGTTGGAGCGAGCGCCGCGCGGCAGTGTCAGACTTACAACATTATTTCTTTATACCAAGTAACAAGGAGTTAGTTCGAGACCCTTTAAATTGTTTATGTATTACCAAAAAGAAACTATCAATCCGTATATAACTTGGTTCTGTTTAAACAACTCTACAGTAGTTATCACGCAAGTCATAACTATGTACATCGTTTGTATGTACGTGAATGAACAGTACTACTAGTTTGTATAAATAGTTTTATGTATACAGAAATACAAATTTATTGGTAATTAAATAATTACACGTCATGATTACTAAGGCATTATAAATTTAAAAAAGTTCCTCTACGCTATAAAAATCCTTCTGATTAAGCCAAGACTTTAATTTACTTTTAAAGGATGTAAGGCTGGTACCCTGTGCAGGCGGTGGTAGGCGGCGGGCCCCATGACGTGCGCTGTCTTCTGGGTCCTCGCCAGTCTGTGCGCCGCCAGAGCCAGCTTGTTCGCGCGAGTCACCAGCCTACTGCTGCCGGCTTCTTTGCGGGTTTTAGAAGCAGGAAGCGTTTTCGGCGGCCGCTCGCCCCCATAGCACGGCCCCGTACTGAAGTATACCTACATAAAACAAGAAATGGACTGATTTATCAACGTACAGCCCAAACTCCTTAATCTAGAGACTTGAAATTATGTTTCTGTTATTACGTAGGCGACCACTAAATAATATTTTCCTGAATTAATTTCCTACAAGTTTAAAATAGGGGATGAAAGATTGTATGAACAATATAATGAAGTGAGTTACATTCCTGAATTAATGGAAGCTTTAAGTGGTTATAGTAGAGTTAAAAATAATGTATATTTCATACATTTTCAGATAACACAATACAATGACTAAATTTGCTATATAATTCCGAGATGTGTGTGTATTCATCTAATCCCTCGTTGGTAACAAATCTATTTTAATTACAACTGCTATAACCTGCTCATTTGTATCAGTTGTGATTTAATTAAGGCTTTGTTATTCATTTCACAGGATTCACGGTAACAACGCCGTGCGGCAAGGCTTCACTTTGAAGGGTTTACGAATGTTTAGATTGTAAAGCCTCTAAACTCTAATTAGTTTATATTACATTTATTATAAACCATGTTCGGTTGTTTCGTCGGTTGCGTGAACAATTGATTAAGCCGCTACTTCAACGGACCGCGATGATTATGAAAGGTTAATTAAAATGTAATTAAAATAAAGCCAGTTGGTCTAATTTCTCAGATATCTTTTATTACGGGTCTCTGTTCGGGTTTAAAATTAAGTGAAATTTTATTCATTCACGTATAAAGTATACGTGATGTACAACAAAGAGTGTTTTTATTGTCATGTCCGCCGGCCGACACATTAAGGGAAGTGGTGTTCAGTCGGTGGGACAGTTTATCGTTCAATGAAAGTTTAAGCGGCAGTCACTCGAGCTGGTATAAAATTAAATTAAATAAATATGCGATATGATATATTACGTAATATAATGTGTGGAACTAGATGTGTTAAGTTAATTTTTTTTAATGTTTATTTTACTGAAGACTGCGTGTATTTTTGTTTTATATAAATCTGCAGTTGAGATTTGACCATCCAACACCCAGGGTAGTCCGACTGCATCAGATATGGGTGAAGGTAATCTGCAATGGACTTCCCCCTGTCCTATATGGCTAAGATCGCCTTCTATTGAAACTGCTTACTGTGTATTACTTAGACATTTAATAGAAAAAGACACTAGTGTGGTAACGTTTCGTATGCGTTATTTTTCGTCAATAATTTTTAATTTATCACACGTCGTAAATAATGAACATACTACCTTCAGTTTTTGCTCCTAACAAGTGAATTTACTTAATAAGAAAAGTTGAAAAAAAATGTGATTCGAAATTACAAAAGCGCAAAGTTTTATAAGTCGCGGAGCTGCAGAGTTGTGAACGTTTGCCGCGCGAAATATTACCTTTTTAATAATGTGTTAAGGTAGAATGTAGCTCATTTACTATGATATAATATACATACAAAATGCTTTACAGCACGTTAAGCATTTGTTACATCTATGTAGCCATATATCGTTTCATTTTGATGCCGGAAAATAATGTTTATTGCGTCCGATTTTAAAAACCCTGACGCGACATGTGCGGCCATTTTACGCTAAAAATGATACCATAGCCCCGAGGCCGCCGCGCGCGATTCGCAAATTATTTACGAAGAGCAGGTTACAGTCACACGCCTATAGCAGACAAAGTTGAATATATTTCAGTCAAAACGGACAAAATACCATCCAACGGATGTTATTGATGACAACAAGGGTAAAATGATTTGTCAAGCAACCAAACACCACCTGCTACCTCTGCATAACCGCTACCCATAGACATCTGCAACAAGCTCAAGCCGTGAAATCATCTTTCTACAGGACTGCAGTAAGGCATCTGGCACGTCACTCAGCAAAACACAGAATACTTCTACTTCACGCCTGTCTTCTGTGAGGTCGTGGTATTTCACCGGTCGAGCCGGCCCTCCAGTGCCACAGATGTTTATTGCGATTATGGTAAGGTAAATAATATTGTTCATGAAATTTTAAAAAACTAGATCATTTTCTTAATATAACTGAAAAGTTGGTCGCTCTGCTTACGACGTTTATACCTGTACATATCATTTGTTCATAGATCGGAAAGCGAATCCCCGGCGCGGCGCGGGGGCGAGGCACTCTCAAGAGAATTGTTCTTAAAAGATTTTCTGTAAGCGACATAAAACTTCCTTTGAGCGCTAAGCTTTTGTTTCAAAACGTTTAAGCTTGAATTAGCTTTGTCAGTTTATGTACTGCCTTTCGTAATGTTTTTATTACTTTGACTATTGTAACACACATAATATTAAACGGCTTTTGCAATTAAATTATGTTAAAAAGTGATCTGTAAGTGAAGAGAAAAGAAATGTAATAATATTAACAAAAAGGTAATTGTATTGATAAAAAAAAATTCATTTGTTGTTACAGTTAAGTAGGAATGAATATAATATTCGCGTGACGATACGGAAGGAACAAATTTCGTGTCATATAACTTATGATTTATTTGCCCCGCGCTCGAATCACGACCCGAACACGACAGGTAATGGACGACAGGATTGATGGCCGAGCGGCTTCGATTTAGACAATTGTGGAACGCAATTGTATCCGACAGAGTGTGACTTGCAGCGATATCATGTTTCAGTCCAATTTAAAAGCCTTTTACGGTTCCTTTGATCTTAGATAATTCCGTCCATCAGCAATTTCTTACATCAGGACCATCATAGTTCATACTGCGAACCTTTCAGGAATACATACAGCTGACCATATGTAATGAATATCTTGAACTGATGAAGAACTGCTTAGCCAAGTCAAAGTGATGAGGTAAATTTAATTCGGACGTTTAACTGTCGAACTAGGAAGGAAACATTTCAGTTTCATTTGACAAAGTCCGAATTTGAAGTATACGAGTAAAACCTATATACAAATCATCAACTGTGATTTCTTAGTCATTACTAGTCAGCGAAATTTATATAAACGCCAGACAAAAGCACACCGTTAATCTATACATACAATAATAAAACTGTAACTGATCGCTGTCTGTACATGGAAGATATTTGAAAAAAAAACAATTATTGGGGGCCTTTATACGCAATAAAACCCAAAACAATGATTCTTAGAATTTTTGTCTGTTTGTGCGTTTGTTACCGCTAATCTCAGAAACGGCTTAACCGATTTGAATACGGTTTTCACTGATGTATTGTGGCAAGCTTCGTTGCTTTTAGCTTTCTCAATCGGCTTATAAACAAAATAGTTGTATCAATTTAAAGAACCATGTCAAACATTTGCTCGATGAAAATGATATAAAATAACTGTTCAGTTGAACTTTTAGTTGTATGTGTTATTAGTTATATTACGATCTTTAAAATGATGACGATTGAAAGTTTGCAGGGCGGGCGAAACCGCGGGGCACAGCTAGATTGTAATAAAACAGTTTAAGAAAACATACATTTCCGAGTTTTATTCACAACTAGCTGTTTCCCGCGACTTCGTCCGCGAGGAATTAAATTAAAACATATTAATCACTTCGCAGGAAAAAAGTATATAATTGTATTTTTTACAATAGAACGTAAAACATCAGTCTCAAAATTATATTTTGACATTACAACAAACAATTTAATTTTATTTATAGATTACCACCAACTCTACCTAAGATCGTCGACCGCAGTTAAAGATGTTTTCAGTTAAATAAGCATGTTGCTGACGCTGTTGCTAACGCATGTTGCGCATGTCGACCTCGCGAACCTATAATATCTACCCCTACCTACTATCGTTTAACGTGGCTAAAGAGGCTTACACTTCAAATAGTAAAATGTTTATCTTATTTTACTACTTAAGGCAACCTTTGTGACATTGCAGGTAGCGGGCGGCGCTGGCGATACGGCGCGTGTAGGTTTTTTCACAATTTCGAGGGTTTTCACTTTTCGCGCGGAACCTTAAATATATTGCTTAAATTAAATTAGCCTATTTGAATCCCTACAATATTAGCTATCTTGCAGTAAAAGTCCCATCGGAATCGGTTCAGTCGTTTCGGAGATTACCCGGAATAAACAGACAGACAGACAAAAAAATTACTTTTGTTATAAGTACCGTATATACATCATGTGTATTGAGTATGGAAATGTTATTTTGACATAACAGACAGACACTTCAAATTTATTTATCTGTATAGATGATACTTACTGCGTTCGGCATTTTATATTGTTTAAATGTTTTTTTAAAGAAACTTAAATAAATGCAAAAGCGAGTAGTTAAATACGAACGGAATATGAAGGCAAAAGTTTACAGAATTCTTATCACTTGTAGCTGGAAGGAAGTTTAAATGTTAGCTCAGTGTGACGGATGACCTCTTACAGTGAAAAGCTATATACAGCATATAAGGGTATTTATACTTTTAGCTCAAGTTAAGCTGCAGCTTATTGTAAAAAGTCATTTCAGTTTGTATGGTACAAAATGTCCTCTTCCGTACCCACAAGTAATTGGTTTGGGTCCGAGCTGATAGCTCCGCGACCGCGTTCCGATGCTTTTATTCTGAAATTACTTTCCGAGTTCATTTGTACCGCTCATTGGAAGCCCTTTTTATTGTCAATACAAAATAATTTGTCATAACAAAAGAAAAGGTATCTCAAACATAAATATCACTTTTTATGTTATTTAATTTAAAATTAAATTTACAAAGGTACTTTAGACACCTGTTCCAGTAAATTATAGACACCTGAACCTGAATGATGTCTCCTTCCGATGTAGGGAGACATAATATCTACAACATGCAGACGCAGGTGTCCTAACACCGTTGCGCTAAATTGAATTGCCTCCTCAGTAATAATTAGGTCTGAATTAAGGTAAATTTCTTCTCACTACTCGAAGTACTGTGACTACTGTTAGTGAAAGTCAATACTCTGTGAGATCGAAATTCTCATCGTGAACCGATACCTGTAGTTTACTGGGTAGTAGACATTTTCTATCCAAGGGTAACTCCATTTTACTTTAGATAAACGCGAAAAGAACGCAGTTAAGTCAATTGAGACTCTGTTTAGACTAGGGGTTGATCCGAAATGGTGCTATCACCCCCGGACGTACAGCGCCACTAGGACAAAAAGTCGCCAACTACATAAGCGTAGGCGATTAAAAAATGTCAGTCAACGACGGCTGACCGTGATTAATGACTGCAGCCTGCAGCCTGCAGCCTGCAGCCCCGTGTAGCGTCGCCTTAATGACTAATAGAGTTATCAATCACGACCACGTTTTATATTTGCCAATATTCATAACACAAGTACTATTATAAAAAAATGTGTCGCAAATATATAGCGAAACTCCTTACTCCTCCGACCATTGTAGTCTATGGGTTACGTTGCTTGATTCATGACAGTTGTCAGTGTGTACGAAGCAAAGAATTGTAAGCCGACCGAGTGAGGGATGACGATGGAAAAAATGTACTACAGTACAGCTTCGTAATCTGTACACGGAAACAACCAAACTAATGAATATTAAATTTGAAAGTTATTAGTTCGAGGGAAATATTGATCGTAATGTCGGCACCAATAGTCACTCAATGTCATGCAGGTTTATATAATTATAATAAATATCTCGTTGACAATGGCATTCCGTTGTGGAGCCGAGCGCCGCGCGGTCTTGCAGCGATTAAAATGCCATTACCGCGCTCACTTTACACTTGATTCCTTAATCACTCCAGCCAGTATCCAGTATCATTATTAAATGATATTTCTCTTTATTATTGACTCTTATATTTCTCTCGTTCACCGTTTTACTCTACAGCGTTTGAACTATTAGTGGCGGTACACTGAAATTAGTGGCGGTACACTGAAATTAGTGGTGGTACACTGAAATCGATTAAAATTGAAATTAGTCGTTTCAAACATTTATAACTTCAGGTGAACCAAATTCCATTTCTCAAGATACTAATCAAAATAAATAGACAGATATACGCTCACCGTAACCCACAGGGGTAGGTAGAGATTATGGATTTCCATTAGTCGCGATCCTGGCACAACTCTCTCCCTCTACATCAAGCTCGTCGGTTACGGGTACTCCTTATATCGCCCTTCACTAACCTGATCGATATAAGTTTTCCTAGGGCGTCCCCTGCCAACACTGCCACTCTCTTTTGCAACATAAACTGGACTCGTTACTCTCTCTTCATTCATCCTTTCAACATGCCCGAACCACCGAAGTATACCTTTCTCAATTCTAGTCACAATATCCACTTTTAAGCTGCACTTTTTCCTTAAAACGCTATTTCCATCCATTCAGCGTCACGCTTAACATACATCTTAAGGATCCTATCTCAACTCTATACTAAACACTTTCAGAGTAATATTATAAAAATATTTAATACTAGTTGAAATCAATTAAGATTTACGGAATTCGCTCACCGTATTTTATATTTCGGGCCTGTGCCTTCTCAGTTAGTTCCAAAATGATTCAACATATTACATTAAAAAATCACTCAAAACAATATATTGTTAACTAGGAATATCATATCAAGTGAAATTGTTTCCGCTGGCCGAGCGCCAAGCGGCCTGTACAGCTCACGCAATCATGTGTAATTGCTTTACAAAGTAAACGAGCCCCGGCCTACAACACCGGCCTACTGTTGCTGGATTTCATGTGAACGTAGCCGATACCCTGGTGTACGCGTCCAAGCTTCGTTCATAGCAATTATAATTGTATTTCCATTAATACTTAGTTACTTACTAGGAGTAGATGTAGTGTCGAGGTGCCATCGAGTGATATATAGTCTCGCTTAGCCTTATTTCATAAAAAATCTCTTTGAAATATTAATTTATGTAAGTACACAGTGTCAGTAGCCTGGCTCAGCCGTCCATTTGTCTGATTGTCTAGACATTTTCTTCGTTGAACAGGATTTGATTTCAGATCTGGACGATTCACTCATTCTTTTAAATTAATTTCAAAATTATTTAATTAACACATAATTCTGGATTCGTTCTTAGATAGCCCGCTTTCATTACAGACCGCAACACATTTTAGAGACCAATTAATTTCGTTCAACGTTCAGTTGCGATGCAAATGTTACATTGCGTGCTACAAACTGTAGTAGTACAGCGGACACAAAACAAAGCCGCGTTGTACAGCAATTAAGTAGTTGGCCGCCGTCCAAATTTCAACGTTTAATCAAAGCAAATTGCTACTGGCGTCGTAATCGTTGCTTTATTATATTTGTTACCAGCACTAAAATGCAGACTCAACATCATGTCCATATCATCCCGGCTGCTGTTGATGGCTTCAGGCAGGCGGTAAGGTTCAAGGTTGGAGATGCTAAAATTTTTCACACATTTTTCAGGGCTGGGTTTATCAATTAGGTATTTTAATGAACAACCCAAGGCTCCAAGATATCTAAGAATTACCTAAGTGACTTTTTTATGGCAGTAGGTGGCAAACGAGCAAGTGGTGCACACGATATTATATGCCCGCTACGCAAGGTTGTTGATTGATGCAGTTGCGTTGCCTACTAAAAAATGATATTTCCATTACTTCTTCATCCCCTCTCCCATCAAATCCTCTTTCCCTTCCCATCTTTTCATTATTAGAAAAGAATGGGAAGTGGAAGAAAACTAGAATTAGGCTTCTGGCACCTCACTCATATGAAACGCAGTAATACTTGTATTTGTCGCCAGGTTTCTGTACATGATATTTACTGGTTGTACCAGCCCACTCGTGCAACAGTAGTTGTTGCGGGCTCTACCACTGGTACACTTTTTGTTAGAACTAGCAAATGGTTGGCATGATTTTGAGCGATCAAAAAATAGCCAAAAAAATGCAGGAGCGTAGTCAGCAGTAGTAGCAGGAAACAAGGAACATATAATACAATGAAAAGGTGACAATTTAGTCACCAGATCTTTTATCGTAACGCCGGTATGAGAGCGTGGCACCGTCGTCGTCGGCCGTCGTGCTGGCGTGCTGGCATGCTGCGGCCTGTGCAACTCTTGGCTCTGGTAGTAATATAATTGATGAATTCGTTGCACATTACCTTCTCGTTGTATTTAAAACGAAATCCATGTATTAATTCGGCTCGGAAGCCTCAGGATAAGCTAATTTATGCCAACATAATATCATAACCCTTCCGCCGATATCTTACGACACAAGTCTTTTCAAAATAATGTACAAATTATATTGTTGTGCTAACAAAACTGGCAGACTGCAGACCCGGAGCACTCGGTTTGCGTAACTAATGAATTACTCTGCGAAGGAGGGCGCTCGAACCAGACCCTTTATACTTTTCTAGTTATCTTAATCTCAGTGAGAGGGTCCGTCTGTTGTTATTTATTCTTGAAAAAGTACCAAGAAAAAGAATCTTGAATATGTCCTAACTTTATTTCACTTATAAAACGAATGGTCTAGTGGTTGCTTACATGTTTTCTTAATATACAATTATCTGTCTGTGCGTGTGCAAACATGTTCACGTGGTTGTCTCTCCAGTTCACTTTAAGATATATCGTTGATCGCAAAATATGAATTCAAGAATATCGTATTAAATATTAACAACGCGGGACCTGTTTTTTCGTATTATTAAATATTTATTATCTGTTCCATAAGGCATTATATAAAAGAGTACACGAGAAAGAACATTCAGAATAACACGCTACTGTGCTTTGAAGGTGACATTCAAAGTTGTCCGCGTGTAAACGGAAGTCCCGTTGTTACAGTCGGCGCGCTTCCGCCGCCGGCGCTGATGGCGCCGCTAGCGTCGGTTGGACTCAGCTCGTCAATATAGGGCTGATAATTATATATATTTATTTAATACATTTACCGGATTAAAGATTAATTTTAGTAATTAAAAAACCTCTAAGACTTAAATCCGGTAGAGATATTGGTCGATTACTAGATAAAATACGTGAAAATCACGCTTTTTCTGCGAATTGTACTTACTACTTTGGTAATTAATTGGACTTCGAAGGCACGATTTAATTTGGGATTAATATTTTAGATGCGTACACATTGTTCCCTTATATTTTATTGAACGAAGTTAAATGTATTCTTTATGTATAATTGAATCCGAACACTTAAACTAGGTATATGTGTTTTACTTCTAAGTATCTGTGAAAAGGAATACTTCCCCAAATGGTGCACTCTCGTAAAAGCTTGTATGGATTCTTGTTGACTAAACCTTTTGTGTGTTTTTATTGGATATATTACAGTCACCTGTATAACTTAACTAGTTATTGTTTTCTTGTTAGCAGCTATGTCGCCAACGACCAACCTATGACGGTCAACGGATGGCAAAGGTGTGCTTGATTCCTGACAGACAGCGGAAATACACGCGAATACAATTTATCCATAACCTCATGACATATGGACTGCATACAGTAGCGAATACATCGTTCAGCTTTATTTACCATAGTATCACAAACACACAGGAGCTTCAAATTTAAAAGAGCCGACACAAGCGACCACAGTGCAGAAGTCAATATACCATACAAGTAATAAAAGTTTTGTGAGTGTCGGGAATCTTATGAATGAAACATCTTCGAAAGACGCGGCGGCGCGTGAATCCATCGCGAAGTAGTATTGCTGAACGTATTTATGGTCTATAAAGTTAATACATTCAGAAGCGTTCAGTTCGCCAGTTTGCGACTTACGCTATTTAGGTCAAGCTGACATTAAAATATAAATAACGGATGTTGTTCTTACCACTAACCACATCATAAGATTAATAAAAAATATGTAACACTTTGATGAATTGTAAAAATCTCAAAGAAAACAAACTGTTGTTTTGAAGCGTGCTTTCCTATCGAGCTCACAGAATTTATCTTGAAAAATAAACGACCCCGCCCTCGGCCCTTGAGTTTTCTTTCGAGTTGTTATCGTGATATCATCACAATATTTTTATAGGATCTTATATTTCGCCAAAAAATATTTTTCTATAACATAAACATGATAAGCAGTTTTTTGTGCGATTTTAAAAGTCCAGTAACAATTTTACACCTAGAACATTGTTTTAAACAATTCATTACGAGTGCACGGGCTGGGACGCCCAACGTGCCACGCTCACTGGCGCGATTGGGCGAGATTTGTCGCTGCCGGCCGTCATACGATCGATGGTCGGCAGCGAACGGAGCTGGGCCGCCGTCGCCTCGTTTGCACACGAGGTGATGGCGGCCCTGCGGGAACGCGAACGCGCAAGCGAAACCTTGCCTCCCCGCAGGGCCCCAACGAGGGGCCGCAGGCGTGCGAGATACGCCGCGGCCCTACAGCCGTAGCGTGACGGGTCGGGGGATCTGTCGCGCTGAACGTGGCGGATGGCCCCCTTCGTGTGTTCCGAGGGGGGCAGCATCATAGGGTGATGGGAGGGGCTTAACATCTGACTCCTTCCTACACGAGTCGAGCCCCTACCAAGGGGCCCCCCCTAGCCGGGTCGTGGATAAACTTACGTAGATGCCACGGCCCGGTTGGGCGAAGGAGAACACCGCGGGGTTTAGTGGGTAGTCCGGCGCAAATTTAAGGCCGGAAGTCCCACACGAAGCCGTCCCTGTTGCCCCCGCAGCACGGACGGCGAAGTGCGTAAATGCATTCCCCGCGTAAACAAAAAAAAAACAATTCATTGCGACTGTCAGATTGACCATAGACCTTGTGGCGGAAGAAATGCCGTCTGCCAATTTTAAATTATGAAGAAGATGATGATAATGTTGATGAAGATGACGATGATGAAGATGACGATGAAGATGACGATGAAGATGACGATGAAAATGATGAAGATGCTGGTGATGATGACGATGAAGATGACGACGAAGATACTGGTTATGAGGATGGTCTTGATGATGATAATGATAATGATGATGATGAAGATGACGATGAAGATGATGACGATGAAGAAAATGATGATGATTAAGATGACTATGATGAAGATACTGGTGATGATGACGATGACGATGATGGAGATGACGAAGATACTGGTTATGAGGATGGTGTTGTTGTTGAAGATGACGTTGAAGATGATAACGATGAAGAAGATGGTGATGAAAATGAAGATGTAGAAGATTCTGCTGATGATGATGAAAATGAAGGTGATTACGATAAAGAATTTGATGATCAAGAAAATGAAGATGATGACTATAATATGATGACGATGATTATTACGATGAAGATACTGGTTATGAGGATGGTGTTGATGATGATGATGATAAAGATGGTGATGATGATGAAAATGCAGGAGATGAAGGTACTGATGATGATAATGATAATGAAGATGATGAAGACTATGAAAATGACGATGAAGACGGCGATGACGATGACGAAGATGACGTTGAAGATGATGAAGATACTGGTGATGATGACGATGACGATGATGAAGATGGTGAAGATACCGGTGATGATGATGAAAATGAAGGTGATGAAGATGAAGAAATTGATGTTCAAGAAAATAAAAATGATGATGATGACGGTGACGATGATGAAAATGACGATGAAGATACTGGTAATGAGGATGGTGTTGATGATGAAGATGTTAACGATACTGGTGATGATGACGAAAAAGATGGTGATGAAAATGAAAATGGTGAAGATACCGGCGATGATGATGAAAATGAAGGTGATTACGATGAAAATAAAGATGATGATGATGAAGAAATAGATCATCAAGAAAATGAAGGTGATGAAGATATGGTGATGATGATGATGATGAAAATGAAGGTGATTACGATGAAAATAAAGATGATGATGATGAAGAAATAGATCATCAAGAAAATGAAGGTGATGAAGATATGGTGATGATGATGATGATGAAAATGAAGGAGATTACGATGAAAATAAAGATGATGATGATGAAGAAATAGATCATCAAGAAAATGAAGGTGATGAAGATATGGTGATGATGATGATGATGAAAATGAAGGTGATGACGATGAAGAAATTAATGGTCAAGAAAATGAAGATGATGACTATAATATGATGACGATGATGATTACGATGAAGATACTGGTTATGAGGATGGTATTGATGATGATGATGATTAAGATGGTGATGATGATGAAAATTCAGGTGATTACGATGAAAATAAAGATGATGATGATGAAGAAATAGATCATCAAGAAAATGAAGGTGATGAAGATATGGTGATGATGATGATGATGAAAATGAAGGTGATTACGATGAAAATAAAGATGATGATGATGAAGAAATAGATCATCAAGAAAATGAAGGTGATGAAGATGAAGAAATTAATGGTCAAGAAAATGAAGATGATGACTATAATATGATGACGATGATGATTACGATGAAGATACTGGTTATGAGGATGGTATTGATGATGATGATGATTAAGATGGTGATGAAAATGAAAATGGTGAAGATACCGGCGATGATGATGAAAATGAAGGTGATTACGATGAAAATAAAGATGATGATGATGAAGAAATAGATCATCAAGAAAATGAAGGTGATGAAGATATGGTGATGATGATGATGATGAAAATGAAGGTGATTACGATGAAAATAAAGATGATGATGATGAAGAAATAGATCATCAAGAAAATGAAGGTGATGAAGATATGGTGATGATGATGATGATGAAAATGAAGGTGATGACGATGAAGAAATTAATGGTCAAGAAAATGAAGATGATGACTATAATATGATGACGATGATGATTACGATGAAGATACTGGTTATGAGGATGGTATTGATGATGATGATGATTAAGATGGTGATGATGATGAAAATTCAGGTGATGAAGGTACTGGCGATGATAATGATAATGAATATGACGACGATGAAAAAAATGACGATGATGAAGATGGTGAAGATACCGGTGATGATGATGATGATTACGATGAAGATACTGGTTATGAGGATGGTGTTGATGATGATGGTGATGACGGTGACGATGGAAATGATGATGATGATGAGAATGAAGATACTGGTGATGATGAAAATGAAGATGGTGAGGAAACTGGTGATGATGATAAAATGAAGAAAATGATGTTGACGATGACGGTGATGATGATGAAAATGCATAAAATGATGGTGATGAAGGTGAAGATGACGATGAAGATACTGGTTATGAGGATGGTGTTGATGATGAAGATGTTGATGATACTGGTGATGTGACGAAGATGGTGATGAAAATGAAGATGATGATGATACTGTTAATGATGATGAAAATGAAGGTGATGACGATGAAGAAATTGATGATCAAGAAAATAAAGATGATGAAGATGATGACAATAATGTGATGACGATGATGATTACGATGAATATACTGGATATGAGGATGGTGTTGATGATGATGATGATTACGATACTAGTGACGATGACGAAGAAGATGGTGATGAAAATGAAGATGATGAAGATATTCTGATGATGATGATGACATAATATGATGACGATGAAGATACTGGTTATGAGGATGGTGTTGATGATGATGAAGATAGTGATGATGATGATGAAGTTGACGATGAAAATGATGATGATGAGAATGAAGATACTGGTGATGATGAAAATGAAGATGGTGAGTAAACTGGTGATGATGGTGAAAATGAAGAAAATGAATATGTTGACGATGACGATGATGATGATGATGATGCAGATGATTATGATGAAAATGAAGATGTTGAAGATACTGATGATGATGATGATGAAAATGAAGATGAAGATGATGAAGATACTGATGATGATGATGATGAAAATGAAGATGATGACGATGAAGAAAATGATGATGTTAAAAAGATGATGAAGATTCTGGTTATGATGATCATGAAAATTAAGATAAAGAAGATTCTGGTAAGGTGATCATGAATATGAAGATGATGAAGATTCTGGTTGTGAGGATGATGACGATGACAATGAGGACAATGATGACGGTGATGATGATGTTGATAAAGACGATGATTCGATGAGATTATCACTTAGTATATTTCTGTCTACAAAAATCTAATCTGTAAAGAAAATGAGTAGCATGTCGCCACGCCGTGCCTCTAATGACATCAGCGATCACAGACTAGAAGTGTGCACATCCTGAATCCTACTGTGTGTAACGTGTGCAGCGTGCGTTATCCGAACCCACTGTCCACTAGAGTATAATTCATAGCATATAATACTGTTATGGACATCATACTTGTGAAAATTAATGATATATGAAACTTGCCAACACAAGAATTCTAAACATTCAACAGATTGAGATGGCAACCAACACAAGGACTTACTAAGTTTAACATAGTTTCTTAATTAATGCATACTCTTAGATTAATGTAATGCTAGAAATTCGGTACATCTTTAAAATTCCGAACTCTCAAGCTTAGGTTGCGATCGTCAAACATATATATTTCTATATATATACTTTAAGCGAGGCCAGCTCTTGTGTTCGTTCCGTTAGTTGTACTGAGAATCAAACTGCTGGAATACAGAACGTATCCCTTATTCTTATATTCAGCAATAAAAGAACTGAAAATAATAATAATATAATAATAATAATATCCTACGACGTATTAACACACGGCCATCTGATCCCAAACTAAACAGAGCTTGTGCTATGGCAACCATATAACTGATATACTACTTTTTCTTTTGAACAACAACGACAACAAAGCACTCGTTGTGTACGTCAGGTTGTGAGCGCCGCAGGAAGCGCGCACGCGACGGCGGCCGACAGGAATTGTGGCGGATTGTCACAAGCTTAGAGAACAATTGTACATTGTACGTTCCACATAATCACTCAGGGCCCGATGTCGTTTCGTGATGTACCACTTTAATAAGAAATGAACCTCATAGAAGTGCATTTGTTAAACGAAGATTAGGCAGAATATAATTGTCTGAATTAAATTATTCTTTAAAGATGTAAAAAACTTTTTTTTGTAAAACAAAATCATTTATCTTAATTCTGTAAATAGTTTAAGGAAAGCAGACTTAAAAACAGGGCGCTTCAGTTTGTTTTCCAACACTTTAAGTCATCGAAACTCGCTGAACCTAAAGTAGTGTGCAGGTCGCGGGCGGAGGATCGAATGTGACTTTAGGATAGCTAATGGCAATCCTTAACGTCGGCACTTCACATTAAAATCATTGTGAGGTGTTCCTTTTGGACAGATCGGACCAACTGGTTAGGACGGATGCATGCAAATAATGAAAGAATGGACACTCTAAATCCTGAATTTAGAAATCAAATTATGTCCGATGAGTATGGTGCCGGAGGACTAATTTCAGTACTGATTCCTTTCCCATCCTCTCCTAATAATTATAGTATGGGAAGGAGAAGAATGTTGGACGTAGGCGGGATAGATGGGGAAAAGAATTATCCTTATTCCTGTCTATCCCGCTCGTGTTATTTGTATTCATAAAATAATAATATTAGATCTAATTTTCCAGTGACGAGAGGGCCGCGACGCGGTTTGCATAACTTTAAACGAAACAACTGTTCACGCCACGAAAATTTAATTTAAACTCGCTGAACGCATCCCCTGGGCGCCGAGCACTCCGGACACAACCCTTAAACGATACTTAATATAACAGAATATTATGATAACATTTATTTGGTTTTGTTTTATTTCCTTATGCCTTGTTAGTAGAAGTTACCTAATGCATATTGTAGTCAGCAGTCAACATTGAGTGATGTTATCGGCACAACACCCTGAGGGTGGACAATGCGTCTGTGCCTCGGAACGTGACGAGGGTGAAACTTGCTACCATCTGAGCAAAATTTGATCATCTTGATGCTTTCCTTTCGGTGTTCGATTTTACTCGAATAATATACGCTGGGCGTCAACTCCACACCCACGCTATTATTTCACTTCATTGTGTGAAAACCCTTTAAATTTGTTCTTTTATTTTTACGCTAAACGTAAATGGGACGTGTCATACCACCGAGAGACAAGTTCGAGGCCTAAGATCTAGCACGCTTCGAGACATTCAATCTTACTTTTATAATAATCTTGAGATGACCAAATTGGTTGCTAGTTTGCGAATATTAGTACATAGTACCTGAATATTTCAAGATTTTTTTTATTAAGTCACTGGATGTTATGTGACCACTGCTTTACAGTTACATCCACTTAGCGTGCTGGACATTATTAAGTGGAATAAGGAAAACAAGGGATGGGAAGGGGACGGGATCTGGCTCCACTGGATGAAAGCTGTATAGCCTACGTAGACAGTTGAAGGTAGTACTTTATAATATTGTAAGTAAAAGTAATTTTCCCGGACAATCATGTCGACAGAAGTTTTCTAATGCCCCATTTTCAGTGACGCGTGAGTGACGCGCACGCGAGCGTCGCGCTCCGGAACTAGTACACTCCGCACCAGTTAATTCAATCGCTTTCTGTAACTTAGCTAAATATTATTTTCTAAGAGTCATTTAGTTTTAAGGAGATAATTGGTGTGATGATAAAGCAGCAGTAATGCCGCGGTCGCACACTGAGTGTAGCGGCGGCCCCAGCCCCGGGGGCTCGCCGCGGGTTGCCCGCTCTCCGCAGATTACTTCTTTTTGACTTCGCGCTCGCTTTGATCTCAGTAAGACGTAGTATCTAGGAAGTCAAACGCAGTAATTACATTAGCCAAGCAACCAGCTTCAAGGAACACTATATTTTAAGCTAAAACGTAATTTTGATTTTGATGAAATCGAAAAAAAAATACTTTTGATTAATAATTGCTTATCTTTTCCTTTGCCTATTAAAAGGTAGGCAACGCATCCGCAACCCATTAACTTGTCACAGATGGATATGGGTAGCGATCACTTGATGTCAGTAAAACCGCTTGCTCGTTCGCCACCATCTTCTATTTACACGCTATAGATTACATTACATTGGAAAGTGACTGGAAATTAAACGTCAACTTGTCAATGAGTCATTCAACTGAGAATGTGCCGATCGTTTAGAATTGCCTAGGCCAATTATAAAGTGTCTACTTTGACAATCGGTCGGTGACATAATAATGAAAATATAAATAAATTTATTTTAATCATTATTTCATCGCGACATCGATACGATGTATTAGTTGTCAAAATAACTGTACAAGAAATAAGTTTCCTGTGACAAACTATCTGTATATAATATAAAATTTGATTGATGCGATGCGGTCGGCGGCTTTAGGCGGCGGGTGGCGTTGGGCGGCGGCACAATACACATAATCGTTACAACTTGCGAACATTTAACTGCCGCGGTAACAACACGCCTTATTGCTATTTCCACTTTTGTATATTAACAGTTCCCAGAATAGAGTAAAACTTAATGAAGCCCATATGAATATTGCAGGCGGCCGTATTTTGTTTTATGTCCCAAATTGTACAGCGTCTTTTATGTTTGTAAAGCATTAATGTACTTATAAAACAATACCGTTAATATATCGAGTATTAATAAAATAACTATTAGACGAAAACACCCCAACTTGACGACAGTATTTTGAGAGACCGCAGCATCGGTCGGCAATTCATACAATGTCTCTGGCACTGGTCACATTTCGGAATGGGTTATCATTTTGTCCAAGCTATGCAATCTTTTTGTGTGTCTGGTTATCTTGTTTAAGCTAATAAGAAACTGACTGACTATCAAAGCACAGTCCAACTACTGGACCTAGACACTTGAAGTTTTGACGAAGATATTGTTGTATATGTTATTACAAGTCATCCCCTAAAGATCTAAGGAAGATGAAAGTTTTGTATGTAGCAATAATAATAAACAAATATAGGGACCTCCTATTTATATGATCAATTTTAAATGGGGAACTGAACTGGGAAATTAAAATGGACGGCGAGAGAAACCCCAGGGTCTTATTAAATAAACATTTCATACAGATTGCTTTACTGTAGTGCCGTTTCATTAAATATTTCTAAGTAGTTTTGATTTTAATTGAAAGTAATTGAACTTTTCGTACGTTTAACAAACTATAACGCGTACAATTCTCATCAGCTGAGTTAATATTCAAACACACAGTTTGCTCGTTAGTGTAGCAGCGTGTTTAGTGACTAGCGCCGTGCCCTGCGACAGTAGCGCCGCCGGGACGATATATTTCCGTAAAAGTAAAGTGAACAGAGATACTTATTCTATTATTAACGGCTTATAATAAAATTAAAAGTAAAATTCCATGTTTAATGAGTTAAAGTTAAAATAATTATCTTGTCGGTGAAGTCGACTGGCTGATTTGAATCTTGACGCAGTCTCTGATACTGCTTGATTTTTTATATGGTATATGCTATTGTATAAACATCCGCAACAATAAGTTCTGTAGGCAGCAAGGAGCTCATCAGTGCAAAGTAGCGCTTCTAATGTCTGTTACTTAAATTAATAAGAAATTATCTTAATTCATCGTTAACAGCGTAGGAATAGGCTTGATAATAGCATACGTTTAGTATTTAAAAGTCGCATAAAGAAGCCTAGGACAGAATTATTTAATAAATATTAAATAGTGTGTAAATGTATATTTATGATGTACTCGTACTACATACTTTAAAGATATTTGACGGACTTTAGTGGGAATAAATTAAATTGAACTTAATAATAACTTAAACAAAGCAAATATGAGACCATAGCCATGTGTTTAGAGTACCTAGATGTTATCTGCGGTTCTTGGATTTGATTCCCGGTCGAGGGAAAAATTTAGTGTTTCTTGAAAATCATATATAAAGTCGAAGTCGGTGAATAATGATGACCCACCAGTATTCGATTTTGGGACTTACCAATTCAGTGAGAAGCTTCCGTGAGCAAGCGGCACCTAGAAATAAGTACCGCTACCCATAGGCATCCGCAACAAGCTAATGAGTTGCAGATGCGTTGCCACCTTTATGGACAAAGGAGGGGACGAACAGAAAAAAGTGTATTTCCATTCCCTGTCCATCCCCTCCCCACCCGTCAAATCCTTTCCTTATTAGAAAAGGGCAGGAGGGGGAAGAGGACTACATTTAGGCCTCCGGCACGTCACTCATCAGACGAAACGCAGAACACTCCTATTTCATGTCTGTCTTCTGTGAAGTCGTGGTATTTCACCGGCCGAGCCGGCCCATTCGTGCAACAGATGTTGTTATTGCGGACTCTACCACTGAATTGAGATTGTTCCGCCTTGGTCTCTGTCTGTACCGATAGCAATTAAAAGCCTGATAGTTGTTCAAACAAATGTAATAATCACAATAATTATTATTTTAAAGTCAATTTAAATTATTTCAAACTTAACTGGCTGCTAGTGTTTGTTTAATAAAATAATACGCTTTAACTTTACGATCTATTTTAATTGCGGTTCTCGTTACGAGTTGCGGAATGAAATTAAATTCGGGTTCACTTTGTTGGAGCTGTTTTGTGTATTTTCATTAATTTGCGACGTAACAAATGACTTTGTGATTCTTTTCGGGACAACAGTGACCTTACATAGAGATTGTTCAAACAGAAAGCGACCTTCTTTTGTTTAGGCTTTAATTTAAACCGCCGTTTAATACAGTACAAAAAAGATTTTTACATCCCTACTAATTTTATAAATATGTTTGTTACGCTTTCACGCGAAAACTACTCAAGCGATCATCATGAAACTTTGTACACATATCCTTGGAGGTACTAGAAGTAACATAGGATACTTTTATGAAAAAAAATAGTATATAAAAAGCAAAGTATGTATGTTCCCTATAGACCTATAGACTACGAAACGGCTGGACCGATTTCGATGAAATTTACAGGGATTGTCCAGATTGGCACATTCTTGTGTTTGGTAGCGATCGGATCAACAAAATTAGTGGAACCCGGTCGAAGCCGGGGCGGGTCACTAGTAGTTAAATAAAACAAGGTTAGCAAAATACTATGCATGGACAGCGAACGTATTTCCAAGTGACGATTAACACTGGGTAGAGCCCGCAACAACATCTGTTGCACGAATTGGCCGGCTCGAACGGTGAAATACCACGACCTCAGAAGACAGGCGTGAAGTAGACGTACTCTGCGTTTCGTCTGAAGAGTGAGGTGCATTCCAACTGTGAATCATATCGCGATATCAAATGACCCTACGGTGATGTAATAAAATTATGAACATGAAGAATTATGGATGCGTTTTTATTTTTAAATTAAAAAAGAAAGTGTATCCACAAGAACTCTCTTTGTTATTTAAATACTTGAAGATCACGAGGGTTACTTCACGTTTAAATGATCCAGCGGCAATTAGAGAGACCTGCTTGGAATTAATTAACGCACAGTTCGTAAACGAGCGTGGCGTCAGCCTGTCCGCGCCAACTTAGGTATAAGCTGTTTCATGGAAACACTCTCCTTGGCTCTTAAAGTTGCTAACCCGGAATAATATCAATATCTATCTTCGTAACAGCTAAATCAATGTTGACGTCATCATCGGCGTGGTCACCTTCTAGCGAACAAATAAATCCAATCATTAAATCCGTTTAGCCTCTATAATTACTTGCTCTAAGTTGGAGCAAGTTGGCAACTTCCGCCACCTGACGCCGCAACTTGCAGAGGTCGCAAGCTTTTAAGCTTAACTTTATTAATGAACAGCATCGTATCCGCTAATGTACCTCTGCGTTTTGCTCAAGTTGGTCTACAAAGAGTATGTTAATCGTAACAGATGGACAAATACACGTTAACACGTGGGAACATGCGGGTTAGCGTCGTGTTTACACAATTACGTATCGAGCCATCAATAAATTACTATAATGAAGTATTAGTTTTCTACAATCCTTACACATTCTACTCAAATACTTTGTCTTTTTAAGAGGGTTTTCACTTTTATGACATTTGTTTACATTTATAGTTATACTTGTATATTGCTAGACGCAGCTAAATGCTACGTCCTTGCAAATGTCAATTAAATCCATAGTATTGCCCACGGAGATAACATTTTTATTATATCTGCTAAATAAAAGTAAAGCTAGATTTTAAAGCTTTAAATGTTGCATACCACACACAGGTTTGATGTACACGTTGACTGAATTTGAATCGTATAAGTAAAAACGTTATAATGACACCAGAATGACATGGACGTAATTTTATTATTTCTTTTGCAGTGAATGGAGCTTTAGTTCTTGCAACTCTCACAAAGCTCCACAAAGCGTTCGGACAGGCCGTTTAAGCGTCGCCATTTGTCAGACAGTTTTTTCCATCTTCCTGCTGTCCGGTGTAATGATCTTGTGAAATAAATTTGTAAGTAAAAAACGACACAACTAACTTCAACAACTGATCTTTCATGGTGAAAAAGCCATCTTGTTGAATTCTTTAAAGGTGAATGTGTTAGAACCGTATCTGTCAAAGAATCCTTGGTAAAAACAAGTTTTATAATTAAACTCAAGGCACACGGACATTGCTTAGGATGTAAGGTGTCCCGTCCTAGCGTGAGGACATTGTGTTACTTTATTATAACAAACATTGAATTGGATTACGAAGGGACTTTTGCCCAATTTGGGGTTCAACAGAGTTCCATTTTAGGTAACGTAATAATGAATCAAATTGTTACTTCAGCACTCAGTGTATCAACTTTATACTTTGCCTACCACCTGGAAGGGGGAGTATGGGTACATACATGATGTGGTATGAATATATTGCACGGTCTCCTTTTGGTAATTGAAATTTGCTCCTGTGCCCGCTGCGGCCGTCCGCCCGCGGCTACTGTAGAATGCAGGTATTTATGTAAAATATTGAATACTACGTGTGTTATTGTTTGCAGCTCACGCCACACCAGCGGGCAACTAGCGGAATCAGGTCACGTTCGAGCACTAATCACACAGAACTGTGGTCTCGTGTCTTTAGAAATAAAACCGCGGCCCTAAACCGCGACGGGCGCGGGTGAAAATCGCTCCGTGAGTTCTTATCCTAAGGGTCGAAATCGCATGACGAAATCACATATACCGTGAAATGAAGGTATTTATTTCGGTCAACATTTATTCTGAGTGCAGCGTCGAAAATCCTAACCCATTAGCCCTCTTTTCATCCCCCCTTCTCTCTGCTATATAAAGACTGGTAACGTTTTCCCTGGCCGCTCGTTTACACCCCTTATTTATATATTACAAGAATTAATAAAAAAAGTACAAAGTAAGTAAGTAAGGCTCATACAGTTCAACTTCTGATCACTTATGCATGCAGTACTATTTGTATGAGCGACGAGCTTTATATAAATCCATTTAAACATAAATCAATTGTGTTTATTCGGCGTGCAATATATTCCCTACAAATTCAACCATTAACCCACAGAATTTGGCATTTACGAGCGAAATCCGAGCCTCTGGAGAGTCAATAAACGGAGCCGAGCGAGCGCCTTCGCACCGATATCGTGGTGCGAGCGGACCGTTTGCGGAATATGTTCCGCCGCGGCCGTGAGTTATGTGATGTGTGGCAGCCGGCAGGCGGGCCCGGCTCACCTGCTGCTCGTTGTTTTATAAATATAAATACATATACAGAATCTCGAGGTATTTGCACATTCAATACTCAAGTATTGACACATCTTCACACACAGCAGGCTTCAGGACGTGACGTTTCTTGTAAACACGAATAACTTGAAAATAAAGGCGAGGTTTTATTAGATGCATCTATAACTTAACAATTGAGTACGCAATTATGAGGTACTCTACGAGGAGGCGGCGAAGATTATTCCATATAAAATTTCTTTAGATCGGTTTTAACGTTTTAACGATTATATAATTCTCACAGTTACATTTTTAATCAAATCTTTGATTAAAATGCATTTTTTTCTCATTACACGTGTCAGCAAAAACATTAAGTAAGTAATTATTTATTTTGTTACTTGCATGTCTCTCGCATGTCAGTAGTCTCGGACTGGCCTAGACAAACTTTAACACTTTATACGACTAATTATAACAATCAGTCAAGGCTCGGGCCTCAAGAGGTGTTGTCACGACCGTTGACCGTACAAACTGAGTCTCCTTCCTTTGACAAGTGCTTATAAGACTCTTGCTGTCTAAAGTCAGCTACGCAATTTTACGTTTAAGTACCGTACTCATACATTTCCGGCGAACCGGAAATGTGAGCGACATTAGTATAATATATAGTATATAGTATAATATAGTAGCTGCACGTGCAAGCTGTACAAAATACACTACAGTCTGGTAATGATTTTATTTAAATTCATTAACATCGCCTAAGCAGTTACCTCGTGGTGGTGGGGGGGGGGGGATAATGGTTGTATGATGTATATATGATGAGCAATTCTCCATTTATGTTTTATTTCGCCGCTGTAAAGGTGTAATTAAATTTTAATAACTCTCAGACGAACGTATATCGTTATCTATAAGACATTTAAAGTCCACGCGACGAGAGTTTTGATATTACTTGATGTAATTTGAAATTAAAGACATGTTTGTGAAAGAAATTAGGCAGGGCTTAAATTAACTTTTTGTTATAATAAAATTATTGTAACTTTCGTGAGACATTAACAAGCGACTGTAATCACTTTGTTTCTATGGTATTTTGTACAGACAATTTTCGGACCTGTCTGAAGACCTTCTTTAGTCTGAGTGAGATTAATTCACGGTCGCGTCCCGTCTCGTATCTCGACATCCGAAAACGTCGTCATCGATGGCGCACCCCGCGACCCCCGTCAAGTCACTCGTGCGAGCTCAGGACCAGGAAAAAGGATATCCATACCCTCGCCCGTCAAATCCCTTCCCATCTGTTCCTTATTATAAAAGAATGGAAAGAGGGCTAGATTAAGACCTCTGGCACCTCACTCATCTGACGATACGCAGAATACTTGTACTTTACACCAGTTTTCTGTGTCGTGGTATTTCAGCCGAGCCAGCACATTAGTACAACAGATGATATTGCTGCGGGTTCTACTGCTTTTGAAAGTTCCAATTCATCCTTATAATTAACTGTAAAAGTGTTAAATTCAATGACGTAGCCGATGTTTGTATACCCATATCGTGTGCATTCGATAGATAGAAAATTGATAGAACAGGTTTAAAGTAAACGTAACATACGTACATATAAACGAAACAAAGACGTTAGTGTATTCGAGGACAATATTTGTCAATAGAGGATCTATTGACAAAGTGAGTGAAAACAAGTGAGGCCTTCGATCGGCGCTCGAGTGATATGAAACATTCAAACGACTCTTGTACGTAAGTTGTAACTTTCAAATGCTTTATGTCAGTCTGTCAATATTAATTAGTAGACGGGAAGTATGAGTACTAGCGGCGCATTTGTATGCGAGCCGCGCGGCCGATGCTGTCGATACCGGGTGTAATGTGACGCACGCGCGCGGGATGTCTAATTAACTGAAATTGTAATAAATATAATATCTATTAAATGATAGACTTGATACTTTCATAACTTTAATGCGTTATATAATACTAGTAACATGATGAATTATGTTGATCCGATCGCTACCAAACACAGAAACACCCGCTGTGCCAATCGGTCCAACCGCTTAGGAGTCTATAGGTCTATACAGAATATACAGACTTCGCTTTTTATATATATATTTTTCCATAAAAGTATCCTATGTTACTTCTAATACCTCCAAGAAAATGTGTACAAAGTTTCATGATGATCGGTTGAGTAGTGTTCGCGTGAAAGCGTAACAAACAAACTTACATTCACATTTATAATATTATTAGAGATACTCATAATTACTATTTTGGAAAGTCATATGTCTGTAAGTTTTCTTTGGGTCTACGATCCTAAATAACCTGTGTTCTTAATTCCCATAATTCTAGGGTATTAACAGGAACGCATTAGAACCCAATGTCATATGACTTTTTTCTGTATTCAATTTATAAAAAAAAAAAAAAATTCGAACAATCGAAAAACAACGAAAAAAAACGAAAAAAGACATTTAAAAATGCTTGAAGTTTGGCAACGTCGCAAATTTTAACGTAAAATGAATGGTTGGACTAGTTTTCGTGTTCCCATCTGCCACAGTAAAATCAACCTTACACTTAAGAACGTATATTTCATAATCTTTTTTTTACTAAAAATTCATTCATTGATACGACGGGCGGACGCCGGGTTTCATTGCGCGGGAGCTAGGACAGGGTTGTCGATAATGTAATAATGCTGTTAGGCTACAATTCGTCGAATTTCGTAACATGGTTATAATATCCTGGGACATATTCACACACCGCCATCTGATCCCAAACTAAGCAGAGCTTGTGCTATGGCAACCAATCTAACTGATTTACTACTTTTCGTTTAAAACCACATATGTATATAATTACACCCAGACTCAGGACAAACAGACATGTTCATGAGCACAAATGTTTGTCCTGGTGGGAATCGAACCCACGATCGGCGGCGTGAAAAGCAAGTATCTTACAAACCACGCCCACCGGCCCGTCAATTTGGTTATAATGATTGCTATCGCAATGCTACCTGAGGTTTTGAAATCTAGTGTTTTAAACAAACACAAGTCATTGTATCTCTAAGCGAAATCATAAAACTTTTATTCGCCATACCTTTTTTAAATTGATTTAAACTTAAATCAGTAATATCTATTAAAACATGACACGTATGACTTGTGTTCCCTGGACTTATTTGATACTTAGTAAAGTTATTGTATTAAAAAAACACCTTGTTTATAGAATCCTGTAAGTTGGGCGTCGGTTTCTAACTGAGGTAGTAATAATAATATTTGAACATTGCCCAAATATTGCAATTCGAAGCACCGCGAGGGACGAATGTGGTATTATCTACCCCCCCCCCCCTCTCGACCCTTAACTCTTATGGTGAAGTGGTCATAATGATAAAGGTTAGGACAAAAGACTCTTTCTCGCTTCTATTTATTGTGAAATATGAAGCCTTGATTGTTTGAAAGCTGACGACGATTAGACGAGCCGCGCATTGTGCTACGGGCGCGACGCCGGAACCGCCGCAGGGCGACACCGCTCGCTCAAGCTTCTGCCATCTTTACGTATTCAATAAATAAATCAATTGTGACAACATAAATATTTGGCGAGTAAGAATAAGGCTACACGAAAAGTTTTATTCTAAAGCTAAATGTTTACGTTATATTTATAGCACGATGAGTTCCCGCACACATGCTCCCTGTTAGTTCCACGTAAGTTCGTAACTGAAAACAAAGTTCTCGTTAAGTAATGAATTTATTAAACCGCTTGTGAAATAAGTGAGCTTAGCTCACGCGGCATCTTGCCAACAGCCAGCTGACCGCGGTTTCTAAAAGCTCGTTCGTAGCGCGCCATAGTTACCACGCTAGTCGTGCCTGCGATGCGAGAGCGACCACTCATTTTATATTCTATATTTTCTTATACTTAAGACAGTCAGAAATGTTCTTTTACAATTTCTGTGATGATATTGAGTTGCCAAATCGAGGGCCACATCGTAGGATGAGAGGAAGAGGAGGAGGAGGAGAGGAGGATGAGGAGATGAAGAGGAGAGGAGGTAGAGTTGAGGGGGAGAGGAAGAGGAGAGGAGGTAGAGAGGAGGAGGAGAGGAGGACGAATATCGTGTGCAGTAACAAGCTTATATAATTCTTGTTAACATTTATAACATGTCCGATTTATGCCTACTTACATCTAGTAACAGATGAGTTTTTGTAAATTATTTTATGATCTAAGGAACGTTGATCCACAGACCTCGACCCGAGCAGTTGTAGCCACGACAGCACGGACGCACTGTAATGCGCCCGCTGCACATTGTACTGACAATAAATTAAGATCCTTTGTTAAATAAATACATTCCAATCTTAAATACGACCTATCTTATGTTTATTTTTCCTACGAGACTTTAGTCGTTTAAAATCCAAACCAAAGTGGTAAGTGGATGTTGTGACTAGAATTGAGAAAGGTATGCTTTGGAGGTTCGGCCATGTTGAAGGCATGAAGAAAGAATAACGAAACAAATTTATGTTGAAAAAGTGAGTGGTAGTCTTGATAGGGGACGCCCTAGGAGAACTAATACGGGTCAGATTAGTGGCTTACTAAAATAGGGCGATATAAGGAACACACATAACCGACGAGCATGTATGCGTAGATGTATGGATGTAGAAGAAGCGAGAGAGTTATGCCAGGATCACACCAAATGGAAATCCATGATCCCTGCCTACCCCTCTGGGTTACGGGCATGAGCGCATATTTATTTATAACGAAATAAAACAGTTTTCGCCTGTGTCTCTAGGTACTACTGATTATATATTTATATAAGTTATTTTATCCGACGCAAATTATTGTAATACGATTCCACGAATCGGATTATAGATAACATATGTGTCAACAAGTTGTTGCGGACAAAACTTTATAGGTTATTATAATACTACCATTGCAAGCGATATTTTGAATTTACGCTTCTATGTATTTTAATATTCCTCGTATTTATAATAGTTATTTATTTTGGTTATTCGTTTTCTCAATATTATATGGGTGAAGTCGTTACGTTATAACGTGACATTTTTGTTTTTTTTAAAGTGGTAAAGTTACAAGCGAGCAAGCGGATCACCTGACCTTAAGTGACCGCTACCCATAGACATCCGCAACAAGCAAATGCGTTGCAGATGTGATGCCTACCTTTAATGGACAGAGGAGGGCATAGACAGGAAAAAAGATATTTCCTTTTCCCCGTTAATCCCCTCCCCGTCCAATCCTCTTCCTTTTCCTATCCCATCCCCCTTATGGTGAACGGGTGGGAAGTGGAAGAGGACTGATATTAGGTTTCCGGCACCTCACTCATCAGACGAAACGCAGAATACTTCTACTTCAGGCCTGTTTTCTGTGAGGTCGTGTTATTTCACCGGTCGAGTCGGCCCATTCGTGTAACAGATGTTGTTGCGGGCTCTACCACTGTTATGGTAGATCTGATGTCATGAAATTAATATTTATCATTAGATTTTCCAAAAAGTGAGTGTACATTGAGCCTATAAATTGATGTAGTTACCATAGATGATCGGAAAGAAATCCGGCAGCGAGACCAATCAATGTTCATCAGCCGAGAACTCATAATGACGAATTAAGATAATGGAAGGTGCGCGTAGCTCATAGCATCTGAATAAAATAAGAAATGGACCATTATTCATAATCTGCGTTAAGATCTAAGCACATTGCCAATGATACACGAAACACTTCGTCGCAATCCTTCTATAGTAGAACTACTCAAATATCCCTACTAATATCATAAATGTGAATATAAGTTTGTTTGTTACGCTCTCACGTGAAAACTACTCAACCGATCATCATGAAACTTTGTACACATATTCTTGGAGGTAGTAGAAGTAACATAGCATACTTTTTATGAAAAAGAAATAGTATGTATGTTCCCTGTAGACTCCGAAACGGCTGGACCGATTTCGATGAAATTTACAGGAATTGTCCAGATTGGCACATTCCTGTGTTTGGTAGCAATCGGATAAACATAATTAGTTTTTCCGGTCGTTACAATTTCAGGATTGGGTAAGTGTGATTCCACCCCACGTTGGGACACATCGGCCCATTATTGCAAAAAATATGTATTGTATCACGTGTTGAATTAATTAATACGTGTACCTGGGTGTTTTTTCTGTCTCCGTCCCCACTACGGCGTTATAACTTTAGTTATTCGTGCTTTTGTAACATCAACAAGTCTCATAAATTGTAGCGAACAGTTAAATTTATTTTGAGCCACAGAAGCGAGCGAGATATTGGAAAACAAATTTTGTTGATCTCGACTTGTTTAAGAATTAATTACGTTTTCAAAATTCATTAATTCTTAAACAAGTAAGAGATAATATTTTTAATTGGAGAATATTTGTCAATAATTGTCTTGTATCGCAGCACGGAGGCGGAGGTCTGTAATACATGCCTAATGATTGACGGACTACGAAACATATACAACATGGTCCTAGGTTCGAATCTACCAACGACTATTGTCGTTGTGTGTGAACAACGTCCGAGCACAAGTTCTGGCTGAGTTGCAATGTTATTAGTAAATAATTTCTTACCAAAAAACGATAGCCACAATCTTATTTTTTTTAACAAGCGCAAACGAGCAAGCGGTTCACCCGATGTCAAGGGATCGCTACCCATAGACATCTGCAACTCATTAGTTAGTTGGACAGAGAAGGGGACAAACAGAAAATGGTTAATTCCAATTCCTATACATCATCTTCACCGACAAGTTTTCTTCCCCTTCCCATCCTTTCCTTATAAGAAAAGGGTGGGAAGGGGAAGAGGACTAAAATTAAGCCTCCGGCACCTCACTCATCAGACGAAACGCAGAGTACTTCTTATAGAAATTTCGATCTCTTGAATTTAATTAAAATGTCACGGGAGTATGTTTAGTTTTAAATAACTAACTAAATCTCTCATCGCCATATTACAATTATATGAAAAACGTTTCTCGATTTTATTATTTTAAGGATCGTTTAAAAGTGGCTTACCATTTAAACCAGTTACAGTGTTAGAGTCCGCAACTACAAGATCTGTTGCACGAATTGGCCGGCTCGACCGGTGAAATACCACGACCTCACAGAAAACAGGCGTGAAGTAGAAGTACTCTGCGTTTCGTCCGATGAGTGAGGTGCCGGAGGCCTAATTTCAGTCCTCTTCCCCTTCCCATCCTTTCCTCAAAAGGATAGGACGGGAAGGGGAAGAGGATAGGATGGGGAGGGGGTTAACCGGGGAATGGAAATATCCTTTTTCCAGTCTATGCCCTCCTTTGTCCTTTAAAGGTAGGCAACGAATCTGTAACACATTTGCTTGCTGCGGATGTCTATGGGTAGCGCTCACTTTACATCAGGTGATCCGCTTGCTAGTTTGCCACCATCTCACATAAAATAATACTCTTGATGAAGTTAAATGAGCTTTTATTTCACAAAGATAACATGTAGTCATTTTAGCTGAGATTTTATTTATATTTATTAATTAATAAAGTACGATGAGATGTCAAAATTAGTTTTATAAGAATGTCACGCCAACTCTCGCCACTGCGGCTCTGGAACGTGACAGTTATGTTTTTTTTAATTAAAGTAAACATTAATATTTCTAAAAAGAAATCACAAAAGTTATGAATGTCCTCTACAAACATATTTATACAAAAAACACCGATCCTCTTCTGAGACAATATTTACAAGGGACAGGACATTTAAAAGGAATCACAAGACGTGGAGCTTTATATTAAAACACACGCACACATTGTAGTTATTGTACGTAGTACTCAAGTACGTATAACAAGTTATATATACATTTACTATATTATCCACTAGCTGTTGCCCGCGACTTCGTCCGCGTCGAATCAAATTAAAACATTAATAAAATTTAGTAATTTTTGCGCGGAACCCTAAATATTTTGCTTAAATTAAATTAGCCTTTTTGAATCCTTACAATATTAGCTATCTTCCAATAAAAGTCCCATCCGAATCGGCTCAGTCGTTTTGGAGATTACCCGGAACAGACAGACAAAAATTTTAAAAATTGTATTTTCGTTATAAGTACCGTACATCATGAGTATTGAGTATGGCAATGTTATTTAAAATTACATATAGACACTTCAATTTTATTTATCAGTATAGATTTAAACCGATTTTTAAATAATATCGTTAGGTGATTTAATGGGGTGAGAGTACGAGGAATTGTAATTGATACAAGGCTGCTATATGACTGATGACTATCGAAATATAACTGGTTTTATATTAATTTCGATTTGCTGGTTCACATACATCGTAACAAGTCAATTGTATTTTAGTAGCAGCTAACTAAATCGATTATAATTATGTTACTTGTGAAGTATTCTTTAGTTCATATCGAATGTTTGACATGCAAGGTTACCTGATACCAAATCTTTTTGATAATGTCAATTATTTGTTAAATAATTTTATATCAAATAAAAGAACAAAACAATTACCTGAAATACCTGACTTAATACAAACGAAGACGGTTTGACTTTTGGGAGCTGAATAAATTGTACCTATTGAAAGCTCCACTCCGCATAGCGTCGTCAGAGGAATTTTTACGTACGAACAAACATAAATGTTTCGTTTTCGTAATCAGATTGTTATGTTACGATAACAGTTTATTTTCCTAAGGTATCTGATAATGAGCTTTGGTACAATTAAATTTAATACAGCATGTAGTGCGAGAATGGGTCCGGCTGGTCCGGTGTACCAATGATTACATAACCTTACCGAAGGTAGGCACTAAGTAGTAGTATTGTGCCTTTCGTCAAGAGTGAGGAGTATTTATAGCCCTCTTTCCTTTCCCATCCATTTTTAATAAGGAAAGGTTGGGAAGGGGGGGGGGAGGTTTTTAATTTTTCAGATTGTACCTTCATCTGTCCACTATGTACGTAACTCATTCATTAGATGCAAATGTCTATGAGTAGCGATCACCTTATATCTGCTCAACCACTCGCTCGTTTGCCAACTTCTAAAGAACAAAACTTATATGAAATTGAATAAATATGAAATATTTCTTAAGCTAAAAGACTACATTGAAAGCTACCGTGTAAGTAATACGATTTAGGCAAAGCGGTATTACGTGAGCTCTGTGTGGCGCACTGAGCCACAGAAATGTAGTTTCCGGGCGGCGCCGATTGCCGGCGGTTGTAAATCCTGTTACTCGGACAATGTAATCTTCGTTCAACCGATTTACGTTTCTTTTTTAGTGCCTTTGTCACTTGCAAGAGAACATCGCTACACACAAATACGTGTACATGTAACCTTTTATCCGATACCTACACTTAACATATAGTCTTACTAATATTATTACAAATTAAAAAAAAAAATGAATTAACAAATTGATCCACAAAATTCTTCATCAAATATAACGCTAATATAAATATCTAAATATCTAATATAAATATAAAATATAATTGGATTGTTTTATTGATACAAAATATTTGGATTGTTTCTTTATTCTATCGAAGAAGGTGACACGTGCAAGCGGATGACCCGATGTTAAGTGATCGCTAGCCATAGACATCAGCAACAAGAAAATGTGTTGGAGATGCGTTGCCTACCCTTAATGGACAGAGAATACACAGGCAAGAGTATATTTCATTTTCCCCGTAAACCCCCTCTCCGTCTAATCCTCTTTCCGTTCGTATACTATGCGTACGAGGAAAGGGTGGGAAGGGGAAGAGGACTGAAATTAGGCCTCCGGCATCATTAAAGGCCGGCAACGCATCTGCAGTTCCTCTGGTGTTGCGGGTGTCCATGGGCGTCGTTGATCACCTGGGTGTTCACGCCGCTCGTTTGCCGCCTTCTCTTATAAAAAAAATATCAAACGAAACGCAGAGTACTTCTACTTCACGCCTATTTTCAGTGTGGTCGTGGTAATTCACCGGTCGAGTCGGCCCGTTTGTGCAAACAGATGTTGTTGCGGGCTCTGCCACTGTTACTGATGTAGATAAGAGTAGCTAGATATTTTATTATTAATTTTGTCAACATGTGATTTCCAGTTTAATTGTGTATCAGTTTTAATCTAAGAAAATTAACATTGTCAAATTCTTCAACTGCATAAGTATCGCAAGCTATTGTTAAATTTAGGGGACAGGTTTTAGAATTTCGGTTATTGTGTAGTGTAAGATTAATTGACTTGAGCCACGTTATTATTAGTGCGAAAGAATTATTAACTTCATTTTCTAAAATTATTTTTTCAAACAAAGTGGCGTCATCTGCGAACATTACAATTAAATGTTTAGTAATGTTAAATAATTCATTCAAATATATTAAAAAGAGCGCAGGGCCTAGAATGCTTCCTTGCGGTACACCAAGACTTAACTTACTTTTTTCACCGTAAACTGAACTGTTTCAGTGCACCTATTATTCGGCAGTGGTGGGACTGCGAGGGGAAGGCATTCTTCCCCTTGTGACGCCTTCCCCGACGGCCAGTGGGCGTCGCGGTGTCACGTGCTAGTCATGCTCCCGTCGTGCCTAAGCAATGGTCATGAGGGAGGAGTCGCGTGTGGTTTTAGTGGGTAGGCCAACCTTGGTGGGAGAGCCCCAGAGACCCTGTTGCCCGAACAGGGGGCGTGCATAAGGCACATTTTCATATCGCAAAAAAAGTCTGGATAAAAGTTGGTTAAATTAAATTGTACAGCGGGTGAAACCGCGGGGCACAGGTAGTAATTAATAAAATCGTTACTTGACATGAAAAAGCCTTCGTTAGTATTCAAATAAGATAATTAGATCATTATGAACCTGAACTACGTTTAGTCCGGTCCGTCTGGGAGGCTCTTTACAAACTTTAATCGCTTTAAAATATTTGAATAATCAAGATATTTGTATAAATTTTTAATCAAACGAAACCTGGGCATTAGTTTAAAATGCCAAGTAAGTTTAATTTCTTTGATTAAAAATAATATTTAATTTTTAGGCTAAGTTTGTGTGAGCTGATTATTTTAGTTTATTTGACTTTGAATATTGGGGTATTGTGTTCATTTATTATATTAAGGCTTTAAGACGGTTGTAACTATCATTATTAAATCATTAAAAGATGATTTTTAATAATATAAAAATATGCTAATAATAGTTATATGCATAACATATTAGAATATCATTACAAAATATTGATATTTAAATTAAAATATAAAGTTACATTATTTGGTCTAACGAAGATATAAATCGTGATTAAAGGAACTTAAAGACCTATAAAACACTTATAAGTCATATAAATACATATTAATGTTGATATCGAATCAATACATTGAGGAAAATAGGGGCATAAGAATTACGTGTGTTCTCGTATTGATTTTTCGTGAAAATCATACTAAGTCTAAGGAGTGAGTTCGTGCATTGATTTTTTTTATTGAATTTAAATCCAAAAATAGGGTAATAGGTATTGTATACACTTATAATGAACGTTTATAATAAAATTATTTAAAAATACGAAAGTGAAAAAACCTACGCGAACGGACAGCAAAATGGCCTGTACGTAGATACACACCCATGACCTTACATATATGAGTAATGCGGCCGGCGTGAAGCGTTGGACGTCGAACTATTGAAATAATTTATTTATTTTGATGAAAAATATATTTGAGGGGAAATATATAAAATGAATAATGCCGATTACTATGTGGTGGTTGTTTTGGAATACGGATCGTATACAAGCGGTATAATACAGGGTCCAATTTCCGTAAAATGTTGCGTTGTGAAATTATGCTGGAAATCGCATAGACATGTTCTGACGATGAATAAATGTCTATAAACCTATACCGGCTAGGGTGTAGTTGGTGAGTTATTCACTAATTATGCTTTGGTTTGGGAAGAGTGTGTTTTTGCACTTCGGTGTATTAAACGTGCTCAGAACCATGTCTTAGAGCTTCGGCTTTTTGATAATGGGCACTTGGCGTCTTAGAGGCTTGCTTCTATGATACGTCGAGTTTATATGATTTGCCAACTAACTTTTGTACCGAAATTGAATCTGTCTATACGGATGAAAAAAGAGGTAGCGGATACTTGTTGCCTAAGCTTGATTTCTTGTTGGTTCGCAAGCATGTCTCGCAAGCGCGATTATACATGCTCGCTACAATAACATTACACGGGTGTTTATTGTGTTCATAATGCGTCATTGATGGTTGCGGGGTGTTGATTGCAGTCAGTCATTTCTGCTCTGAAGCGGCTTCGCCTAGAGTAATATCTCTATCGCCTGTCGTGGAGTGTGTAGAGTTGCAATTCGACATTACTGCACCTGATATGCTGCTTATGTTTGGTCTTTGGTACATCTTTTGATGGATCATTGATGGGATCAACGAGTCTTCCTGTGACGGGTATATAAGTGGTTCGTGGCTAATATGCTCATTTGTATTATTCGGATAGATTGAGGATAAGATATTGTCGTTTGCTATGGTATTCTGTATTGTAGTATGACGCTTGTCTTAATTAGATTTGCCCAAGTCGGGTCCCTCTATACGGGATTGCAGACTGTTTGCCCTCCATGATTTACAAATCAATTAAGTGGCCTGTAAAATACCCATGTTTATAAACGAAGGCAAATTATTGGTGGGTGATGCAAATTTGATCGAGACTCGCATTATGCGAAAAGTTGGTGTATAACACAATTATATGATGTTCGAGAATTATACTAAAAGTTATTAATGTGGCCGAAACTGCCCTGGCATTAGTTGGTGGAGCCTGTGCATTTGTCTCTTGCGAAGATGGTAGCTGGAGGGAGCTATGCTCTCAAGGCTCGCGCTGACACCGCACAACGAGGGAATTAGCCATCCCCTGAGGCGAGTTTTATACTCCTAATGCGCTCCGTAGGTCGATACCTATGCTGACAATGTCTTGGTGGTGACGCCTTATTATACACTTGACGGTGTAACGCATTGATATGCGAGAAACGACTGAATGGTGTTTATTCACCAATAATGAGCTAAAAACTCTTACTGGTTTACCAGTATTTTTCTGCGATATACGGTGGCCGATCTGTTGTCCCTTGAAGTCGGGGGGAGTGCAACCGGTGGACGGCACTCACCGTACACAGCGGGGATTTCCGCTGGAGCTGTGTACCTCCATATATTTTTAAAGACAAAAATATATGTTGCGATAGTAGGGTTGTATCGGGTATTTGAGATTAAAGCATGTAAACCCTTTACAAGTAAAAATTTTAATGAAATATTTTGGAAATTGCAATTGATCGATAAATTTAAATTATTATTTTGGCAAATTTTATATAGAGTTTAAGGACTTTAATAATAAGCATCCTATGGCTTCAATAAGCTTGGCGAATCTTTCTTCCTCTATAATTCCTAGAAGAACTAGTTATTACAACTCACAAAGTAGAACAAAGTTCTACAACTAGACGATCACATATAAATATATCATTGGCCTAATATAATATAAAAGAGATGATCTTGGTGGATTTCGACTTGGAGACATTTTATGTTTCCGAGTCGATTTCATTAATATACTCCTAATAATCCCTAGAGGAAAAAAGGATGGATACACGGTGAATAATAATTCTCTGTACTAGTTCTACACGTACCCGTTCTACCGTTCTACCGTCCTCCGTCATCCATCCTCCGTCCGCCGTCCGCCGTCCTTCGTCCTCCGTCCTCCGTTCTCCGTCCTCGGTCCCCCGTTCTCCGTCCTCCGTCCTCCGTCCTCCGTCCTGCGTCCTCCGTCCTGCGTTCTCCGTCCTCCGTCCCCCGTTCTCCGTCCTCCGTCCTCCGTCCTGCGTCCTCCATCTTCCGTCCACCGCCCTCAGTCCTCCGTCATCCATCCTCCGTCCGCCGTCCGCCGTCCTCCGTCCTCAGTCCTCCGTCCTCCGCCCTCCATCCTCCGTCCTCCGACCTCCGTCCTCCATCCTCCGTCCTCCGTTCTCCGTCCTCCGTCTTCCGTCCTCCGTCCTCCGTCCTCCGTCCTCCGTCCTCCGTCCTTCGTCTTCCGTCTTCGTCCTTCACTGTACGTCCTCCGTACTCCGCCCTCCGTCCTCCGTCCTCCGTCCTCCGTACTCCGTCCTCCGTCCTCCGTACTCCGTCCTCCGTCCTCCGTCCTTCGTCCTCCATCCTCCATCCGCCACCCTCCGTCCTCCTTCATCCATCCTCCGTCCTTCGTCCTCCGTCTTTCGTCCTCCATCCACCGTCCTCCGTCTGCCGTCCTCCGTCCGCCGTCCTCCGTCCGCCGTCCTCCGTCCTCCGCCCTCCGTTTTCCGTCCTCTGCCATCCTTCGTCCTTCGTCCTCCGCCATCCTTCGTCCTTCGTCCTCCGCCTTCCATCCTCCGTCCTCCGCCCTCCGTCCTCCGTCCTCCGTCCTGCGTCTTCCTTCCTTCGTCTTCCGTCCTCCGTCCTTCGTCTTCCGTCTTCGTCCTTCACTGTACGTCCTCCGTACTCCGCCCTCCGTCCTCCGTCCTCCGTCCTCCGTACTCCGTCCTCCGTCCTTCGTCCTCCATCCTCCATCCGCCACCCTCCGTCCTCCTTCATCCATCCTCCGTCCTTCGTCCTCCGCCATCCTTCGTCCTTCGTCCTCCGTCCTCCGCCCTCCGCCCTCCGTCCTCCATCCTCCGTCCTCCGCCTTCCATCCTCCGTCCTCTGCTCTCCGTCCGCCGTCCTCCGTCCTCAGTCCTCCGTCCTCCGCCCTCCGTTCTCCGTCCTCCGTCCTCCGTCCTTCGTCCTTCGCCCTCCATCCTTCGTTCTTCGTCCTTCGTCCTCCATCCTCCGTCCTCCGCCATCCTTCGTCCTTCGTCCTCCGTCCTCCGCCTTCCATCCTCCGTCCTCCTCCCTCCGTCCTCCATCCTCCGTCCTCCGCCTTCCATCCTCCGTCATCCGCCCTCCGTCCTCCGTCCTCCGTCCTCCGTCCTCCGCCTTCCATCCTCCGTCATCCGCCCTCCGTCCTCCGTCCTCCGTCCTCCGCCCTCCGTTTTCCGTCCTCTGCCATCCTTCGTCCTTCGTCATCCGCCATCCTTCGTCCTTCGTCCTTCGTCCTCCGTCCTCCGTCCTCCGTCCTCCGTCCTTCGTCCTCCGTCCTCCGTCCTCCATCCTCCGTCCTCCGCCTTCCATCCTCCGTCCTCCGTCCTCCGTCCTCCGTCCTCCGTCCTCCGTCCTCCGTCCTCCGTCCTCCGTACTCCGTCCTCCGTACTCCGTCCTCCGTCCACCGTCCTCCGTCCTGCGTCCTCCGTCTTTCGTCCTCCGTCCACCGTCCTCCGTCCGCCGTCCTCCGTCCGCCGTCCTCCGTCCGCCGTCCTCCGTCCTCCGCCCTCCGTTTTCCGTCCTCTGCCATCCTTCGTCCTTCGTCCTCCGCCATCCTTCGTCCTTCGTCCTCCGTCCTTCGTCCTCCGTTCTCCGTCCTCCGCCTTCCATCCTCCGTCCTCCGCCTTCCATCCTCCGCCCTCCTCCCTCCGTCCTCCATCCTCCGTCCTCCGCCTTCCATCCTCCGTCATCCGCCCTCCGTCCTCCGTCCTCCGTCCTCCGCCCTCCGTCCTCCGTCCTCCGTCCTCCGTCCTCCGTACTCCGTCCTCCGTCCTCCGTCCTCCGTCCTGCGTCCTCCGTCCTCCGTCCTCCGTCCTGCGTCCTCCGTCCTGCGTCCTCCGTCTTTCGTCCTCCGTCCACCGTCCTCCGTCCGCCGTCCTCCGTCCTCCGCCCTCCGTTTTCCGTCCTCTGCCATCCTTCGTCCTTCGTCCTCCGTCCTTAGTCCTCCGTCCTCCGTCCTCCGTCCTCCGTCCTTCGTCCTCCGTCTTTCGTCCTCCGTCTTTCGTCCTCCGTCCGCCGTCATCCGCCCTCCGTACGCCGTCCTCCGCCCTCCGTCTTCCGTCCTCCCTCCTCCGTCCTCCATCCTTCGTCCTTCGTCCTCCGCCGTCCGTCCTCCGCCCTGCGTCCTTCGTCCTCTGCCCTCCGTCCTCCGTCTTCCGTGACTATTCATGTGACGTCGGCAAAGTACGACCGTCGCCCGTAGTGTATAGGTTTTGGTTACAGTTTTTACGGCTGGCCGCCTGCCTCACGCCAACCTCAAGAATATTATAAGTAACGAAATTAACCCAAAGCTTCAATAGAAATAATTAATACATTGTTATTCATAAATCTTACCGCAATAGTTCTCGCAATGTGTGAGGGATGAGCATTTATCACTCCTCTCTCGACAATCAATCACTGCACAATGGCTTTGAAATTATAGGCAAATAATATACAATTAGAACAATATTTTTTACGGGCTTTACGAACATACAAACAAATTATAAGGTTCGATTATTAAAAACCTGAAAGATGTGATGAGATTATATGTATTAACACTGCTGCAAAATATAGGATGGTAAAACTGGCCATGTTCGTTGAAAATCAAATAAACAACGCGTATAAAACCCAATACATCACATTTAAAACATCGCAAAGCCAATAGTTGTTATTGGACCTTCTATTTTGACTGACAGTTGAATGACGTGCACTACGAGCTGGGAAATAAATGAAATACAAAAAATCCAAGGAAAGTGTCGACTAAAATACTAATGGATGAACTTGTTGGCCTAATACCATTCAATAGAATGTTTTTAAAGTCATCAATCAATCACAAATTAAAATCATGGTAAGCAAACTTTGCAGCATGTTTAGACTTCTTGAATCGAATCCGCTACAGTATTTTCAGGTTTCCAGGAGATGATACAATCAGCTTCATTTCTATTCCTTTTTTACTATGGGAATGTCTGTTTGTCTGTCAATTTTGACATAATTAATTTCAATGGTTGAAATCTTTTTTTAATCATGGCGAGCTTTGAAGTCTTTACACTGGTAAATATAGATATGGCCGCACTGGTAAATACAGAATCGTAAACTGTTACGATTCTGTATTTACCAGTGCGGCCATTGCGATATTTATTTAACACTAAGCTAAAATTGGTTAGCTTTATGACTAACTTGAGACTTTATATAAATGAATGTGGTGTACATTTTGCCTTACATTACAAAATAAGTAGATGTTCTGTTGGACGGTTGCCACTAAGCGCGGATATCGGTAATGTGAGGTCGAACGGCAATGTGGCCAATTTAATTTGGCACCGCTTTGCAATATGTCGGGAAGGTGTTCATCCGAATCACGTGCAAACCAATTGCTTACAATGCACGTTTAAAATTGTGTTTCTTTTGGTAGTTAAAAGTTGAAGTTGAGTTTGCAAGCGGCAAGCGCAGTCTTAGTAAATATAAGCTTAGAAGGTTCGCTGATTTCCTATTAAAGTTTTAAGAAAAATAATATTTGTAACAGCGCCTAAAATAATTTTATCATTTTCTACACTTGTTTGATTTGTTTATACAATATTCAACAATTCGTTAATCAGCTAAAGTAAATTATTACAATATATTGTGAAAAATAAGCCTCGTATACTACAATCACATAGAAAAGTGTGATGTCGCGCGGAAACCGGCAGGTCTCTGAGGAAATCAACTCGTTGAAAAATCTATCAAATGCGCGCGTCTGCTGCTCACGATTGAAGGACTTCAGGCGGCTGCGTACTAAGAATATAGTTCTATGTTTTAGAAATAGACTGAGGATCTACACAGTAACAGTGGTAGAGTCCGCAACAACAAAATAAAAAAAATCGTACTCATGCCACGTAGAGTGTCGCAGAATAAGACAGTCAGGCTTATCACTAATTTACATTAGAATGGTGTTGGTGCTCTCTCGTACTCTGTGCAGAAGTGATGCGGTCGGTTTGCGCGATACGGTGTGAAACCCATCAGTTTGTGCTGGTGCAAACATCTCCGACGCGCTGCAGTAAGGTGGGAGCCTCACCAACATCCTAAGACCATATTGTACGTACGGGCGTTGAAGGTCCGCTGCGTTTAGCTGACCAAAAGATTGCACGTGTATTGTACACGCTTGGTCAGTACGTCTTAAAGAGAATGATTTTCACATCGGTGCTAAATTGCATTTATATTCCTTGTTTAAAATTGTTAAATTACAATGTTTATTTTAAACAAACATACTCTCCTCTGTGATGTCTTGTGCGATTTTTCTCTCACTTCGTTTACCAACTTAATCGCGTTAAATTAAACTACCATTTTTATGACATTTTGACGGCACCATCTAGTGTCGAATAGATTGAATCAAAAACAGTGAGTGAGAGTTCTTTGACGTCTTCGCTATCAAACGTCGACGACGGTTACCAACGCTCGTGATTGGTCGCTTCAAGTAATTTGCGAGTGCGACCGGCGATTCTGTCAGTTAGAAGTGACAACTTAATGCAACATGATCGACGAGTACGTCACGTAAACTTTTACAGTGACAAGTATATAATACTACAACTATATATAATTTGAGATTATTTAATTCTCTTCCGTAGTTTTATCGTTAAAAGTTATTTAGAATAAAATTTCCGACAGTCAAACCAAAAATGTTAGACTACCACAATTTTGTTAGTTGGCTAGAAATATAATACGATGTAAGTCAAATAAAATGACATTTGATACACGTCGTATTATATTTATTAAACTCGTCATATTTCCTGTTTAATATGAAATGATTGTCTGTCAGAGTTGTAATATTTCGCTGTCAGTGTCGACGTAGATCTTTTAAGTCTTCCTCTTTCCTTGTCTTGGAATACAATATAATGAATTTAAATTTGTATCTGAACGGTAATATTCCCAGCGATATTGTGGGTCGACAAGTATCGCGGAATGAATAATTAATGAAACAGAACGCCTACCTCGAGAATCATTGTAAGGCATTATTAAATATTATTAAATAAATTCGAATAACGCCATCTAGTGTAAATACATTACCGAAACGACTGAACCGATTCGGATGGGATTTTTACTGGTAGATAGCTAATATTGTACGGATTCAAATAGGCTTTAATTAAAAAGCAAAATATTTAGGGTTCCGCGTAAAAAGTGAAAATCTATCTAAATTGTGAAAAACATTACGCGCCGCCGTATCGAAATCACCGCCAACTACCTGCAATGTCACAAAGGTTGCAACATTTTACTATTTGAAGTGTAAACCTCTTTAGCCACGTTAAACGACAGCAGGTAGGGGTAGATATTATGTATAGGTTCGCGAGGTTGACATGCGCAACATGTGTTAGCGACGGCGTCAGCAACATGCTTATTGAACTGAAAACATCTTTAACTGCGTTAGAGTCCATTTTGGCAAAAACTTAACTTATTAAGATAACTTATTGTCCTAAGCGGTATTACCATATTCCACAAACGCGACATTTAAATAAGGTACGTAAGTAATGTTTAATTCAAAGTTTTTGTGAATTCCTTGACTTTTTCCCTTTGCTTTTAGATTTGTTAAATAATCCGGGAACAAAACTTTTCAGCTTCAGGGTAAAAATATTGTCAGCAGAGTGGCCCCAGCTCGCAGCGACGCCGATAGCATGGAGCATTAAAGTAAAACGGAACGCTAGCTGTTAAAGCGTTTAACTTTAACGTTAAGTTTATTTATTACTTCTGGACAAATTATCCTTAAGAAGACAGATGAAAGCCAAAGTATTTAATGAAAAAATCTATTCAATATAAAGAATAATTTATATGGCAATTTTGTTTCCTTTTCTATCCTACTTCAACGGAGCTAGGTTAGCTAGCGTTTAAAATAAGTCATAAAACACAAATTGCATAATCAAACCATTTTATTCGTTATAAACACGAACGAGCAATGGATTTAAAAAACAAATAAACCCAGCTATAATGAAGATGATTGATGAACTCTCGGTTTAGACAATGGACCAGACCTACCTAGGGACATACAGACATACATACAAATACCACAGTCCTATTAGTCAGACACACATCAATGAATCTCACACAATCAGAAAAAATGTAATAGAACAAGAAAGCTCTGCATGAACCGGCGCTGGCCGACCGCAGCTCCATAAACAACCGATCTGATTAGACCTCACACTGTGCACTTCACTCCAGTATCTTTTTCCTCAATGTGAATTTAAAAGAAAATTAAGGCAGTTGATAAACTTTTGTTTTTTTGTAATTGAAAATCCAGCATTATAATATCAAAGGTTAATTTTACCGTACAAATTTTACAAAGAAACTGCGTTAGTAGAGTTATATTCAGACTTAAATTCAAAGTGAATGTATAAAATTCGAGTGTAAATCTCTTCAAAGCTTCTTCGTTCTAAAGAGTCTACTGTCTTCGCTTCGTGTAACACTATTTTTAAAGCCATCCGCGCCGGAGATTGTTTATTCAATCGTTTCATAGCCTTTCCGAACAGTTGAAATGTCACTGAACGCTGTACACGAGGCATGTTTATTTTGTTTTGAATTTCAAGCCTTTAAACTTAGTAAAGATCTAGGTTTAAAAATCTTACACTGTGAGCGATAAGTCCGGATCGTTAGCAGAAAGTATATTTAACAGAGCATTCAGTAAAATGGGGATGAAACAGTGCAGACAAGTGATCCCCGCCAGAGGCGCGACGTCCGTACGATGTCCGTGACATCCGCCCTGACTCGCTCTTTCTGCGCCTCGGGATGTGGTGAACTTTCAACTGTTGTAAAAGTGCGGAGTGGTTTTTCAAGTTCTTTATTTAATAGTGGTTAAATAGCCTTGATACATTTTATTACAATTTTTGATAAGTTACAGTTCCCCTTTTGTTTCTGAAGCTATTGTTTTTGTTGTTATTGACGATACTATTAATATATTTCCATTAGATACTTGAACGACTTTATATTTCCTAGCTTAAAGCAACAGTTTATGAGGGAAAAAATCACAAATAATTTGAATTCGTGCTTCAAGCAATCACTTTGCGTTTAATCGACGAAAAATTCAATTTATTTTTCAATTCAGGCAACGCTTTTGCCAATTTCAAAATATCTCAAACTTTTCACAAACAATTTTCGTAGTTCGTATTGCTTCGTATTGCTTCGTATTGGTTCGCTTTTATAAGTTTTCAATGGATAAATTTTTAATTAAAAAAACACAGGAGTCAGTAGAATGGTAGCCAGTGTTAAGGTGAACGTTGGATGCTGGTCGAGTGGACGCTGGCTCGGGACAATTTAACCAAACAGATTTCATTGGATATCGCCGTCTTTAATTACATTAGGACAAAACACAGAGTAATGTAAACAAAACCCGTTAGAATGTCGGAAATATTTAAAGAAATATGTTATCATTTCAAATTTTATTGTGTCATGGATTCAAAAGATTATTGTTAAGTTAGGTTAGACATGAGACAAATTGGGGTTGAATTTTTTTATGTGAGAAGGTAGCAAACGAGCAAGCGGATCACCTGATTTCAAGTGAGCGCTAACCATAGACATCCGCAAGCAATCAAGCAAATGTGTAGCAGATGCGTTGCCTACTTTTAATGGACAGAAGAGGGCATAGACAGGAAAATGGATATTTCCTTTTCCCCGTTAACCCCCTTCCCGTCCAATCCTCTTCCTATATTTCTCACAAGGAAAGGATGGGAAGGGGAAGAGGACTGAAATTAGGCCTCCGGGACCTCACTCGCCAGACGAACGCAGAGTATTTCTACTTGACTCCTGTCTTTTGTGAGGTTGTGGTATTTCACCGGCCGAGCCGGCCCATTCATGCAACAGATGTTATTGTTGCGGGCTCTACCACTGTTATAATATATAATTCCGCCGATATACCAGTAAAGTGAACCTATTGTGAGAGACTAGAGAATAAACATTCAAAGATAATGTTGCTTACAATTGGCGCATTGGCGCCTTGCTCACCGCGCGCCAGTAAGACTTCATTTGCCACATCACCAGCCGCGGAGCTTTGGAGCAAAATACCAGGTCATCATACGTGCATTATAAAAATCGTTTAACGTTAATGTAATTTAGTTAGGCATTCGTCAGACGTAAATAATAGTTCCACATTTAATGTACAGGGTAAGGTATGTAAACATCTCCCCGCCATGACTTGCCAGCACCCCACACGCTCACTTCTAACGGTAAACTTAATTTACTTAATTAACTTCAGAGATACTTAATTAACATAATATTGTAGTCATTCCCAGCCGACCTGCAATTCTTGAGGGGTAGCAGATTTTGAGCGACAGCCAGACCCTCTCCCGATATCTTTCATCCATAAAAAAATAACGCAGAATAAACTTGATCTCGTAACTTTATTGCAAAAAACTGTAAATCCTGCTGTTATAGGAAAATTTCCCTTCTCACCAATGCTTTTTTTAGAAGTATTGCAAAGGTAAACATTATACTTAAGCTTTCAACTTCAATATATATATTTTGATATTAGTTGGGTTTCCACAACAAAGTGACGCGCCCTACTCCACGCCCAAGTTCTGTTCTCATCGCAAATAGTCTGTTTGTCTGTCATTTGTTAAGGTACTATCTATATATGTAACAACTAGCTGTGTCCGCGGTTTCACCCGCTCTGCAATGTTACTTAAACGAAATGATATTACTTATTACCTACCTAAATACTACCCTAACCTCATCATCAACATGATTGTTGGTATGGTCACAGCTTAACAATCACATATTATTAGTCCATACTATATAGGTTCTGGTACAGTTTTTACGGCCGGCCGCCTGCCTAACGCCAACCTGCCTCGGGAATAATAAGCTACTTACCTAACCTAACAAAACCTATGAAAAAATAATACACACATCATTCCTAAAATCGTCTACATACGTGTAAATACTATAATTACCAGGGAGCGTCGTGCGTCTTCAAAAGACGTGCGTGTGCTATGAATGTCTCAATGCAGTGTGACTGAACTGAAGCTTGCAAAACCTCCGACACTGACCTGTTTTGAAGTTCATGTAAACTTTCAATCATCGTTATTTTAAAGATCATAATATATAATAAAAAAATAATTGTTTTGGATTTTATTGCATTTATAAAGACCCCCAATAATAGTTATTCTCGAATATCTTCCACGTACAGACAGCGATCAGTTACATTTTTATTATATGATATTTAATTACATGACATAGCTAATTCTGCCACACCCACATATACAATCTGGGACTGTTATAAGTTTATAAAGGACAATGAGCATACAAAATCATTTTTCAAGAATTAAAAATAAAAAAGCAAAAAAATAAGTAACACAAAATTCCAATTATTATATCATTAACATTTAAATAACAAAATTTATCTTTAATTTGTTTTGCAAGTATTCCAAGTTTGGTCTGCGGTAGTCTTGTACACGTAACGGATAGAGTTATGTTCACAAATATGATACTAGTATGGTAGGTTCGAACCCAGGCAGGCGCTACTTTGTGTAATTTATTTCATTACCACTGCTCCAAAAACGGTGAAGGAAAACATCGTGAGGAAACCGGCATGTTCTTAGAACCACCAAATTCGAAGACATGTGACATCCACCAACCCACACTGGGCTAGCGTGGTGGATTACGGCTCATTCCCTCTCTCGGGCAGGAGGCCCAAAAAAGGCCGATTTATTATTATTATGGTATGGATTACTAGACTGATTAGCTCGGGCAAGAGTTTCGACAATTATAAATACGATGGTAGGATTTGGCGCTAAATTTATGCGAATAATAGTTTAGTGGTTAGTGTAATTTATTTGTCGAAATTTTCTAAAATAGACGATTAACTAAATATAATTATGGCGCGATGTTTTACGAAAACATTACATACATTGGTCGCTCCGCTTGTTCCTTAATTAAACACAACAGAAGTCGACTGAGCAAAGCGAGAATTGCTCTGAAAACGTTTTCGAAGTGAACGCCCCTACTGCGGAATTATTCAGACGACATTTGAATCAAGATCAAATTAAATCGCTCGCTTATAGTTTTTTATTTCTCCGACTTCCGTTACAGAAATTACATAAAGAAATGACAGAAATATTTTAATCTTCTCTTTTTATCGTTGCTTTTTTATTGCGTTTCACCTGATGTCAAGTGATCACTACCCATAGACATCTGCAACTAACTAAAGAATTGCGAATTCGTTGCCCACCTTTAATGGACAGAGGAGGGGACAAATGATTATATTCAATTCCTGTAGATCCCCTCCACTGTCGAGTTCTCTTCCCCTTTCCATTCTTTCTGGAAGGAGGAGAGAACTAGAATCAGGCCTCCAGCACTCATTAGGCAAAACGCAGAGTACTTTTACTTCACGCCTGTCTTCTGTGAGGTCATGGTATTTCACCGGTCGAGCCGGCTCATTCGTGCAACAGATGTTGTTGTTGCGGGCGCTACCATTGTTAACTCTTGTAAGTTTGCTGAACGTTCCCTTCATTTTCCACAGTACCTTATAATTTATATGTACACATCATGACTGTTAACGGATTTAAGTCCACAACGGACAGAAGGAATAAAATTGATCAAATGTCTGATTTTTTTAATTTAAACTCTTTAACTAAACATAGTTGCACTGACTCGGCAAGCCGATTATCATAATGAGGGCATTTAATTGTATTTTCAGTAAAATTTGAGTCCATATTGGTATTCTAGATGAGTAGTTTTTTTTAAAATGCTGCATAGAATTAGAGACAAAAAAGTCGAAAATGGCTTCCCAAGTCATAAGCTGATGGTTGCGATTGTCGAAAATCTCTCCATGGAAATTATTTAAAAAGCGATTTAATAAGTACACTTTAAACTTCAAAATGGGTTGAGTTTTATTATATTGTGCATGCATCGCCACAGGCAAACATAACGGTTAGCATGAGAAACAAAATCTGTACGCTAACTGTTATCTCTCTGCGCACGTCCAGCCAATCATAGCGGCAGGTCATGACTCTAATGAAACTGTTCCAAGTCCGCTTAAGCGGAGTCTCAGCTTACGTGCATTGCGTTTTAATGTTCTATATACTTCATGGAGCTGAAAGGAAAATTATAGTTTTTCCAATTCGATTTGGAAATGGAAAATAAATATTGTGAATCAGCGGTTCTAGTTGAAGTAACTAAAATAAATGAGCTATGTTACGTGGCGCGTAGGACCGCCTGAGAAGATATTTACATAGTATTATTAGACGTGATTCAGGTCACTCTTCAGTCGTTCCAATTGCCATCAATTACGTGTCCCCTGAGGCTCGTAATTCGGGCCAGAAATGAATCATAAAGTTATATGACGCGAACACAATTTATGAACTCATTTCGTCGAATGCCTATTAAATATCTTTCATGCGCCATTACGAATATGGTTTCAACGTGAGGTTTAACAAAAAAAATCACAGGTGTCTGGGTGCAAGGCGCTCGGATGTTAAATTCGTGACAACGTTTCGCGCTCTCACTCACTCATTCAGACACGCGGCACATCGATCGTGCATGATCGGCTACTCTCGGCTCAAGCGCAGCGGGACCCGACCGTAACGCTACATTTTTAGTGAATGCCATACGCTATCATCAATTTATAAGACGTTGTCAAAACGTGTAGTTAGGGTCCTAACTAAAACTCTGTATTTTGAACAGGGCAGGGATCACCGTACCGGTTAAGTTACTAGAATCCTGTTGCCTCTGAATCGAACCTCGTTCAGGAATAATTTATTCTCTCATACAGATAATAAAATACCCGGTTTTTAATCACTGCGTTAATTTATTGTTAACGGTATAACAATGAAATATTAACTTAAATAATAATACCAATAAATCATTCTTTTTTAGAGTGTTTCCCACTGCAGGGACACAGGTCTCCTTCACCGAGAGAGGGAATGAGCCGTAATCCCCCACACTGGCTCAGTGCGGGTTGGTGGATGTCACATGTATTCGAATTTGATGGTTGTAAGAACATGCCGGTTTCCTCACGATGTTTTCCTCGACCGTTTTTGGAGCAGTGGTGATGAAATAAATTACTAAAAGTAAAGCGCCTGCCTAGAGTGCCTACAGTACCTAAATCAAGGCCTAAACCGGTGAGCCACCACTGCTCTTAACATAATATTAACTTAAAATGAAGTAATTGACGTGTTAGAAAGCTTGCAAATTCCCGGCGACTGCTAATGGGGTCCGAGCGCGGGCCCCGATTTGTCATCATTATACTATGACATCGTTTCATTTTCATCAAGTCCCATCGTTCATACAACCTTAAACGACTTTTCGTGTCCTTTTTAATAACGGTAAATTAACACTCCAGTCCTTACCGTACGGCGTGTGACAAACACCGAAAATGTTAATCAAATTCATTCTTGAATGATATTTAAATTACTACAGCCATTTAAAACTAGTTGATGCATTAAACGATTTGCAATACTAACATTAAAAGCCTTATTCATATCTTTATGGTTTATGTAGTTGTCGAGTTGGCTTATCAGACTCCGTGAATTGACTAGAAATTCAATTATTCTGGTGTTATCCCACTCATGAACCACACTTTAAGGAAAGGTACTTACTCGGGTCGTTATTTCGGTTGTTCGTGCTTATGTATTTTGTGCCGTGGCCAAACCAATGTAAGTGCAGGCGACACTGTGATACCAGAGTGAATATTCGAATTGTATTGTTCTCTTGGAGTACTTAATTATATTTGTTCTACCGGTAAGTGATTTCGAATTATTAAATTCTTATAATGACACAATATTATATTTGCATAAAAAATTCAATCCACATCTAACAATACCCTTTTTGATGTTGCAATCAGTTGCAGATTTCGTGAAAAGGAACGGAAGTATGTAACAGGATGCCGGAGTAGCGCGCTATTTTATTTGACGAATTTGTGCGCGCGGCGCTGGTCTCTCTGATGTCACCAGCCCTTTTTCCGAGAACTTTTCCAAGGTGAGATGTTACACATCATACCCGACTACTTTAAAGATCTTTTGTTCTTCTTTAAAATGATGAATCATTAATTTCAATGAAGAAATGAGCTAGATGGGACGGGAAATATTTTGAAAAATATTTTTTGCTGTCCTCTGGTGTTATTGCAAGATAATGTAAATAGACATTAGATTTATTGACAGGTTGTAAGCCTGTCGCTCCTTATATAGTTGTAGTCTCGTGCGGCCGGCACCAGGCTGCATTGATTCGAGCGTTTGTCTCGCAGACTCCGCTTAATCCATCATTATTAAGCCGGTCTTCCGCTGCACAGTTTAAGCAAATTATTCACGAGGCCTCGCACGGAGCTGTACATTAATTTACTATAGGTAATAATCATTTATGACATTGTAATGTACATCCGGCTAATATTATTAAAGCGAATGTGAATTTGTTTGTTTGTTACGATTTAACTTCTTAACGATTAAACCGATAATCATGAAATTTCGCAAATACATTGTCTGGGGAACAGAAAAAGACATGGGTTACTGACTTTTGATCCCGAAAATAAAACTGTTTCCAAGGTATGTACATATAACCTTTCAACAATAATAACTTTTTCAATTAATATTAATTAAACTAAATCTATAAGAAGTCAGCTTGGAAAATGAGAAAAGAATGCGGTCGAAGACACGACCAATAGCTAGTTCGTAATAAGTTAAACATGAGTGGCCAATTTGTACGTACTATAAGATTGAATCATAGTTATTCAAGAAATAAAAACAGAAGAACAGAGAACAAAGACTAAGATTGTTTCTGTTTTGAATCTTCTGGCCACAGAACGAAGCAGAAACAGAACTAATCCGGGACACAGTACAAGCAATTACAAGCAATTGTTCAATGAAACCGTACGTTAAAACATTTACCTGCACAATCTGCAGAGTTGTACAACAGCTGCGTTGCTCGCACCGCGTCGGATCACTCACTCGCGCTCAAATAAAATGATTTTTTAAGTAAACGTGCCGCATGTGACGCTCTGCGCACGGGAATTGGCCAGTGAAATAAAAAAATAACAGCTCACCGTGAAAGCTTTAAATCCATTTAGAAATGTGCTTGAAATAAATTTTTATATCACACAACACAATTTATTTCCTTGCCCCGCAGCACTTTAATACGATAATTGAATATTTCACCTTATTTAGTACATAATACATATGAATTATAGGTGTACATACAAACTGTTAGGTATTGTAATAACTTGTACTTAGGTCTTCTTTTGTCAGTGCGATTAAAGATAATTCCGTTGCTGAGGCAGCCAAATGTCGCGAGGCCTGCTATTGGTCGGGCGCATCCCTTCGCGTTACATTCGTAGACTTTTAAGCCTTACAATGGTTGTTAAAAAAATTGTACAAACATTATCCTAGCACAATGCAAAAGCATTTTTTGTATAACAATTGGAACGAATACAGGACAACAGGGCACAATGCGAAAAGCTCCAAAAGCTCCACGAGCTGGGCTTTCGTCCTGAAGTGTGTTTGCTCAGTCTTTCAAAGCGAAATGTTTGAGAATTGTTCGTGTATTTATATATTTAGCAGATACAAAGTGATTAATTGGCCAATATAAATGATGCCCACATTAATTACATTGTCCGTAACATGTACAAATGCAGTAATAGGAAAATCTAGGTAATGGAATTACTAATCAAGAGAACTCACGGGTACTTACGCGGCTGCAGCGACACCTCCCCTCCACTGCGCACCCTTCCGAGCGCCTGCACTCTTAAAAACATTTGCCGATAGCATTTCAAAATTCATTTTATCTATACTAATACTAGTGACCTCGATCCGATCGCTACCAAGCACAGGAACACCCGCTGTGCCAATCTGGACAATCCCTGTAAATTTCATCGAAATCGGTGCAGCCGTTTCGGAGTCTATAGGGAACATACATACTTCGCTTTTTATATACTATTTTTTTTTCATAAAAAGTATCCTATGCTACTTCTAATACCTCCAAGAATATGTGTATACAGTTTCATGATGATTGGTTGAGTAGTTTTCGCGTGAAAGCGTAACAAACTAACATACATTCACATTTATAATATTATAGATAGATAGAAAGATTTTTATCTACCTATTCTCAAACCTACCGAATATATATGCAACACTTCATTGAAATCGGTTAAGCCGTTTCGGAGGAGTATGGTAACTAACACTGTGACAGGAGAATTTTATAAATATAGATAAACGAATATATATAGTGTGACTGAACATAAGCTATAACCGTGTTTAAGATAGTTACGTGTTCCTTATTATTTCATCATCCACAGGTGATGTCGGTGCACCCGGGCGCCCTCTCTCGTCATATTTCAAGCGAAGCAATGACTAACTCACCGGCTTCCTTATTGGTCGCCGTGAGTTATAGCTGTAACTTCACAGTGGTGATTTATGGTACTAATGCAATGCAATCGGACATCCAGCTTCCATTTTGCAAGTAATTTACGATCTAATTGTATATTTTTATTACCAAATATGTCGACCATTCACTAATCTAAAGGAATGTGTGTAATGGCATCTTTCACAAAAAAATGTCTAGGAAAAGTTGATTAAATAACCTTCGTCTATTTCATTTATTTATTGGTAATTTTATTTTATTTCTACTCTTATTAAAAACTAATGTCCCGCCCCGACTTCGCCCGGGTAGCATTAATCTTTTTGATCGAGGCCATTCTGATTTCCTGAAAAGTCTAGCCGTTTCAAAGTATATGGGAAACATACATACATCGCCGGATATAATGTACAATTATGGTATAAGGTATTCATTAGGGACCGGCAGAGATAAACACAGAAATCTCGAGTGTGTGAAAAAATAGTCAGTCGTTGTTCCTAACAAAGTGTTCAAAATCTAAATATATTTCAGAGTGAATTAAGGTGCTATAAATTCATTTATTTTATCAAAAGACATCCTGCTTCCAGGACAATCTGTATCCATTAGCCCTCTGACACCGTCGCTGTGGCTTAACGCGCTCATCACGAGACACAGCGCGACGTCGCTACGTTTCCATTACACGCTTATCCCGGCTGCGGCTCCATTCTGCACCTTCTGGGGTCTTAATTAAAATAATATTTGTTTATATACTAAATCTTACAGAACTCATTTGAATACGAAGTATTATCTAATGTTATCTCTGTATTGTGAACGTAAAATGCTGTGACGATGACAAGTAATGCCCGGGAAGGCGGCAACATGGCGTGGCCCAGTATTGCCGTACCTGGAAAGTGCTAATGTAGTGCACCCTTTTGGTATAATGGCAAGTTTTTATCTATTGCAAATGGCGAAATCTTCAAACTATCTCCTGAATGGTGAGTTGCAGATTTCTTTAAATACATAAGAATGTTCTCCATAGACCGTACTATTCAAATTTATCAATACATTGTTAAGGAAAGGCGCCGGTGCTGTCACACAGTTGATACTATGACAAGCACCAACGCTTGACCTATTATTGGTTTAACATTGTATAGTTGAAATAAACAAATAAATAAAAATAAATTATATATATATATGATCATAGATAAATGGGTGTATGGACTCACGTGCTACTTTAAGTAAAAGACAGTTTTTCATATATATATCGGGGACTGGCCGAATGGAGGTACGGGGATTACAAAAAAATAAAAAAATTAGGACGATGAACTACAACCGTAACACCGCCTAATCTCCAAAATCCAATAGGTTGGTATGACGCATGACATATACAAGTTTAGCATCGCCGGCTCCCCTACTATAAGGTTACTCGTCAAAAATATGAGAATAAAATCACGAGACCTCATACTTCAATATATTATAAGGTGAGGTTATACCACTGTTGGCGATCTGCCAAGATCATAAGGGATCCTCCTTATTCTATTGCCACTTGTGTGGCGATTTTAGGAAAGCGCCTTCTGGTGTTTATTCTCGTTTTTATTTTAAATTGGAAAACCACCAGACTTTTTCCATTATTTATTTTGTATATATATACATTATATTGAAAATATACTTATACAACGTGTTAGCATTTTACTACCGCTGGAAAATCTTATTTAAACTTACAAACTATTTGTAAAACATCAATTGACAAACTTTAGTCCTGATTAATTACACGGCAACCCTTTTTTGTAGTTTCTAACTAAATTGGTCGTTGTTTTCGAGAAGACTCGACATTTAAAAAAAAATAAGGAACTTTTGTTTTATTCTGAAAAAGTTTTGATTTGTCTTTGAAGTTTGAACTCGTCACAAAAAAATAATGGAAGGCTATTAGTAAGTGGCACACACCGTAATTTAGCTGTATAATATTACAGTAACACTTCCATACAATTATTTAATTGCATATTATTACAGTAATACTTCCATACAATTAATTTAGCTGTATAATACTACACTAATACTTCCATACAATTCATTTAGCTGTATAATACTACAATAATACTTCCATTCAATTCATTTAGCTGTATAATACTACAGTAATACTTACATGTTGAATATGACATAGATCAATTATTTCGATACAAAGAAGATTATATCGTATTTTCCTTTTAATAAAGACATTAGTTCAATGAAGTATGTATTTAGTTGTGAACAGAAAGGCCGCTGTTATATTAATTACGAAGGACGTACACTGACATAAGAAATGTGTACATTTGCACATAACATCTGTTTATTTATGAGTTACTGCTGTGCTAATAGAATTCTACGTGAATAAAGTATAATGTGGCGACAGCTAATGGAGTGTGACCATCCTTGATGACGTCGATGACGTGTGGCGCAGTTGTTAGATTATTAAGTAGTTGGTGGAGCCAATTGTCGATACAGTCTTTTTTATGGAAGAAGGTGGTAAACTAGCATGCGTATCATCTGACGATAAGTATCCGCTACTAATAGGCATAAGCAATCAGCTAATGAGTTGCAGATACCTCGCTTGCCTTTAATGGACTGAAAAAACGATAGTTTCTTTTCTTCCCCGTTTCTCTCCTGTCGAATCCTACTCCCCTCTTTTAATTTTTCGAAAACTTCACGGCTGTTTTCTGTGAGGTCGTGGTATTTCACCCGTCATTCATTCAGGCACAACGATTTTTTCAATGATAGTTGTGAGAACACTTCTCCTCGACTAACAATGGTTCAAAGAAATGTCTTGGTGCAGTAGAACCGGTAAAAGTATCCGGTGTAATCCTTACCTGACCTGGAGTAAGTTTTGAAACTAGTTAATTTAATTAGGAAAAGTTCTCGGTCTACTATCAAATCCAATTTAAGTCTGTATGGAACACGTCGAGTTCTTCACCTAGGTCTACTGGAGGAAGCAGAACTACGTATTTATTTGAGAGCAAATAAATATTTTCTATCGAGATATATATGGAGAACTAGTGACTCGCCCCGGCTTCGCCCGGGTACCAATTATTAGTAATTTTGTTGATACGATCGCTACCAAACACAGGAATGTGCTAATCTGGACAATCCCTGTAAATTTTGACGAAATCGGTCCAGCCGTTCGGGAGTATATAGGTCTACAGGGAACATACATAATACGCTTTTTATAAACAATTTTTTTCCATAAATCTATCCATGTATCTAATGTTACTTCTAGTACCTCCAAGAATATGTGTTCAAAGTTTCATGACGATCGGCTGAGTAGTTTTCACGTGAAAGCGTAACAAACAATTTATAATATTAGTTGGGATATAACAATCTTTGTTTACACTTTTTAATATAAAATAGGTATACTATGGATCATATTTAACCCACAAAAAATATTTATCGTGTCACTGAGGCAGTGTAAGATTTTAGATCTTCGTTTCTTTACGAAGTGGTAAAAAATATTTGTAAATGCGTTTCAGAGCACAATTTCTGATCAAATTAGATCATTATCTTAAACAAATCTGCAACTGTATGCCGATTTGTTAAAAATACTTGCTTCTATTTTAAATGTTACGTGCGGTTCGAATTTATTAGTAGCTCCATGTAACATAAGCATAGTGGAAACTTTTTATCTTGATGTAAATGCGGACACGCCGCACGTTTTAAATTTTCTCTTGTCCAAGGAAAACTTTGCTGCCGTAGAACCTCCCCTACACTTAATTTGACTTATTCTACCTTCCAGTATTCACATTTTAACCGGGTTAGTTTTTAATCTAATTGTGACTGTTTTTGTAATTTATATCTAACAATGTTAAAGTTTAGTTGGTGTTACAGTACGTTATACGCACGACATCGTTATTCTACGCTAGCGAGTAGTTTGCTTATACACACACACACACACATATATATATATATATATATATATATATATATATATATATATATATATATATATATATATATATATATATATCGCTTTTCCTGTAAAAAAAATATGTAGTATTAATAGAATTACGTATTCTATTTATTTACCTCTAACAAGCTAACTTATCTTTAACAGTGGTAGAGCCCGCAACAACAACATCTGTTGTACGTATGGACCGACTCTACTGGTGAAATACCATGACGTCACATTCTAGTTCTCTCCCCCTTCCCACCCTTTTCTTATAAGGGAAGGATGGGAAGGGAAAGAGAACTTGACGGTGGAGGGGATAGGAATTGGAAATAACCATTTTCTGTTTGTCCCCCCCCTCCTCTGAAAGGTGAGCAACGCATCTGCAACTCATTAGTTAGTTGCAGATGTCTATGGGTAGCGATCACTTGATATCGGGTGAACCGCTTGCTCGTTTGCCACCTATTATTATAAAAAAAAGCTAACGCTTCCATTGTCAGCGGAGCAAATTATAACAGAAAGCTCTCTTAGCAGAAATTAATGTATTTGCATTTTAATTAAATTATTATTTGATTCTGCGTGGCTCGTGTTGAGTAATGCTTAAAATACAATTTACTGATGTAGCAAGATTAATAATTACATAGTTTGATTGAATTCTATTACAACTTCTACCACTTGTCTCACATCAGAGATTGTAGTCGCTGAAACAATCGTAAAGGCGAGTTCAGACGCCACGCGTCGACACGGGCCGCAGGACTGTGAACACGTCTTTATTACCCTCTAGGAATAGTAACAAATGACCAGGCGCGCGTATCCCGCCTCACGATCGCTCGACAAACGACTTCGATAATAAAACGTTCATTGCTTGAAACTTTCAACAGTTCCTTCGTAAGTCGTGTTACAAGTCAATTTTTTTTATTATTTATTAGAAAACCTTTAAAATTAAAAAGTAGGACTGATAATAGGTTTCCCTTATATAAACTAAAAATAAATTAAATTCAGACTAAAATTTTTACAGACTAAAAATTATTTAAAACAGACTAAATTTACTTTAAAATAATAATGGCTTGACTTTTAACGGTATTTTTACCATGTGTAAACAAATCGATTTACTGAAAAGTATCATTGTATGTTTGGTAAGTGAGTTTAAGAGTATTTTTCGTACTTCCATTTCTCCCTTTCATATCCCAGGTACATTAAGTCTTTAAAAAGCAGAGCAAACATCGGTAAAAATTACCTGGATTATAATTTCGATAAAGCGTGCAGTTACTAAATAAATTGTCATACACTTACATATACTCCCTTCATCGATCACTTGGCTTCGTTTTTTTTTTTTTTTTATATTACAAAGTGGCAAACGAGCAAGCGGCCCCTGGAAATAAGAACCGCTACCCATGGGCATCCGCAACAAGCTAATGAGTTGCAGATGCGTTGCCTACCTTCATGGACAAAGGAGGGGACAAACAGAAAAATTATAATTCCTTTCCCTGTCCATCCCCTCCCCATCCGTCAAATCCTCTTCCTCTTCCCCCCCTTTCCTTATTAGAAAAGGGTAGGAGGGGGAAGAGGACTACAATTAGGCCTCCGGCACGTCACTCATCAGACGAAACGCAGAATACTTCTACTTCACGCCTGTCTTCTGTGACGTCGTGGTATTTCACCGGTCGAGCCGGCCCATTCGTGCAAAAGATGTTGTTATTGCGGGCTCTACCACTGTCAATTCTTCGTGATTTGTGATTTTAGTTCCAGGCATTATAAGCCAAAATTTCAATGTACTACTAATATAGTAGTGTGCTTGGGCTACTTGGGCCTACCCTGATTAGTTCTAAGTAAAATAGTGTACTAACAACTGCGCTCTCGGGATATATTTTATTAAACTCACCAATTGACAATGATAAACGATTTTTGTTTAGGAATTAATTAAATAGGATAATACTGAGGACAATTTGCAAGTCACCCGCCTCAGGACCGAAACAATTTGTCTTATATTAGAGCGGAAAACAGTTTACAAGTTTCCGCTTCTAGCGGCCGGATATTCCGCGACTTCTTTGTGTTTGCAATTTCTGTCTCCAGAAATGTTAACTGATACTAACACGCTTACGTACAATTTTATACATGACGCAGTTGGACAAACTTCATATTAAGTATCAGGACATAGGCGTTATGGAGGAGGAGGAGGAGGAGGCGGAGGAGGAGGCGGAGGCGGAGGCGGAGGCGGAGGTTTTTTAATATTAGTAGATTATCAAAATAATGTAATTATATTTAATTAAACCATTCTAACTAAACCTTAACTTGTGCACATGGTTCACGACCAAAGTAGAATTCGAGCCTACGACCATGTTGTGCATGTTTCGTAGTGCGGACCTTTAACCGTTAGACAATTGGCGTTTGAAAAACTAAATTTATTGTGTATCAATGTACCCATATACGAATGATATCATATTTATGGACTTAATAAACTTGTTTCAGATTATATTGCCAGTCTTCGGCCGTCCATACATTTTACCCCGAGTGTAATTGTGTTCACCAGGACGATATTAATCGAAGCGTGTGCGTCGTGTTTTTGTTAAAACTTTTGGAAACCGCCCGTTTCATTTTGATACGTCGCGTCGCGTCCCCGGAGACATGGGCTCTATCCCAAGGTCTGTTTGTTTCATTTCCAATTTGCTAACGGAATATGACAATTTAAACTTACTTGAGAACTAGTTTTGTTATTAAATATAGTTATACTTAACGAGGCTCGGCTGTATAACAAGTTTAACTGTAAGTTTTGACTAGTGTTATTTGCTGTGAAAGCTTTAGTAACGCTATAGTTAGGCGAGCTGAATTTGCGCCGCCAGCACATTTAGGCACGTCTCCCGAACAATGACAGCTGGCCAGTTTCGGCCATTCGCTAAATTGAAGCAATTAGGCGACGTGACATCCCCGGACTAGTTTCACTGCTTCAACATTCATCGATAATCGCTTTTAACAACAAGTTGATAAGGTTGAATTTCCATGTTTACTTTAGGACGCAATAGAGTCCCGAGTTGTGTTAACATTGCCTGTGGTCGCGTGATCACAAGCCATGTCACAGCGCTCGTGGCCACCTTCAACTGGAGAGACAGGAAAGACGTATGAGGTTGTATTTATTGTCTACTTCATGGTAATCGGATGCTCTGGCCGAAAGTATACCGAACGATTTTATGACATCATTAGAGTGAAAGTGTCTCCGATGAAGAATTTATGTTATATTTAGGTTTCATAAATAAATGTACACAAGTAAACTTAATAATGACAATTTGGACAAATAATTTTGAAAATGTCAACAACATTTTCTTATCATAAATATTCTGGAAATATGTAAATGTAATCAGGATTGTCCGGGATGTAATTTGTGTAATCTTTGTGTGTGTCACAGAGGTAATAAGAATTATATCAAAATCAGATGACGATGTATTTAACACATTTCGACACTCAAGTAATTATAACTTGGATCCAGTTCGTGTCACGCATGTCTTGGTAAAGTTAAAATTTGACAAATTAAACATAATGTTGTGAGGTTAGAGGAACGCCAGCTGGGACAGTTAATGATACACGCGGCAGGCTTACGTCTGTCGCTATATTTCTGATTAATTCAACACCTGTGTCTTATAATTGAAATGTTTACAAATGTAATCTGTATATCGAAATGAAAATGATAACAAATAAAATAACATATCGGGAACTGGCCGACTGGAGACTTGACGAGTGAAACGTTCGAGCTGTCAGTCACTCTGACACAACCCCAAGCTCTAGCGTCACGGCGAACCTGGTAGCGGTCATTACATTACGAAGACGGCAATCAAATTAACAGTGGTAGAGCCCGTAACAACAACATCTGTTGCACGAATTGGCCGGCTCGACCGGTGGAATACCACGACCTCACAGAAAACAGGCGTAAAGTAGAAGTACTCTGCGTTTCGTCTGACGAGTGAGGTGCCGGAGGCCTAATTTCAGTCCTCTTCCCCTTTCCGCCCTTTCCACATAAGGATAGGATGGGAAAAGGAAGAGGATTGCACGGGGGGGGGGGTTTATGGGGAAAAGGAGATATCCTTTTTCCTGTCTATGTCCTCCATTAAAGGTAGGCAACGCATCTGCAACACATTTGCCTGTTGCGGATGTCTATGGGCAGCGTTTACTTAACATCAGGTTTTCCGCTTGCTCGTTTGCCACCAACTCACATTAAAAAAAAATCGGGTTGCATCGTGGATACGCGCTACGTATGTATTTGATTGAGTGTCGTTATATAAAACCAGTCTACTTACTGTACTATCGATCCAAGATTATATTTTGTAATGTCCTAATGTATTTCGCTACGTGTCATTCTCCTTACCCCAACGCCCGACGCACGTATCCTATCTGTACGTTCCTATAATATTTTAGATTCAAAATCCATTCGTTTACTTCTGCAACGTAGTTTTAAATAACATAGTCTGATGGTCAAGATATTAAGTTGACCTGCATTTGTTTAGAGAAAATACCGATATGACTTATGTAACCTCGTCCGATATAAAGAAAAAAAAATTAAATATTTAACAATCTGACAAGTAAAGAACACAATTACATAATTTATAAAGTTCTATGTTGCTGATCATTAGCTGACCAGGTATTGCCAGCCGATAGCGTGCAAGCTATGAATCCGACTGTGCCATGAGCGATTCTCTAATAAATTTTCCAAAGTTCTTTTAAGCACAGCGATGTTGATTTGCAGATGGAATGCGATGCGCTCTGGCAGTACGGAATTCTAGAATAATCGGATTACTTCCAGTTGAAGTATTTCTTTCTACGCAAACTATTGCATTAGTTTGCCATTATTTATTTACAATAAGGCATTATTAATTTCAGTAAGTTTGTAAAACAATTATTAGTACAGTTTATAAAGTGTTCAGATGGAGCGGTTCCCGCTCGTGCGACAGTTTGACATTAAGTTAGTAATGGATGCGGCGGCGCGGCGGTAGCGCGGCGGTGACGCGGCGACGGATGCGGTTGCATCGCTTTTAGTGCACTAACATAGGTTAAGCTGGAAGTCGCTGATATTAAACAATAAGGTTATTAGTTTAGAATTTTTGACGTCACATCTTAATGAATGATAACTTAAAAAAAATATAAACAGTATTTGTTATTCTGTGGGATACTTACAGAACTATGTATGTTAATGAACAACAGAAATTGCAGTAGATATGTTTTTTGCGTTGTTATTGTTTTGAGGAAATTAATAAGCTGGCGACACCTCCCGCTCCATTTTCTAGCAATTTTTATTTAATATCGATATAACTTCAAATATCTTCAAATAACATAAAACTCCAAGAACTGTGAAGATACGTCGATTTTCGACAATGTTGAGTTATCGCCACAGTTTGGTCTCATTCACGACAGCCTGATTGCTTCATTGTGAACTAATATCTCAGCTTTTATAACCACGTTTAGGGTAAACGAACCGTATTAATCTTATAATATTACCGAAACAATTGATTTCATTTTGACGTTCCTTTTTACAGGAGCAAAGTTATTCAGAATTCTTTGTTATCAGACAAGAGTTGAGGTGTTTCTAGGTCAATATTGCACATAAAGGAGTTTTCACCACCTTCCTTCCTTAATCTTTTCTTCTCTAACTATCTTTCTTTGCCTTACCTTCAAGGTTTGTTGGTGACCACATTACACCAGACATTGTCGAAAGACAGATAATAAAATCGCTACTAATATTATAAATGTGAATGTAAGTTTGTTTGTTACGCTTTCACGCGAAAACTACTCAACCGATCACCACGAAGCTTTGTACACATATTCTTGGAGGTATTAGAAGTAACATAGGATACTTTTTATAAAAAAATAGTATATAAAAAAAACGAAGTATGCACGTTCCCTATAGACCTATAAACTCCGAAACGGCTGGACCAGGGATTGTCCAGATTGGCACATTCCTGTGTTTGGCAGCGATCGGATCAACATAATTAGTGATACCCGGGCGAATCCGGGGCGGGTCACTAGTATTCCAATAACATAAAACAAAGTCTCCATTGAACGAAAACATTTTTACTCAACTAAAACTAAATAAATGTCAATAAAACTTTTATAATGAGTAGGTCATGCGTCTCGCGACAATTTGTGTGAAAGCTATTCGCGTGACGTCACGCGTCACGTGTCACGCTCTACGTGACGTCGATCCGCTGCGTGATTACAATGTACAGTTGTACGTGCCTTTACATTACAATCTGGATAAACGATTGTACGAATACATTTACAAAGTATACTATATTTAGTGAGATATTGTCACGTTGTACAGCACGTGATTGGTGCGAATCAATCAATGTGACTTCATTGTTTGTGTCATCGTGTTGTTATGTTTAGATTTTGGTATATTTGTAACGACAAGATTTCAATTGCCATTGCCACGGCGTGTTAAATCATACAGGAATGCACTTTACGAGCCGACATCAAGACAGTTAACATTGTCTGTGTGAAGTTAGCTCCACGCGACAACCACACAAAAAACTGAATTGTTTTTGTTGTGGTCTAATAACTAATGCCCAATCCAACCCATGGTTACTCTTTGACAGAATATATTTTTGAAATAGATATTTCTGAAAGGAAGTAACTTCGTTGTTTATAACTGAACCAGGACAGGGAGCCAACTAAAAAACTCACCCCCTCTTAAATCATCCCCTCAATATCTTTCTCCTACGTAAATATAAATATTGGCGCGATCCTAGCATACCTCTCTCGCTTCTTCTACATCCAAACATCTACGCATACTTGCTCGTCGGTTACGGGTACTCCTTATATCGCCCTTCTTTAGTATATCACTAATCTGGTCGATATAAGTTCTCCTAGGACGTCCTCTACCAACGCTGCCACTCACTGCCGCAACATAAATTTGTTTCGTTACTCTCTCTTCATTCATCCTTTCAACATGCCCGAACTACTAAAGCATACCTTTCTCAATTTTAGTCACAACATCCACTTGTAAGCCACACTCGTAAATATAAATCACCTCTGCATTAGGACATCAACGGTACACTTGAAATAAGTATTTAAATTTGTGAATTGATATATGAAATCATTAAATTAGAATTTGATGAATCCAACTGAATGTAGATATCATTCGCTTCGATTTCATTTTATGTTAAATACCATGTATTTTATGTCTCATTTAACGTACGCGTATTGATGCCGGCAATGAACTGTGTTATTGGATTAGTCTCGGGTGAGCGCTGGCTCGCGCTCGCGCTCGGGATGACGATATTTGCAAATATACAAAAATATATTAAGTTTTTTTATTTAGTACAATAGTAATGATGTCATTTTTTTGTATGGATGAAGATGGCAAACGAGCAAGCGGATCACCTGATGTTAAGTGAACGCTGTCCATAGACATCCGCAACAAGCAAATGTGTTGCAGATGCGTTGCCTACCTTTAATGGACAGAGGTGGGCATAGACAGACCCCCTCCTCTTCCAATCCTCTTCCCTTTGCCGTCCTATCCGTATGAGGAAAAGGTAGGAAGGGGAGGAAGACTGAAATTAGACCTCCGGCACCTCACTCGCCAGACGAAACGTAGAGTACTTCCACACGGCTGTCTTCTGTGAGGTCGTGGCATTTAACCGGTCAAGCCGGCCCATTCGTACAACAGATGTTGTTGCGGGCTCTACCACTGTTAAATTACAATTTTATAATGACTAGTATTGTAAAAAAATTATTGTAATTGTATTGTCGTTATGTAGAAATTTAGGCGTATTATCAATATAAGCAGAAATTTTTTAAGTGATTTTATTTTAAAGTACTTACAGTAACATCTTGAAGTGGATATTTTCTTTTACTGAATACTTAATAAGTAACCCCCACCCTTTAGCTATTTTATACTATTCAGGCATTACATTTTGCACTAGATATAGTCCATGTTCTTACTTATTTGTGGAATATCAAATAAATCACCAATCATTGTGACCTTAAATAAACATGATGGCGCACGCGGCTTGCCATCGCCATCTAGTTACCCAGATAACAAAGTACGCGGCAGCAATCAGCCGATAACTTAATTAATCCAGTATCAATTGATGCACCGACCAAAGCTCATTAGGCACGGTTATTGAAATCACCATTAAACTACGGTCAAATTAATATTCATGTGTCTGACTTTATCAGTGATTATTGTCCGTATATTCAAGTAAATATCACCTGATTTCGAAAGATAAAAGGATATGTTAATAAAAGCTTCTTCATACTTACGTAAAATACGCGCGACAGTATCTAATTTTAAAACTAAGCTTCGTACTGTTACGTATACGTTTAAACAGCTTATTGTATCAATTGTAAGTAATCACTTAAATACATATTAATGTAACGACTTTATCCAATACAGGTAAGGCTTTCAAGTTGATTTATATTTGTGTATGTAACATAACTTTTGGAAGATGGATGTGTAATTATAAGTCCCTAAGGTACTGTGAAATAAACTGGCTTCGTAGTTGAAAAAAAAACAGAATAGTGAAGTGATGTTAGGTACGTTCCACGCGTAAGGTAATAACGAAAGCTCCCGAGAGACTGAACCGTCTTACTTTATGCGCACGCAGATGCGAAAAGCTCTGCCGGCATCTAATATTCACCCAATTTGTTAGTCGGAGTCTTCTCCTGTTTTATTCTTTATTATTAAAATGAGCTTTAATTGAAAATTAGGTATAACTTTCCTGTTTTTCTCGTAACAGAGGGTGTCAATATAAAATTTCAACATAGTTTTTGATGTGAAAACAAGAATGTATGGCGGCTTTTGTTTGACATTTTCGTTTGCAGCCACGTGAACATGAGCAGTGTCGCTGAATGGGGCAGGCAGGCTTACCATGGTTATTACAAACATAGTTGTACATATTTAGATGTTCAGCTTTAGACTGTACCCCGCTCGACGTTAATACGTGGCCTGGAAAACAAGTTTTGAAAACTAATAAACGCATATTACTTGCTCTCATTTAATATTTTAATAATCATTAATATTGTAAATAAAATTTCAAAGGCATTTTATAGAAAGAGGCCTTGTGTGGGAGTTTGTAATCTGTCGGAGGGATTGCGCGCGGCTTAACGGTCGCTGTCCTGCGACAACAACCTCGGAGCTTAACGGACTTTTCCAAACAATGATAAATATCCGAAATTCAAAGATAACATTGAACACTCTCAAACCTTTACGTCAGTGTCCATACTCCGATACAATGAAATAACAAATATGTGTTATATATATTCACGTATATAAATAAAATCATAATATACGCTTATAATGCAGTGGAGCAGTGGTAGCTCAGCGGTGTATACCCTAACTTACGTACTGTAGGTTGCGGGTTTTAACCCAGGCTTTACTTTGTGTAATTTATTTCATAACCACTGCTCCAAAAATGGTGAAGGAAAACATCGTGAGGAAGCCCGCATGTTCTTAGAACCACCAAATTTGAAGTCATGTGACATCCACCACCCGCACTGGGCCAGCGTGGTGGATTACGGCTCATTCCCTCTCTCGGAGAGGAGGCCTGTGTCCCTGCAGTGGGGAACATTCTAAAAAAGGCTGATTTATTATTATAATTATATATACGCCTTTAATTAACATGGTTTATATACATTTTGTATTAAGCTGTAGAGAAATTTAACGAAACAAAATTTAATAAATTAATAAAAAACCTCTTACAATTATTTTGAATACACGGTAAGAGGTGTATCCTTGTAACACAAGTTGCATTATGATGTAAAAATAAATTTAGAAGTTTCAACGTCCATAGCTGAGCTTTTAACTTTATGTAATAGGCTTATGGTAAAACATGCAGAAGGGCTGTACGGCGGAACAGTTTGCATACGGCTTGATATTTATAATTACACTAGACTTGCGAATTGTACTATCTCAAATCAAAGATCCCAAACTGCTCGCTACAATTTACATAATGGAGGTAATTCGAGTGCAATTTCGTGTTTTGTATAGACAGCGCGATGTATATTTCATTTTGTTGCCATAAAGTACTTTTAAAGGTCAACCTTTAAAAGTCGGTAGTTGAAGTACGATCTGCTTCGGCAAATTGTAACGACCATATTAATCTTTCGACTGTGTATTTTTTTTCTTCTCTTGCCAACACTCTTTTGCTGCTGGATGTAGGTCTCTCCTATTTATTGTCACAAAGACCGGTCTCACGCCGCCCTCATCCAGTTGACTTGCCTATCTATATCCCACCATTCCTACTAATATTATAAATGCGATTGTAATATTGTTTGTTACGCTTTCCCGCAAAAACCACTCAAACGATCATCATGAAACTTTGTACACGTATTCTTGGAGGTATAAGAAGTAACATAGGACACTTTTTGTTTTTTTTACGAAAAGTAAAAAAAAAGTTTGTCAAAAAATTTAAAAATCTAGCTTCAACGCCATAATATTATAAATGTGAATGTTTATATGTGTGGATGTATGTTGTTACTCTTTCATTCAAAAACGGCTGAACGGATCTGGATGAAGTTTGGTACAGGGATAGATTATAATCTGGAATAGCACATAGCCTATTTTTTATGCCGGATAAATGTACTGTTCCCGTGGGATACGTTTTGTTTTTTTACGGGTGCATATCTACATATATAAAAGACGATGCTCCGTATAGATTCCGAAACGGCTTCCCGGGCGAAGCCGGGGCGGATCACTAGTATTATATATTTCAGACATATTTCCACTCGATCACTATCAATGGCGAAAATAGGTCGAAAAAAACCTTTGCAGGATTATTTATTGTTTCGTTCGCGTGTTGGTACTCTACGTGACGCACGTGTCAATGACAAATTGGTGTTAAAGGCAGTGATATGAGGCGACCCGCCCACCGTCTGCTTTGTTATTGTATATATCTTGAACTTTTTGTTTAAAGTTGAGCCAGCTTATGCGCTTCGCTTTCATCGCGTCTACGTTGCGAATGGTGTCGGCAGTGAGTATGAATACTTAACGACATGCTCGCACGCTGCGTAACGTGAAGCTGAGAATGAAAAACACTGAACGCAGTCGAGCTTTCAGTTGAAATAAAGCGACGCAAAAGCTTTCGTTAAATTCTCACTTCTCGATACATTTAGTTGGACTGTAGTTTAATAAGTTATTTTTTTAAACTTTCTTTTAGAAAAGGCCTACCCATATACATATCTTATCTTCCTTAACTTTATGTTTTTTCGGAATATACTTGTAGATATTGTACATCTATTTGACGCCACCAGTGTAGAACATTCATACGAGAAAGGATGCCTACTTCAACATTATTTTAATTGAAATTAAACGAAAAAGGTATTTCCTAACGAATTATCCCTACTAATATTATAAATGTGAATGTAAGTTTGTTTGTTACGCTTTCACGAGAAAACTACTGATCATCGTGAAACTTTGTACACATATTCTTGGAGGTATTACAAGTAATATAGGATAATTTTTATCAAAAAATAGTGGCACCCGGGCGAAGCCTCGGCGGGTCACTAGTATAATTCAAGAGAACCTTACAGTCCATTTACCTATATAATTAAATAGGCTTTGTATGTAGCGTTTTACAATCAATCTCCATTCATTTGTATCGGGTATCAGTTATAGTTTGATACATTGCCACGTTGACCCTCCTCCTGTATGATCTTTACTTATTCAATCAAAAATCTCTATAGATTATGAGATACATCATTAACTATGCAACTTTAATGATTTAGTAATTAAATAAAAGAAATTAATTAATCGTCCAACATGAAATCGTAACACAGCAATTGGTATCAGCGATGGGGGACATAACAAGATAAATGGCAGTTGGCAACAATGATAGCACCACTTGGGGATTAAATTAAAACAACTCGTCCGGTAATATCGTGTACTGATTAAATTAAAATAATTCATAATAAATTTAATTCAATTTAATTGCATTTTTTTATGTGATAAGGTGGCAAACGAGCAAGCGGATCACCTGATGTAAGGTGAGCGCTACCCATAGACATCTGCAACAAGCAAATGTGTTGCAGATATGTTGCCTACCTTTCATGGATAGAGGAGGGCATAGACAGGAAAAGGATATTTCCTTTTCCCCGTTAATCCCCTCCCCGTCCAATCCTCCTCCCTTTCCCACCCTATCCCCTTTATGAGGACCGGATGAGAAGGGGAAGAGGATTGAAATTAGGCCTCCGGCACCTCACTCATCAGACGAAACGCAGATTACTTCTGCTTCACGCCTGTTTTCTGTGAGGTCGTGGTATATCACCGGTCGAGCCGGCCCATTCGTGCAACAGATGTTGTTGTTGCGGACTCTACCACTCTAAATTATGTTTCGCCTGTATCAGTAGGATTATTGCAACTATTGTTTTTTCAAACAACAAACAAAAATCAAGTAGGCACATACTTGCTTTTCACGCCGCACGTCGTGGGTTCGATTCCCACCCAAGATATTTGTGTGCATGAAGAGAAAACATTTGTGTGCATGAACATGTCTGTTTGTTCTGAGACTGGGTGTAATTTATCTATTTAAGTATGTATTTACAAAAGAAAATTAGTATGTGTAGTATATCAGTTATCTGGTTGCCATAGCACGAGCTCTGCTTAGTTTGGGATCAGATGCCCGCGTGTGATATTATTATATTAATATTTCTAAATAACATCGAATTGATTTACGAATCAGGCAAAGGAAAGTAAAGCTTTCCAAAACGGAATTGATTGATATTTTCTTTACCCAGCCAGTTTGAATACTTCAAGCTATGTGGCGGCTTGTGGTCTCGCCGAGGCCCTGCGACCGGCGCAACGCTCCCGACACCGGCGGCCTACACTCATGAATATTGATGACACCTCGCAGGACCGAGGGGCTAAAGTTGTTTACCAGTGTTAAATTTGTTCATAAATTTCTATATTATGTTGTGATTCCTTTCATATCGGCTTTGCAACTTGAACATTGAAAATAATTATGTATAGAATAGTACGGAGCAGTGGTGGCTCAGCGGTTTAGACACTGACTTACGTACGAACCCAGGCAGGCGTTTTACTTTGTGTGATTTATTTTATAACCACTGCTCCAAAAACGGTGAAGAAAAACATCGTGACGAAACCGGCATATTTTTAGAACCACCAAATTCGAAGACATGTGACATTCATCAACCCGCACTGGGCCAGCGTGGTGGATTACGGAACATTCCCTCTTTCGGAGAGGAGGCCTGTGTCCCTGCCCTGCAGTGGGAAACATCATAAAAAAATTAAATACATAAATAGACTAAACTCTTGAGACAAATGCCTTAAAAAACCTTAGTTCCGTATCTCAGTAGCCGGTTAGTGTAAGCACTCGCTACCGGCTCACATAAGCTAAACACGCCGCTCAACTTCCGGCGTGCGTGCAGCACAGCACAGCAACACACCGCTTCCGGACAAATTACTTGTAATGGCCGCGGCGCCCTCTCTGCTGTATATTGGTCCTAGTCACGCCACCACTGACCCAGTCTGTTCTAGACAGCTATGTGTAGTTTTATCTATGATGTATGTTGGTATCACTTAAAAATGTTCCTTTAACCAATAATGTAAATAAGCAACATAAGTAACGTGTAACGCGAAGCATGATGTAGTAAGCACTCAGCTTCAAGTTACGGGCAATAAAGTTACCTCGACCCGACCTGACCTGAATACTGCCGCTGCCTAGACTTGACTATTTGTCGGATGATGCAAAATCAACTCACTCAGCAACGATTAAATTATTGAAACATTATAAAATGTCCTATGTACATACTATGTATATGAGTATGATTCATTCAAATAATTTTTATCTTTGTTATGTATACATCTGAGATCCCTTCTCTTTGGAATTAGATTCTTAACATACCAATAAATATTTTCAATGAAATGTCAACAAATCGAGTTTATAAATTACACTAAAATTTTATTTATAAAAGATGGTATATAATTGGTTTCAAAACAAGTAAATTTAAGATAGGTGATTAAAATAAATCCCTAACTACCTTAACAGTGGTAGAGCCCGCAACAACAACATCTGTTGCACGAATCGGCCGACTCGACCGGTTAAATACCACGACCTCACAGAAGATACAGGTGAAGTAGAAGTATTCTGCGTTTCGCCTGATGAGTGAGGTGCCGGAGGCCTAATTTAAGTCCTCTTCCCCTTCCCACCCGTTCCTCATAAGGGGGATAGGACGGGTAGGGTTAACGGGGAAAAGGAAATATCCTTTTTCCTGTCTACGCCCTTCTCTGTCCATTAAAGGTAGGCAACGCATCTGTAACACATTTGCTTGTTGCGGATGTCTATAGGCAGCGTTCACTTAACATCAGGTGATCCGCTTGCTCGTTTGCCACCTTCTCACGTAAAAAAAAACTACGTGCGGTAAACTTACATTGGATATAAGGTACCTATAGGGGATGAATTTAAATAAATCATTTCTTAGTGCCTACCTTATAACAGATATCTCTGTGAAAAATTCAACGTGTCTAGGCCCGGGCTGTGTAGATATATCGGTCAGTCAGTTTTTTTAATATTATATACAACTTTCATCCCCTTACTTAAGGTAATCGCGCCAATTGTGAAAGGACTGCTGTTTGAGAAAAGTTCATAAGGTCGTTAAGTTTTCTAATGACCCGCGCAGACCAACCTTCTCCGGACAATAACCGACACCAAACAAAAAGCATTGGCGAAATCAGGCGTGCATGCGTGTTGGCGTGACCGCGGGGAATTCCTTCGGGTTTTTTAATTACATAGATTATAAATATTTATTTTCTTTCCAATGTCAAATTTTAGAATGAATAATTAAACAACTAACAATATATTATACAAGACAACTTACGCAAGATTGACTCGGGATAAAAGCGGCTTAAGAAACTGAGCTTCGAAATGTATCCCAGTTGATCGATTTATTTACATTTCGACAATAGCGCATAAAATTTCAATGCCATTTCGACATACATACTTGATTCGGTGCACAGCGAGTACAGATCGGTGCACAGCGGGTACAGGTCTGGACGAAAATCAAAAGGCAAAATTAGTTTTATCCCAGCTGCCTTTAATGGTCAGTCGCAACGTTCTAGCTTGGTTCTAATGAAAAAGCAATAATTGGAATCGAGGTTCCGATAATAAAAGAGTTAAAATCTTTCAAATACCGTGAAGTGTAGCTCGAGTTCACCAGCGCATTATTCATACATATATAAATACAAATGTTAATGAAAATCAAAATAAATGGATCTAGGTTTTACGAAGTTGCCAATTGGCCACTTAGGTTGGCTTCATTTTTAGATCCCGGACGTTCCATCTGTAGGTGTGTAAACCGTTAATCGTATTGTCTGTGCAAGCCTTATCGAGTTCCATTCCAATCTTAAGATAAATTATTGCACTATAGAGTTACTTATATTCATGGTTGTGGAATTTACCAAGGAAATAATGTGTTCGTATTAGCTTACACCTATCCCTCGCTAACATATTCTCGTGCTTTGAAGGCAGTCGAGGTTTCAGTGAGGAACTGCGCGCATCCAATATCCGTGCAAAGGTTATCTCTCGGTAACCGTCGCCCGCATCCTGCAAGCCAGCCCGGTGCTCACCTTGCGGAATTGAATACAGGTATTTAACAGATAAAACTGTTTTTAATAAGGGTTAAGCATTAGCTTTATACTATATTGGGATTATTTTCTTTAGTATAGTAATGATAAAAATAATTAACGCTGCCTTACAACACGGCACTGAAATAAACGTACCATTATCATCCAGGTGACGTCACGCCTTAAATTAGATAATAAATGGTGAAGATTGATGATGACATCACACTCTGCAGATAACTAATAACTTTATATGATAAATTTTAAAATTATGTAAATAGTATGAGAGATGTATAGTCCATTACTTAAGATATTGACTCCGTTTGTTCCATTACTTTGTAAGTAGAAGGTATTTGGTGTTCGCACACACTGCACTTTACTTCTGAAATCACTCTATTAAAATAAAACTCCACTGTCAACTGAAAACTCGCATTATTTTTTTGCGGCTGACTTGTCACTGTTAGCCTGGAGGAGGCTTTTACAGAGCCACCGGGCTTGAGGCGGCAGGGCGCAGAGGGCGCCTAGCCTAATCCTCTTTAAGAGTAACTAAGCTCGAGGGCTCCTTCCGTAGAGGGAGCCTCGGCTCGGGCCGTTACTTTATTGGTACCGGATTGGGAGGCCGCCGAGGGTGCCCGAGAGGGCCGAGCCCCGGCTCGATCGGTAGCTTTGTCTGACTAAACTCATCAAACGAACACATACGACACACAGATCACATAGACGAAGTTAAACACAATATCGCGATTTAAAGTCACGGTGGCGCCATCTAGTATGCTCAAATTGAACATTTGGCTTGAGCCGAGCGAACACACCACAGTGTTACTTTTAATTTACTTTACTATTGTTTTACAATTTGTTGCCAAATTTAGAACAACTCCCTGTTAGCTGGCGGCGCAGTTCATACAATTTACGCGAGGGTCTAGGCGTAAGCAGTTTTCCGTTACAAAAGTGTTATTTCGCCGCTATAACGACATAATTAAGTTTTAACGTCAGTTATACGGCGCTATTGCTTTAAGCCCGTTACATAAAATGTATGTTGGGAAAAGGGTTTAATGTTTAAGGGGTTGAAATTGTGGATTATAAAAGTGATACATCGCTCTAGAGAAAAAAAAGCGTGCCTACATTCGCTGTGAGATAATAAAGCTATTTACCATTGCAAAAATTTTTATTATAATAATATATTTAGGTGAAACTAAAATGAGTTGTCAGTAAAATTTGTTCGGAGAAAAACATCTAAGTAACTTAATATGTCTTCAAATAGACATTTATTTTCCCCGTTTCAAAAATGTGCTTGGGTAATTTATTTAATCATTATATAAAATAATATTTTAACTGTTTGACTGGCTTAAAATGTTTTGGTTAATTTATCTTTTTAAATTCACAATTAAAAAATAGACACATTTATTTTTACCAGTGTTCGCGCCGCTCCGTTACCAGCTTAAATAAAATATTTAGTTGTAAGTACACAAAAATTACACTTACACCTTTACACTAAAGTTCATTCTCGCTTGTATTCCTTTCACCAATCAAAACACTCATAAATCACGACATCTGTATTATTAACCAATCACGGATACTCCCGCACACGTCAAGAACTGCTACGCTTAACACTTTCATTTCAAAATCTTATTAACATAATTATTGTAACGTTAGAAAAATTATAAGAATTTACGAAGAGTTTCACTCGCCTTGCTCCTGTGAGGAACAACTCGGCTTAACAGTTTCTGAATGAGTATACATTAATTATCAAAACTTTCATTTTCACTTTACTATGTGAAACCATCAGTTTATACATTATTTAGTTGACTATTAGTTGTTGTATAGTTAAAGTCGGACATTACAGCACGTATTGCCCGTTACCGACATTGAGTGCTGCCTGCTTCGCTCGAGTCAGATTGAAACTACTACAGACTACAGACCACAGACTACAGGCTACAGGCTACACACGAAAATATAGCTCATAATTTCGCCAAGTTTATAATGATACATCATCAAAAATTGCTTCCGTAAAATGTACAAATTTTCGCCGTTAATAGCTGAAACTCTCAAACATGTCGTCGCAGTAGCATGCTGGTCGCATGGTCTACTTAAAAGTAATATAAATATCACATTGTACCACGAGTCTTGTATAATTTTAGTCAAGCAACAATATAAAATGCCAGTCATCCTGCTCACAATAGAAAGTAGCGATTAGTAACTCAGCCATGAGCTCGGAGCGTTGTGCTGAGGTTGAGACACAGTTGACGCCGGTCGATGCGGCTCCGCACTTTACTTCAAGCGCCAATCCGCGGCGTAATAGCGAGCGGAAGCTATTTGTTAATAGAAAACGTCCCTGTATTGAAAGAAAGAAATTTATATAGGTTCTTTATTTATTGCATTGTTCACTTTACCTACTTATTGAAGTGGCCAAATGAGCAATGGCCCATGAATAACCATAAAATCGGAGGAAATGTGGAAACATTGCCGGCCTTTAAGGAAAGAGTAATCTCTTTACATATGGCATATAAATTGCCTTTAAAATAAAAAGTTCAGATTATAAGGTGTGTGTTAAAGAGATTACAAGGAATCAAGATTTGATATGTGATCAGGCGTTCCAACAGTTAAACAGGACAACGAGTTAAACACACAACTTCACGCTGCATGCACGGATTTTTTTAAATGCGTATTTGATATATCGAAATTTGCTTTCGTTGAGTGAATTCAAATGCCATAGACATTGCAATCCTAATAAATTTGGTAAGCAATTTGTTATTGATGGTATACGAATTTAATTAAAGTCCAAATCGTTGGGCGAGTTGTTTTAATTTTATTTGTAACAGTCCCAGTATTTATTGTGAACTGTCATTAATCTTGTAACAAATGTCCGCGATCTTCCGTTGAATTTATTGTACTCGTATTCAAATCTAAATTGGAGCGAATATTACTTATGTTGATCCGCTACCAAACACAGGAATGTGCCAATCTGGATAATCCGTGTAAATTTCATCGAAATCGGTCCAGCCGTTTCGGAGTCTTTAGGTCTATAAGGAACATACATACTTCGCTTTTTTACACTATTTTTTTTATAGAAAGTATCCTATGTTACTTCTAATACTTCCAAGAATACGTGTACGAAGTTTCATGATGATATGCTGAGTGATTTTCGCGTGAAAGCGTAACAAACAAACTTACATTCACATTTATAATATTAGTATGGATTCAGTTATACATAAAGGTGAATATATTTACGAAGACTCCTCACTATAAGTGGTGGGACCACAATCGTCATCTCCCTGCCTTTTTTCCACGCTGTCTGAGGTCCGCACAGTATGACCGTAGTCTATACTGTATAGGTTTTGGCTACAATTTTTACCACCGGCCGTCTGCCTGACTCTATCCCGTCCCTTTAAGAATCCTTTACAGCCGGTAAAGCTTTAATGACACATCCAGTTGTGTTGCAATTCATGGAAGTGATTACTTAACACTAGATGAATTGATTTCATTTGTCGATAACTGTATTAATTAAGCTCAAACAATGTGGGAGTAAAAAAGCGAACTCATACGTACTTACGTCTACATACAGACAGATAAAACGTTATTCATGTACTAATATAAAACAGAAATAAAGATCTCTCTGTCGGTTCATCCATCACCATCTGTCATTTAATTCTGAGAGTGTTTGCGAGCTGTAGCATTTACACTTTTATCTATACTGATAAATAAAATTGAAGTGTCTGTATGTAATATCAAAATAACATTTCCATACTCAATACACTTGATGTATATACGGTACTAATAACGAAAATACAATTTTTAAAAATTTTGTCTGTCTGTTTATTTCGGGTAATGTCCAAAACGACTGAACCGATTCGGATGGGACTTTTGCTGGAAGATAGCTAAGATTGTCGGGATTTAAATAGGCTATCTTAATTTAATCCAAATATGTAGGGTTCCGCGCAAAATGTGAAAAACCCTTGAAATTGTGAAAAAACCTACGCGGCGCCGAATCGAAAGCTCCGCCCGCTACCTGCAATGTCACAAAGGTTGCCTTAAGTAGTAAAATGACATAAACATTTTACTATTTGAAGTGTAAACCTCTTTAGCCACGTTAAACGATACCAGGTAGGGGTTGATATTATAGGTTCGCGAGGTCGACATGAGCAACATGCTTATTAAACTGAAAACATCTTTAACTGCGTTAGACGATTTTAGGTAGAGTTGGTGGTAATCTATAAATAAAATTAAATTGTTTGTTGTAATGTCAAAATATAATTTTGAGACTGATGTTTTACGTTTTATTGTAAAAAATACAATTATATACTTTTATTCTGCGAAGTGATTAATATGTTTTAATTTCATTCCACGCGGACGAAGTTGCGGGAAACAGCTAGTATTCAATAAATGGACACTGTTATTGACTTATTTGTTGCAACGAATTAACTATAAGTAAACTAAAACTAAACTGTTAATCAAAACTCACCCGTTACTAGAGTACTAGGGCAACGAATAAAGATTTATGCCATCTATCGGCGGACGTATTGATGCGCGGAGTGAATTTATCGCGCGTCATTATCGTACATCAACCTGAGATATCGTCGGGAAGCATGAAGAGCATTTTTAATATAAAAAGTTGAAGGATGTATGCAAATATATTGGAAGGTACAAGAAAAGTTCCGTCGAGTACTGTACTACAGAGAAAGTAGGTATTATGATCCGACTGAAATTGGCTTAAACAGTTACATTAGTACATAATTCATATTTTTTTTACTGAATTCAGTAGACAATGAGGCAGCATATTCTCCTGCTTTTACAACAAAAACCCCAAAACTTTCTGGAACGAAATAAAATATAGTCCAGATGCTAGGAGACAGTTACATCTTACAAATGACGTTTATATTATGAATTGAATTAAACAAAACGTAAAAAACACGTTTCTTTTGTCTATAAAAAGCAATATATCGGAAAATAGCTTCAACTTATTTGGAATAGGCTAGAAAACTAGTGCCAATCCATTTTCAGCGACCTTATCACTTCCAAGCGATATAAATGAATTGTACGCTCAGCTAACTTAGCTATAAGTTTTATTTATTTTGATTTCTCATCATCAATTTAAGAGCTGTCGTGCTCTTGTCGATGGAGCCATCTCCAATTCTTATACAATACGACTTCTGCTATCTCTTTTATTTGTTCCATACAAGATACCTACCTCTCTTTCTCTTCCCTTCTATTTTTCCTTATAGAAGTGTTATTATAAGGTTGTCGTGTCGTATCCCGACTCTTCCCCCTATGGTTCTCTTTTCGACTTCAAAAAGGTGGACGTTATTCGTTTGTATGTTTTCTTATGTAAGTTACCCCAGAACTCCGCTCCCGGTGAATTGATTTCCATGTTTCAGTTTTTGTTCAACTTTTTCTTGTCGTGTGCTCCCATTTCAAAATACGAGATTTATTATTATTCTATATTTTTAGTGCATTTTTGAATTTAGAATAGTTTTTTGAATTCGCTTTTGTTTTTATATTTTATATTACATAAATTGTTTTCTTCTGCACTTTTTAAATAGCTATGTAGTCAATCTTTACCTGTTATTACATTGTGGATGCTTTCAATGGGCCATTACGTAAATCTGAGTTTGTATTGCAAATCCATCGTTATGTAGGTTTGTTTCTTTGTATCTGTATATATATCTCATGTTGTATTCACATGGATTGATAGTTGAAATAATGTAAAGTAACACACTCATGCGCTCCGCTGGTTCATTGATGTGGATTGTAGGATCATGGTGCAAATGGTAGAAATATAAATAAAAGTGCAGTAAAGAAAGAAAAATATTTATCTACAACGCTAAATAAATTGAGAACCAAAGTGGCGATTCGATATATAGTAGATGCTTAGAACTAGAAGAAAATGTAGCTATCGGGTGCGACACCATTGTATTTTCCGACGTTTTATTTGTTCCACAGCTCTCCCGCATTGTGTTCGTCTCGTTGTTAGTTGAGTTACTGTCCGGAGAGCGAATGTATCAATGAGAGAATGAATTGCTTACTTACTTTTTTTTATATACCAGTTGGCAAACGAGCAGGCGGTTCACCCGATGTCAAGTGATCGCTACCCATAGACATCTGCAACTAACTAATGAGTTGCAGATGCGTTGCCCACCTTTAACGGTCAGAGGAGGGGACAAACAGAAAATGGTTATTTACAATTTCTATATATCCCCTGCACTGTCAAGTTTCCTTCCCCTTCCCATCCTTTCCTTAAAAGAAAAGGGTGGGAAGGGGGAGAGAACTAGAATTAGACCTCCGGCACCTCACTCACCAGACGAAACGCCGAGTACTTCTACTTGACGCCGGCCCATTCGTACAACATAATACATTACATAATACACGTCCCATGTCACTACCTACGGCAGCACTGGTTCAAACATGTAAATAAATAGTGAAATTTCAAAGCGAATTCGTTCATTTTTTCTTGTAGAAGTGGGCAAGGGTAGATTTACGAGTCCGTAACTAAGCGGTGTGGGTTGAAACTTATTTCATAGTTGGTAAGGTTACTTGAAAAGCTTAAGTAGGCGGAGAAACTTAATAAGAGAAACGAAAAAAGCTGTTTGTGCTTATACAACTTTTACGATTTTTAATAACTCATGTACAAGATGACTATTTTTTATTTATTTCCAGCGAACTTTTTGTTAAGCGAATACTACATATTGTACTTCACAGTGCTGTAAAGTACTCGAAACGTCAGGAACAAAACCATTAAATTAAGTACGATAAAATCCGTTTAGTTTTATTCCAATATACGTACAATTTGGTTGCTTGGTATCATTAAGCGATGACCGTCTTTGCACTTTAATCATCATTACTTTGACCTTACATTGACCTTCTCCCACTCATGTGGGGTTGGCGCAATATGATTACATCCATACTGTATAGGTTTGGCTATAGTTTTTACGGCCGGCTGTCTGACGGCAACCTTCCTCGGGAATAATTAGTTGTACTTAAGTCTTGTTTTATCAGTGCGATCGAAGACGATTCCGTTCGGTCGAACGCATCCCTTCTTGTCAGGTTCATTAGCTGATCGGCATTCATCTTTTCTGTGATAATTATCCCGCGCTAATTTCCATTCCTGTGTAACCAGCGCCCTATTCGCCTGTGCCAAATTACAACGACCATGGCCTAGTTTTAAATATAATAATAATTAGTCAAATTACTTCCTATTAAGATTTTGTTTTAATAACGAATGGTTTAAATGTTATAAGGCTATAAACCTTCCTGTGAACTAACATTATATTCTGTTTGTGCTACTACGCTATCCATTCCGTACCGTGATCCTCCAGATTCGCTGTCCTATTTAGTATATAACATGCATAGCGCTGTCTGTATACAAAGCGGGGAATTTTCCACAAATTGCCTCCATTACGTAAATTCTCGCGAACAGTTTGAGATCTACGATTTGAGATAGTACATATAATTCCGTTCCGCTGCTGTTTCCTGGCCTAAATACAAACACTACATCGCTTGTTAGTCCGCCGCAGTTTAATTCAAAATTGTCCGAATCACTATACTATAATGTTGGTGTAAAATAAAGTGGGCCTAGGAGTACACCGGTCAGTCTACGTGGCTTCAAAGCTGCCTTTACTTAACAAAAAATGTCTTTAAGAAGGCCTTGCCATTGAGTGTATTGAATTGAATAAAGTGGCTGTTAGGTATTAAAAAATAAAAACAATTGTATTATGTAAGTAGTATACAATCAAGCCGTGGTGATACAATGCTGTATTGTGGTGAGTGAGTCCATTGTGGTGCATCCCTCAGGATATCGCTTCACCCCCGCATCCCAAGCGTGTCCTGTCGGCAGCCGGGGACGCGGTCTCCATCCCTCCGCACCTAGACAAGTGCTCGCTGGAATTAATGCAGTGGGCCGACTGCGGGTGACGTGTTCATTTTTATATAAAAATATTTTAACTACCACTATAATTGACTTAATTTTACAATGTCAATACTCATATAGAGTATGTAGATTGTTCAAGCATTCCAATTGTCCACAGCCACTCGGACAAACAGAATACATTGTGGATCATTCGATGTCCCCCGTCAAATCGTACGCAAGATTCAACAACGAGCAAAAAACTGTAATAAATTCAGGAAAGCTTTGTTCGTTAGCATTTACACTTCATACAGCGTGAACGGGCTGTGCAATAGTCAGTTTGTGAGCCATTTATTCGGGCCCCGAGTGTAGCGCCGCCGGCTCGAACAATAGTACTAACTTTTATGCAACCAATGCCAAAGTTTTCAATCCACATAAATTTCTTTACTACGGTGTAAAGGTATGGAAATATTATTTGAAATCCAAACTTAATTTTATTTCTTAGGATGTTTTAAAGATTACAATGTATAAATGTAAGATTTAAGAGTTCTATTGGTACAATGAACGTTAGGTGATCATCGGTCTACCATCGCAGAGCTTTGCAGTCGCGTGTCGCACTATATCTAGAGACGATATCTTACTTAATTCAATACAAAACAGATGTACAACCAGACGTTATGTATATATACATAACACTTCAACTTCATCCGTTGCGCAATATAAATAAATGTTTAAGGATTGTTTACATATTCTGGCATTCGTTATTAATAAACCAGTATGTGTGGGTCGCAAATATCAAGTTAATTTATCATTTAACATCACATTCTTTGAAAATCTGTAAATGCAAATTCATAATCCCTGCAAGTTATATCGATAATTTGCTAGCTTCCACACTTCGTTACCGAGCTATACTGAGTTGTGCGAGTGAGATGAACAAAGGAATGATTACGGTGCAAGAGTAAGATGCAAAAAGCAATCACAGAGCGTCCCACCTGAGCGCCTCTAAGACAACGAATGTGACTGCGCTTTAAAAAAGCGTCAACATGTCCGTGTAAACAACTTAACAACTTGAACACATATTTAGAGCTAAGGTAAACTTTAAAGCATATTCTAGAATTCTGTGGAACCTCTGTCTTGCTGCTGGTTGGAACCGACCCAAGCATGTTGCTGTTGGTAACATAAGTTTTGTTGTTAGGCGTTTATACATTTTTTGTTTATATTCAAGTTTTTTCTTCCTTTTGCTGTAACTTAGGCATTATTACTTCAATATGTAAGTCATCGGTCAAATGTCATAAATAATAAATGAAGGAAGTAATAAATACAGAAAAATGTAGTATTGCCAGCGTGTTTTCTTAATAAATAAGGCATTCGTTATAAAGAAATTTTCAGTTCTCGTTCTCAGTGGCGTAATAAATACTCAAACAGCTAAGAGAGTTATGGGATAGCGGTCGTGTGTGCGTCGTCGTGCGGTAGGGGAGGGGGTGATTTATGCCCCACTGGTTTCGTGTATCCCAGTCGCATTCGCGACTTGAATGTTGAACAAAAGTTCTTAAATTTTTTACAAATATTAATATCTTTAGATTGTCCACACATTGATGTCTAGAATTCATTCTGTAACAATGGTTTCTAATTATTTTCCTGTTCTGTTCATACACATAGTGAATAGTTTGCAGTTACTTGAAATATAGCAGAAAAATATGTAAAGAGAAATATAATTACTCAAGTTCTACCCACAATTATAGTTTGCTCAGATTTATCCATGAGGAATGACGATGTAACAAAATTACATCAACCAAACATCGAGTGTTTAAGTTTTATTGATTTTTAACTCACATACACGAGATCACAAATGTAAATTTGTTCTGTACGTACGTTTCGGACATGTACTAAATATTTATTCTAATACCCGATTTTACAAGTTCAACTAATCACAGTACTCGACCGCTTCGTGCGGTGTAATTTGAACGAGATAGAACCTAATGGCGGTTGACACAATGCCGGCCCTAATGAGTTCTGTCGGCGCATCAATTGTTCACTTAATTACTTTGACATATTGCTGGCGTATTGTATTGATATCTCGATGACGAGTGACTTGCGTCATTGTGTTTATTCATCAACATAATTGGTCAACAAATTGCATGTATCGCCAATTTTTATAAGCCATAAACAAGTACTACTATTCAATGCCGGATCCAGGATCCTTTGGGGATCTCTGGACTTGACACAATTTGGGCTCCTGAGGCTGGTGATTTTTGATGATTTTGGTGGAGCCTTCAGCCCCTTAGCCTGTTATCCTGTAAAAAATGTGAATATTATTACTATAGTTGTGTGAAGTCGTGTGAATGTGTCACAATCGGAACGTGTGAGCGGGCGTTTACACGCAATCGATTCAATCACACGGCTCATCGGCGCCGCAATGTGCTCAATGAGGCGCTAAGCTGTGATGTTTGTTCTTAGATATTGTATGGTCACTATGTTGTCACGCTGATCAACTTATCAAATAAAGTTAAAACTGAAATTAAATTTAGACATCGCATGGTAACGACATACTTGAAAGTCGTACGGCAAACGGTATCAGTGAAGAATTCCCAAGGAAAGTATAACTTAATAGATTGTTCATGGACCTAGAAATGATGGGAATATATAATGAGATGCGTGTATGAAAGCTAGAAGTAGAAGTATGCCAAGGCAATGTTGGACGGAAATCTATTTTTCTATCTAACCTTCCATTCTAAGCAAAAGTGACTATGACGACACGTACTTGGGTTATTTTATTTTAGTAAAAAATATTAACTCCCCTGAATTTATTCTGAGGAAGTATGTAAAGAAAAATGTTCACAGTACTTTTGCCGGACTTACATCTAAACTGTGACCATAACTGAAAAGTAATTGAGATTCACGGCCTTTATCTGTCCGATACTAAGGCGCACGATTTGATTTACAGCGTACTCGGCGGCACCAAATCTTTATACATTTACATGGAACTAAGCGCTATTTTAATTTATACGTTTCAATGTTTATCATTTGGATATTATCAAGAAGACGAAATCTCTTTTTGTGTACAGATAAACATTGAACAATTGGACACTGAACTATATTTTCTGATAACAAATCTCTGGTAATTCCATGTCCACAAGCAATTAAATTTTCTTATCCCACACAAGGTCTGTAAACGATAAATATATAGCTTTTATTGTAGCAGTCGCATTGCAAGAAAGATAAACGGAATACTTAATATAAGAAAACAAAGTAGGAAAGGGTTTAAAAGACGAAACGAAGGAGATAAAAGTCGTGGTCCCGGCCGGAACCACCGGCCACCGTGAAATGACTCTCGCCCCGCGCTTAATCGCCAAGCTAGTTAGATTCCTACGATATTGAAATTAGGTTTTTATTATATCATCTAAACAAAACTGGAAGCTATGGTGATTGTCAAAAATTATTTTATGCCATCAGAGGATCAAATACTTCCAAAAGTTTTCTTTCACAATTTTTGTACAACATTGTACAATAATTGGATAAAAATTGACTTAGAAGAGGATGTTGTGACTGACATTGAGAAAGGTGGTTCCAGTATGTCGAAAGAGTGAATAAAAAATATTTACTTATGTTGCGACAGGGGATGGTAGTGTTGGTAGGGGTCCCAAGGCCTAGGCGAACTTATACCGACCAAGAGTACCCATAACCGATTGTGCTACATGGAAGTACTTAACCTCTGCCTATCCCTCTGGGTTAAAGGTGTGAAGGCTATTTACTTTATTAATAAAAGAATATACAAAGAATCACAAATAAAAATGCAGCGTTTCCATTGCGAAGTAAAATGAAATACCTAATTTTCCGCCGCCACCGCGCTTTGTATCCATTCAGCTGCAGGTCGACCGGCATCCGGCAGGGCATCGTAATATTGGTTTACTTCAAGCCAAGCTACCTCTGAGAAAATTCTATTTAACAATTTACCTTTTTATTCAACATAAACTTTATTCTTTTTGTTTTTTTTTGTATTCAGAATGTTGTTAAACGAACTTTGTAAATTTATTTCGTTACTAGTGACCCACCCCGGCTTCGCCCGAGTACCACTAATTATGTTGATCCGATCGCTACCGAACATAGGAACACCCGCTGTGCCAATATGGACAATCCCTGGAAATTTCATCGAAATCGGTGCAGCCGTTTGGGAGTCTATGTGTCTATAGGAAACATACATACATCGCCTTTTATATATAAAGTCATAGTATACTATGACGTGATTACAGTTCTCAGGATTGGAACTTCATTACTGGACTGCTAGATGGCGATGAAGTAGCTAGATCCTTAGAACTTTAGAACATTTTTTTTATTTTTTGTAACAAATATTTTTTTTTCATAAAAAGTATCCTATGTTACTTCTAATACCTCCAAGAATATATATATACAAAGTTTCATGATGATAGATTGAGTAGTTTTCGCGTGAAAGCGTAACAAACAAACTTACATTCACATTTATAATATTAGTAGGGATGTTTTCTACGCATGTCAAAGTTTCTAAATTAGTTTTTGTTTTGGGTTGGTTGAAGTAAAAAAGGTAATTTCAGTTGGGTTGAACACATATTGTTTGTGTGTCACATATGTCTTTATAATGTGTAAATCATTTATTTTGTTTCCAATACAATATATACTTATAAAGGTGCTTGTAGTCTATAAATATTTGTATGTATACATACATCGAATGAATGTCAAAGTGACAAACGTAACAACACACGTCGTGTTAGGGTGCGTCCAGATCTGGCGCGTGCGGCGTGCGGCGTGCGCGGTCGGAAGGAAGTAAATGATAGACCACGCGAGTTATGGGACGGGTGGTGGCAAAGGAGTTTTTAAAAAGACAATACAGACTTGTGTGTCGCTTGAGAGCGAAACGTAGACTGACTTTAATCGTGAGAACTTATTCTTTAAATACAGTTTGCCTGTTACGCAGAACAGGATGTATAAGTTATAAACATTCATGTGATGTCTTCCTTTATGGGAGACATCGTTACGTTATCTGAACAGGATGTAAATAAATTATAAACATTCGTGTGATGTCTTCCATTATGGGAGACATCTTCACGTAATCTTAAATAGGGCTATTAGCCGTAAAGGTGTCAATAACAATCGTACGTCACGTATGGTTATAGTGACATAACTCTTCCCCCCTTAAGAGAGAGGCGTGCCGATGGTTGTACTTCTTGATGAGGGATGTTTCCGTCATCAGGATGTTGCTGCGCTGAGGAACACGCCGATTTATATTTTTGTCCTAGTTTGTAGGCCGCTGCTCCCAGTCCGATGAGTATGATGAATGTATATAGGGATATTGTATACCAGCTTGGTACGTTAGACACCACATCGGTGTTGATCTCTCGTACGGGCGTGTTTTCTGCTTTATTTATACTTTCTTGTAGATGATCTAGTTCTAAGTCTTCTAGGTTGATTTTTATGGATGACATCTGCGGTGTTTGGTACGCTTTCGGTAGTGGGATAGATTCCTTTATTTTTGTGTATTTTTGATGGGTGCTAAGTGTTCTTTTCTTGATTTGCACTTTGCATTCCTTGTCTATGGTTATGAGAATAACTCCTTTAGTACGCTGATACTGTACTTCATTGTTACACGTGGTTTTGATGACCTCTTCTTTGTTCAGGATGACGATCCAGCTGTTGTCTTCGATTTGTTGAATTAGGTTATCTTGGAACTTCGCCGTGGCGTATGTACAGTTATGTGGTTCTTGATGCTGTATCAGTTGTGCTATGCAATCATCAGAGTTTTGTAGCTGCTGCCAGTCAAGGTGTTTGCAAATGACGTGGTTTTCTTCAACTTCTGTACATGGCTCATGGGGGTATGCGAACTCGTTATTTCCCAAGATGAGGGTAGGGTTTTTTGGAATAAGGATACTGTGGTCTTTGTTAGGGATGGAGTAAAGGTGTAATAGGTTGTAAGTTTGTCCTGCCACTAATGGTATCTCTAAAATGAACGTAATAGTTTCATTGGTGCTATAGGCTTTTACTACAATGATTTTTTCCCATAAGTGTATTTTGTTGAGGGTCGGAGTAAGTGCTAGGTTAGGTACAACATCATTTTGTATGTAATTTAATTCTTCTATTAAGTAAGCCGGATTTAATATGCTAGGATGCATTTTTCCAAGGTGTGCAAAAGTCATCGCGTTTTCTAACATTTCTACTTTGTCATAGAGTTGTTGAAACGATCTCTCAATGTCGTTAAATATGTTATTAATAATTATTTTTCCCTCCAGTTCGTTCAAGTGTGTGGAATATTTCTTTATTGCATGGTAAATCTCCTTTTGATTCTTTTTAATTTTTTGTAAATTTTGTTCATATATTTTTGCAAATTCTGCCGTTATACTGAGACTTTTCTTAATTGAAAGTGCGTTATTACGTGTTGCAATTTGCGTATTGCGTATTTCTTGTTCAAATTTTATTGCGTCATTTTGGTCTAGGTTTCCTGTTATTGATTTTATTATTGACCCTAAACCGTCTATTAAGCCGCGTTTTTCCCTAATGGTTGACTTAAGTCCTATCGGTGTTAGTCCTATGAATATATTTTTTAATATTGTAGTGTTATATATTACTGCTAAGTGATAAGTGTCTATTTGATATTGTGCTTTTGCTTCATTTAATACCAAGATTCCATTGTGGTTGTCAATTGGTTGTATTATTGCTGTGCTTACGGTGACCCGGAGCACTGCGAAGAAGGTGATGGCGTACCTGAAACATTTTCTGGCCGCCTAAGTAAGCGGAAATGAACTCTAATTGCTTTGGCGTTTACATGTTTACCTATAATTTCTGCAATTTGCTCAGGATGAAAACGAATAATAGTATATGGTCCTATATATTTTGGCTCTAATTTGTTGCTTCGCGCTGTTTTTGCAACTTGTTTATATACTTTATCTCCTATTTTGAATGTTGCGGTTTCGGTGTTTCTATTCGCTTTTTGTATTACCTGTTGTTTATCTATTGAAAGTTTGTTATGTATTAGGTTATGAACGTTTTCCATTATCTGTTTATGTTTGATAACGTATTCTTGATAAAATTCTTTTGTACAGTGTAATTCCAAGGGATTTCTCCCGTCTGTGTGGCCATAAAGAAGCTCAAACGGTGTAAAGCCTGTTGCTGAGTGTATGGTATTATTATATGCTATAATAGCATATTTCATTAAATTCATCGATTCGTCCTTATCTGTTATTCTTTGTATTCTTATCAGTTCGGCTAAGGTTGAGTGAAGTCGTTCTATTGGTGAGTTCGAATTGGGGTTATAAGGGGTAGTAAAATGTATATAAATGTTGTGCATTGCACAAACTTCTGTTATTACTTCATTGTCAAATTTCGAGTCTGAGTCCGTTGTTATTTTCTTGGGGACTCCGATAGTGGAAAATAAACTTAACAAGGCTTCTGCTATGTGTATACTGCTTGAAGCTGTTAATGGTATAGCTTGTGCGTATTTAGTGAAGTTGTCTATCACTGTGAGGAATGTAGTACCTCCGCTAGTGTATAGGTCCATGAACATATGTTCCATAGGTTTTGTTGGTGTGTTTGTTAATGCTAATGGTAATTTGAGAGGGTTTCGTTTATATTTGCTCTTTAAACAGCTATCGCATTTGTTAATAAATTTTTGTATGGATGTTAACATATTAGGCCAGTGGTAGTTTCTGTGAATGTGTTTATAAGTTTCCTGAATACCTCTGTGTATTGTTTTTCCTTCGTGGTATTTTCGTATGATATCTGTTTGTTCCGTTATGCTTTCAATGAGTGTAACCCTGGTCATGCATCTTATGAGTTTTGGGCCGCGATTACTGAATATTGCTTTGTAAACTTTACAAAATAACGGAAAAAATTCATTATGATGAAAATAACAATGGAAAATTCTATCCGGGATAGTATGTTCCTTTAGAAAGTTAATGATTTCTTGTTCCGTGTTATTGATCGGTATCCATACGTCTTTAATTATTGTTTTACCTTTTGACCTGTCGTCAACACGATAAGTATTTCAGGTAAGGGGGCGGTGATCGGTGTATATTGTAAATTTTTTTCCATATAAGTACGGTCTAAAGTATTTGATAGCCCAGACTATACTTAATAGTTCTTTTTCAATTGTAGAGTATCTTTGCTCTGTGTCTGATAAGGTACGTGAAGCGTACGCTACTGGTTTATCTGATCCTATTTCGCCCTGCGATAACACTGCTCCTATCGCTACGTCTGAAGCGTCTGTAGTGAGTATGAATGGTTTCTCGAAATCTGGGTATTGTAATATTGGTGCATTTATTAAGACTTCTTTGCATTTTTCGAATGCTTGAGTGTATTCCGTAGTTAAGTTAATTTTGCTTCCTTTTTTTAAACATTTGGTTAGTGGTTTAGTTAATTGCGCAAAATCTTGAATGAATTTTCTATAATAACCCACAAGTCCTAAGAAGGATTTTATTTCCTTTTGTGTTTTAGGAATAGGAAATTTTTTTACTGCTGCGATTTTTCTTTCGTTGGGTAGAAGACCCTTATTAGTTAATGTATGGCCAAGAAAATCTACTTGCTTTTTCAGGAATTCTGATTTATTAAGCTGTATTTTTAGATTATGGGCTCTAAATCGCTCGAAAACTGTTTTACATTTAGTTAAATGTTCCTGTAAAGATGTTGAAAATATTATAATGTCATCTAGGTATGTAAGTACATTATCTACACCTCTTAGCACTGAATCCATTAGTCTCTGAAACGAACTAGGGGCGTTTTTCAGGCCGAAGGGCATTCGTAAAAATTCATAATGTCCGCGATCTGTTGTAAAAGCAGTTTTTTCTATGTCTTCAGGGTGCATCTCTACTTGATGGTAACCCGAAGCTAAGTCTAAGGTGGTGAAATAATGGGCTCTACCTAGTCTGTCTAGAATATCATCTATATTAGGTAAAGGATATTTATCTTCTATGGTTTTTTCGTTTAGTTTCCTGTAATCTATTACCAATCTATATTTTTGTTCGCCTGAAGCGTCTATTTTTTTTGGAACGATGTGAATAGGACATGACCATGGTGAGTTACTTTCCCTAATTACTTTCTGGTTAAGAAGTGTTTTAATTTGTTTTTTAATTTCCTCTTTTTGTTTTGGGGCTTGTCTGAAGTTTCTAACAAAAATCGGTCTATCATCAGTAAGTTTTAGTTTATGTTTTACCTCATGCGTAAAAGTGAGAGGTAATTCGTCGCAGTGGAATAAGTCACGATAGTTGTAGCAAAGTTTCTGAATTTCTCGTTTTTCTTCTGCATTCATGTGGTCGACTCTAAGTTTACTTAAATTTTGTTTTTGTAATTTGTCTATATCCCATTTGGATTTACTTAATGAATTTATTTTATGCACATTATTTTTGTTTTCTTTTTCTATTTTTTGAAGTTGTAATTTGTAATTTTTTTTTATATATATGTGGTTTTCTGATGAATTAATTATTGTTGTAATCAGGTTACCTTCTTTTACTGATACTAGTGCCGCGGGGAAAATTAAGCCTTTTTCTGTTTTTAGTCTTTTCAGAAAATAGTCGCCGTCCTCATATTTACTTAGAAAGTTAACTACTTGTTCGCATCTGGGTTTTAATTTATTGAAAGATTTCATATCGTTTCTAATTGGAATTTCCGCATTGTCTGTGTGTAATGTCATATTTTTAATGTCTATTTTACTGTTTAAAGGTGCTAATAAGTCTAATCCTAGTAGGCCTTCAAAGTCTGAATCAAAGTCGTATAAAAGAAACTTATGCGTTATATCTGCGTTAAATAATTTTTTCGGTAATTTGATGTATACTACTTTCTTATGTTTGGAAGTAGCGTGTGCTGTTTTGATATAGTTAATTTCATTTTTTAATTCGTATTTTATTTTATTTTGTTTGACAATTTTGGGGTTTATCAGTGATTGGGATGCTCCGGTATCTATCAAGAATCGTCCTCCTAATTCGCTTATATAAATATAGGGGAGACAGTTGTGATTCGTAATGTTGTTCAACTTAACTATCCTGTTTCTTGATTTTCGTATTCCTCGAGAAAATTTTCCTCGTAGATTTCCTCGGGTGGTTGTCCTTCAGCGTCCGATTCCTCATCGGTTTCACTATCTGATTTTGTACTTCCGTTATTTTGGAAGTGTATTTTCTTATTATTCAAAGTACCAGTGTTATATTTATTTTTTTCTGGTTGTTCTTGTTTAATAAGAATTTTTTGATTAGGTTTTTTAAATCTTTGTGTTGGTATGTTAGTGTTTACTTTATTTTGTAACGCGCGCCTATTCTTAAGTTTAACTTCTTCCTGCTTCGCGAACGTTACTGCTTGGTCCAAATTTTCCGCATTTTTTATTTTTATTGTTAGAGCGGTTATCGGGTTCAATTTGTCTAAAAATGTCTCTAAAGCCATTTGTTCATAATATACTCTTCTGTCAGGTTCAGAAGAGATGAGAGCACACATTATTGCCCTAATTTTGTCTGCGAATGCGTCTAGCGAAATATTTTCTCTATTTAATTGCATTAACTCTTGAACGAGCTGTATTTGGGTTCTGAATTCGCCAAATTTTGTTTTTAATACATCCTTAATGTGTGCCCAATTGTTGGTGCCAGGATGTTCTGAGAGTGCTTCAACAGCTCTGCCAGATAATTTGTTTCTGATTAAACAGACGACGCTTATGTCGTCCTTGTTTGTTATTAAATCGAGTGCGTTTTCCACACCTTCGATGTAAAATGCGAGAGTCCTTCTATTGCCATCGTAGCAAGGTAGAAGTTTACTGAGGGTCGTATAATCGATAGCAAAAGGTTTTTCTTCCGCCATTTTTATCGGATTGAAAATTACCTAAAGCACGAATTTTTAACCAAATGAACTATACAACACTTTAAGGGTACGTAAGGGTACGTTATTAAAAGTGAGTAGGGAGTTATTGCTAGGATATCTCGGGGAAAATAGAGTTTTATACTTACCCCACGAGCATGACCGATGATAGGTTTTCCCAGCTGTGAGTCTTGTCTATTTGTCGTCTGCCAACCCGTTGTAGATTCGACGTCGTGTCTTCGAAGAAGATCAGGATATTGACTGCACTTCTTCTTATAAGAGCACGCGTACCGACTGCGCCAGTTATGGGACGGGTGGTGGCAAAGGAGTTTTTAAAAAGACAATACAGACTTGTGTGTCGCTTGAGAGCGAAACGTAGACTGACTTTAATCGTGAGAACTTATTCTTTAAATACAGTTTGCCTGTTACGCAGAACAGGATGTATAAGTTATAAACATTCATGTGATGTCTTCCTTTATGGGAGACATCGTTACGTTATCTGAACAGGATGTAAATAAATTATAAACATTCGTGTGATGTCTTCCATTATGGGAGACATCTTCACGTAATCTTAAATAGGGCTATTAGCCGTAAAGGTGTCAATAACAATCGTACGTCACGTATGGTTATAGTGACATAACTCGCGCAGTTCACTCACAGAACGTAGCTTATTCGCGAGCAGTTGGCGAGCTGCGCGTCCGTAGCGCATTCGCTAGATGTGGACGCACCCTAAGGGTTACGTGTGGTCAGTGCGCGCAAGCTCACATATGGACATATTCGAGTAACGTCTCGAAAGCTTATTGAAAAGTGCGAATGAGATTTCATATTTTTGCTATAAAGATATTCCCTGGACAAATTAACCCTGCATTTTTTTTAACTTTAAGCACATCTAAATAATAATTCAATAGATTCAAATTTTCAAATGCCTGTTAAGTAGTATGTAGTTCTTTAATGAAAGGTTTTTCAGGACTGCGAAAATATTTATGTATCACATAGCTAACCCGCTGTATGAGAAATTTAAAGCTTTGCCTGTCTTGAATTCCGCTCGTAAAATGTCCCTGAATTATAGAGCACGCTGTATATCCAATCGGCATTAACATCGCGCGCATGGCATGTGTTATTCATGACAGCGCGCCCCCTGTTGTTACACATTCAACAAAAATCACAATGCGACAGATCGACCGTAAACAAAATACAACAATAACATGAAATATGAATCTGTAGCAATCTCAACCGTAGTGTATTCAACGTGTTGTATCAAATAATATTTATTTTTGTGAGTTTAAATTTATATATTATACGAGTCACCTGAAATTTTACATAAATGGAAAGTGTATTGTGTCGATTTTCTTACTAAATAATGTTAAAAATACATAATACATAGAATGAAAATAATTGGTCGAACTGTAAATAATTATGTAGTTTAATATTTACTATTTGGGATCTTAATTTGTTTCTAAAATTATATGTATTATAAAGATTTACTACTTCACGGTGTATATTAAATCAATTTAATGAAACAAGCAGTGGTAGAGCCCGCAACAACAACATCTGTTGCACGAATTGCCCGGCTCGACCGGTAAAATACCACGATCTCACAGAAAACAGGCGTCAAGTAGAAGTACTCTGCGTTTCGTCTGACGAGTGAGGTGCTGGAGGCCTAATTTCAGTCCTCTTCCCCTCCCCACCCTTTCCTCATAATGATAGGATGGGAAAAGGAAGAGGATTGGACGGGGAGGGGGTTAACGGGGAAAAGGAAATATCCATTTTCATGTCTATGCCCTCCACTGTCCATTAAAGGTAGGCAACGCATTTGCAACACATTTGCCTCTTGCGGATGTCTATGGGCAGCGTACACTCGCTTGCTCGTTTCCCACCCTCTCACATTATTATAACAGTACATTATAATCACGTAGCGGATCGACATTGTATGGAGCGTGACGCGTGACACTAAAGTTATTTAAATTCCTGCTAAATTATATTAAAGTTATTTAAATTCCTTAACAGCTAATATGAACATGATTGGTGCAATACCACGACCTTCACAGAAGACAGGCGATAAGTTGAAGTATGACGAAACGCAGAAGCGTTTCGTCTGATGAGTGAGATGCCGAAGGCACAATTTCAGGCATCTTCCAATTCCCAGTCTTTACTTACTGAATAAATAATTGTTAATAATCCTAATGGAGCAGCTGCGATACTAAAAGCTGGACCAGAATAGACAAATAATTGGAATGATCTGCTATTAATTTCGTAAGGATTTGTCCACGCGTAACAAATCCACGGGATCAACAATTTGCCAAGACTTAAGCTGAAAGTGACGCAATCAGCTCGGCGTGAACGTGAACGGGACCAAACTGAAGCAATAACTCAACGGTGTCGAGAGGCGACGTATCTACTTAAAAGATTTATCGACTGGTAATTTTTCAGTTCTTGGAGCTAAAATATTTTCTGTCCTTTGTCAAACATTTGTTTTGGAACATTTGCTTAAAATAGAATGGAATTCTCGTCTTGAAATTGTAAAATTTAAATTATCTTTATTTAGAAAAAGCTAAGAGTGAATAAGATTATATTAATACTTGGTTAAAACGGAATGGAGCGAAGCTTAGTTGGAGTAACAAGAAGAGACAGAATAAGGTTAGAAAACATAAAGAATTCAACTTCATAGAATTAGCTAGAATATTAAAGTGGCGATGGACAGATGGACAGGACACTGCATAGAGAGAGAGAAAGAAAAAATGGACAAAAATGATCACAGGATGGCATCCAAGAGAGAGCAATAGAAGCAGGATGATTTTTAAAAAAGTGGCGGTACAGAACGGACCCACACCCACAAACAATAAAGGTTTTATTTTAGAATGAATACTTAGAGATTAATAAAAAGCGATTGAAGGAGTCAAAATAGTTGGAATAGACGGAAGACACGGTACCTATAAAGTTTTGTCTTCTGGGCATACTTTTAAATACTACATTAAATATGAAATAAATGAACTCGTAATAAGCATGTTAAGCGTGAGCAGCCTCGCTACAGTCACCTCGACCGCATCCATTACCAACTGAAAGCAAGTCACTCCCTGGAGGTGCCCCGGCGGCAGTAATGTACTGAACTTTATTTACAACCAATTGTTTTAAAGTGTAGCTATAATTTAAGTACACCGGGACACAATTTATTCTCAAATACGATGAATGAATAAAACGAGGAACTTACGACATCATTAACTCTTTACGAATTATAACTCATCAAAAGCGAATAAATGATTCCACTGTAGTATTATAATAAAAAAAATTACTAAAAAATGTTTTAGTTCCGGTAATTTTGATTTCCATTAACTACTAAAATTACTGTAAGTTGACTTTAAAAATACTAATAATATAAATCATATTATGCACGCATATGAGAAATATTTCAGAAAGCACTTCAGCGAACAAGACAATTCGAGCAATGTGTTCAGCATTCGTTGGTTCTATCTGCAGTTCAACGTCGCCTTGTTCGGAAGAACTTTGAACAATTCATTACAGAAGAGAAATGTGTGCCGCGCTCAGGGCACAACTGAATTCATAACTTGCACGCTATCTTCTGGCAATGCTGCGAACACACCCAACAACTTTCAAATTAACTTATTTAAGACTAGCTGTTGCCCGCGACTTCGTCCGCGTGGAATTAAATTAAAACATATTAATCACTTCGCAGAATAAAAGTATATAATTGTATTTTTTACAATAAAACGTAAAACATCAGTCTCAAAATTATATTGTGACATTACACAAACAATTTAATTTTATTTATAGATTACCACCAACTCTACCTAATATCGTCTAACGCAGTTAAAGATGTTTTCAGTTAAATAAGCATGTTGTTGACGCTGTCGCTAACGCATGTCGACCTTGCGAACCTATAATATCTACCCCTACCTGCTATCATTTAACGTGGCTAAAGAGGTTTACTTCAAATAGTAAAATGTTTATGTTATTTTACTACTCAAGGCAACCTTTGTGACATTGCAGGTTGCGGGCGGCGCTTTCGATAGGGCGCCGCGTAGGTTTTTTCACAATTTCGAGGGTTTTTTGCGCGGAACTAAAAATATTTTGCTTAAATTAAATTATCCTATTTGAATCCAGATAATATTAGCTATCTTCCAGTAAAAGTCCCATCCGAATCGGTTCAGTCATTTCGGAGATAACCCGGAAAAACAGACAGAACCCCGCTCACCTGGAAGGCCTGCAGTTCGGCTGCCTGATGGACAGTGACGAAGTTGCCCAGCGAGCTGCCGTCGATGTAAGGATTTACACCGACGGCAGGGTCGGCGCGGCGCTATCTACCTATATGGGATAGCACCGCGGAGATCAGCTGCCGGAAATTAAAGCTGGGGAACTTCTACACCGTATATCAGGCCGTCAAATATGTCGCTAAGATCCCTGCGGTGAGGTTTGGTACTTACTCTGACTCAAGGTCCGCCCTAGAAACGCTGGGAAGCGTTAATTCCCTTCACCCCCTAGTGAAGGAAATTAGGGAATTCGTAAAGCAGAGCGAGGAGATGGGAAAAAGTATAAATTGGAATTGGGTGAAAGCACACGTGGGGGTGGAGGGGAACGAGAGGGCGGACGAATTGGCTAAATTTGCCGCAGTCCGGGTAAAGACCAAAACTCACTACGACAAATGCCCCGCTACATTCGGCAAGCGACAACTTAGGTTGGAGACGCTTGACGAATGGAACAGGCGGTATAAAGAGGGACAGACGGCCTCGACAACGAGGGTCTTCTTCCCTGACGCCGTTCGCGCCTACCCGGTGCTCCGCATAAAAGAATTCGACCCCGTGCTGACACGTTATTACAGGTTACGGGGGGTACTCAGAATACTTACACAGATTTCGGTGTAAGGCGAGCCCCTCGTGCATCTGCGATCCGGCACGGGGTGAATCCGTGCTGCACGCCATAGTAGAACGTCCAATAAACGCAAAAAGTAGATGGAACTGCGAAAATGAAATAGGCAAAGAAATTAAACTAGAAAAGATATGCGAAATAATAAATGAAAATTAAAATGTAATAGAAACAGATTTTTAAATAATTGTATAGAAGTAGCGAACAGATTGATTACAAGAAACAAGACGGAAGCAACATTTTTAAATTATTGTATAGAAGTAGCGAACAGATTGATTACAAGAAACAAGACGCAAGCAACATTTTTAAATTATTGTATAGAAGTAGCGAACAGATTGATTACAAGAAACATGACGTAAGCAACATTTTTAAATTATTGTATAGAAGTAGCGAACAGATTGATTACAAGAAACAAGACGGAAGCAACATTTTTAAATTATTGTATAGAAGTAGCGAACAGATTGATTACAAGAAACAAGACGCAAGCAACATTTTTAAATTATTGTATAGAAGTAGCGAACAGATTGATTACAAGAAACATGACGTAAGCAACATTTTTAAATTATTGTATAGAAGTAGCGAACAGATTGATTACAAGAAACAAGACGGAAGCAACATTTTTAAATTATTGTATAGAAGTAGCGAACAGATTGATTACAAGAAACAAGACGAAAGCAACATTTTTAAATTATTGTATAGAAGTAGCGAACAGATTGATTACAAGAAACAAGACGGAAGCAACATTTTTAAATTATTGTATAGAAGTAGCGAACAGATTGATTACAAGAAAAAAGACGGAAGCAACATTTTTAAATTATTGTATAGAAGTAGCGAACAGATTGATTACAAGAAACAAGACGAAAGCAACATTTTTAAATTATTGTATAGAAGTAGCGAACAGATTGATTACAAGAAAAAAGACGGAAGCAACATTTTTAAAGATAGGGCTTAATGTATTAAAAATTTATTTTAGTACATTTACTTAAGTTAGTTATTGAGTTTTAATGATTATATAATTGGCCCTGTAGATGAGTGGACTGTATTTGATGTTGGAGTCAAGGCAAAGTAAACGCCGGCACGTTGTTGTATGGACTGTATTTATGAGCTAAGTTACAGTGATTGTAGTCGCCGGCGTGTTGATGATACGACTGAAGTACGCGCGCGGTGCGGTGAGTGACGGCCGAAGGCGCCCCCCGCGCGTCTCCCCGCAGGCGGCTGTGTTGGGTCCCAACATACTGCCAGGGCCAGGCTGAAGGTTTTGTTTATGAAGAGGGCAAAGGTTGTTGAACGCTCTCCGGACAATGCCTTTTGTGTCTTGATGTCTTGATACTCGAGTGACAACATCTTCGCTGGGACGCACGTTGATGATTCTGCCCAACATTATAGTAGGAGCGGTGGCTGGATCTTCTCTTGCACTATATCGCTGACGAGGAACACGTGAATGTGAGCGCCCAATTAGGAGTGGGTTTGAAGCAGGATAGGTAAGACGGAACGAAAGACAATGGTCAAGGGAGACAGGCCGTTTGCATTAGACAAATACGTTATCCTAGCTCTATGCTCATACGGTTTTGCTATTAACAATGGGAATTAAATTGAGTTCTTTTAAATGAAGATTGTAATTGTTATCGGGAACAAGCTGTGCTGACTTCGATTTAGAGCAACGAACACGAGCTTGCACGACGCGACTAGCTAGGTTCCTCCCCCCCAAGTGGAGTTTATGTTTCTTCGAAGATAAAATAAAGTAAGGCTTAGTATGCATCAAGTGTGTGCACTTTTGTAAGAAAAATGTTAAGTAGTAGTTATTGTGGGCAATATTAGCAATAGGATGTTATTAAGCGTGTATAATTTAATTTTTATTTATGAAGTTGTGTGTGTATGAAGTATGTAAGATGACCGCTGATTGAGAATTTGAATGAGTGTTCGGATTCATTGGAATCTTTATGCTTGAGGATTGGAAGAGGTCTGGGCCGGGTGAAGAAATACGATTTGCCTTAATACCCCGAGAAACTGAATTTGTATTGTAAATTTGACGTACCTTATTATCTTGGTTTTCGTTCATTCGAGTTCGATCAGGCTTTTTTACATGATTTGCAGATAATAAGAGCGATGAGGATATTGATTTTTTGGTATCAGCCTTTGTGCTTTTCATAATAGTACCGGAAATAAGCCAACCGAATTTGGTCTGCAGCAACTTAGGACGTTGCTCGCCTAAATTGATAAAATTAGGACATACAACATCCCAAAACACATCGGCACCCACTAAAATGTCTATCGGAAGAAATGTAAAAAGATGGATCGGCTAGCTGAATGTTTGTTGGCAGTTGCATGAGTTTTATATCTACGTTATTGGGTGGCAACGAATTGGTAATCTGAGGTAGGACGTGACAATTTAAATTAATTTTATAGTCCCCTGAACGTGACTCGATGGATAGATTACAAGACTCTGCACTGAAAGAAGTTTGATTGTTGCTACCTGTCACAGACGAGCTTACGTTGCGGCGCACCAAGCCCAGCTTATCACAGAGGTTACGCGTGACGAAGTGCGCAGTGGCGGCATTGTCAAGAAGCAGGCGTGCGGGGTGTAGGGTCCCGTCAGCGCCCGCCACGTTCACCATTGCTGTGGAAAGCAATATATGAGGCTTGTCACTGGCTTGCACGTGAGAAGATAAGGCCACTATGTTATGAGATTCAATATCTTTGTGCAAAAGTGTGTTATGCTTTTCGGGACAATATTTACAATGACTTGATTTGCAAAAAAATATCTTTATGACCTGGCTTCAGACAATTATTGCATATATTATAGTTTTTCACCTTTTCAATTCTCGCGTCTAAATCTAATTTTTTTAATTCTGTAAAAGCAAATAAAAAATGATTTTGTGTGCAGAACGGACAAGTAATAGTTTTATTTTCTATGTTATTTATTTTTGTTTCTGTGTGTCGTGTATTTTGACTATATTGAATATGTTTTGTCGATGATTGTGTCTGAAGTTCTTGTAGTTGTATAGTTTCTAGTAAGTCTGCCCTGTTAGTTAAAAAGTCTAAGAATTGTTTTAATGTAGGCGAAGTTGTTATTGCATTTCGTTGTTGTTCCCACTCGCGAAATGTGACACTGTTTAATTTTCGAAGCATTAAATGAATCACGATAGTGTCCCAATGATCAGAGGGTTGACTGAGAGAGCTTAATGCGAATAAACTAGTATTGATGTTATCTACCAATGACCTTAAGGCGTGACAAGACTCTTTTTCAATAGTGTTAACATTTAACAAGTCATTCATATGTTGGTTTACCAGAAGACGTTCATTGTCGTATCTGTTCGATAGTAGTTGCCAAGCGATGGCATAATTTTTGGCTGTAAACTCTAAATTTTGAATAATAAGTAAAGCACTACTTTTAAGAGAAGATTTTAGAAATTTGTTAATATTTCCTAATTGATTTGAAGAATGAATAATTGAAATGTAAGTGTCTCTAAAATTAAGCCATTCCCGAAATTTCCCTGAAAATTGCGGGATAACAATCTTCGGGAGACGAACGAAGTCGCGACCTGCTACTTCCCTGCCCACGCCCCCGTCGCTCGCCTCGGACACGGACAGTGCGCGCTCGCGGTGTCGCTGGCACTTGTTCATAATCGTGAGAGCCGAAGATACCAGTGAGAAGAATTTTGTCTCGAATTCTTCTCGCTCCAGGCACAATTGATTGGGATCGTCAGACAACACTTCCAACTCCGTCTGAAATTTGTCGAAATCCGAGTGTAGACTATCTATTTTTTGAACACGGTATTCTAATTCGTTAAATTGCGTTTCGTTAATTATGTCATCTAAGCTATTTAAATAATTTTGAAATATGGTTAATTTTCCTTTAATTAAACCACGAAGTTTTATTAATTCTTTAATTCGCACATCAGCCATTGTATAATTATATTTTTACGCAATGAATAATTTATAATAAGCGCGTAAGGTATTTTTGAAATATTTAATCGTTTAAGAGCAAAGGAGCGGTTACAAAGCGCAGCGGCGCGTGCGGTGGTCGAGCGAGAAGCAAAACCGGCTTGCATAAAAGACTCGATCACGCGTGCACTTGCCTAGCAATAAAAAATAATCCCTTTATGACCGGAAGCTATAAAAATGCAATTAATAGCGGAGTGCACAGAGGTGTAAGTAATTGTCTCATACAAATTAGGCAGAAAGACGGAAATATAAGGGAAATATGGAACGGACTCACGGTAATCGTATCCTCGTCCTTTTGTGTCTCCGCTCTGCTCCTCTTCACGAAGTCTCCTTTTTGTAATTTTTGCCGGTCGAAGGACCAAATGTAGATGAGTGGACTGTATTTGATGTTGGAGTCAAGGCAAAGTAAACGCCGGCACGTTGTTGTATGGACTGTATTTATGAGTTAAGTTACAGTGATTGTAGTCGCCGGCGCGTTGATGATGCGACTGAAGTACGCGCGCGGTGCGGTGAGTGACGGCTGAAGGCGCCCCCCGCGCGTCTCCCCGCAGGCGGCTGTGTTGGGTCCCAACAGGCCCTATTGCAATAGATTAAGTTTTATCAGTATTTTTTATTATTTTATCATTAATTATTAGGAAATTATACTTTTATTGTAGTTTTATTGCTCTAGTGCACTAGGTTTAATTAGGTACTATCATAAAATGTAAAAATTGTAAATTGTAAATTTTTAAAATAAAGAATCCAATATCTCTGGCCTCATCATGCTAGGGGGAGAACGAGAGGAAGGCATAGCGCTGCCCAAAAAAAAAGACATACACACACTTCAATTTTATTTATCAGTATAGATATGTTGTAGGTATATTTACGTAATAAAAAAACATCTAAATAAATATAGTACTACGATCGAATTGTTTGGGATATTTTTGCTAACTATTACGTTATTGGCATTCCCAATTGATATAGGGTTATATGTATATATATTTTTACCAATACCTATTTGGAAAAATGTTTCCATCGATCATATATTTGCACAGTTAATAAATTAAATGCAAAATTCGCCTTCAGCACTCCATGCCTCTTTCCTACCTATCCTGATTACGAGCGGCATGGCTTGTGATCACGCGAGAACTGTTGTTAACACAACCTCTCCTCCTACTGCTGACATGACTCTATCACGTTCTAAAGTAATACTGGGAATTCAACCTTATCACCTTGTTGTTAAAGGCGATTGTCGATGAGTGTTGAAGCAGTGAAACTAGTCCGGGGATATCGGGACGCCGCCTAATTGCTTCGATTTAGCCAATGGCCGAAACTGGCAGGTCATTCGGGAGACGTGCCTACGTTTGTACCGGCGCAAATGGAGCTCGCTGAAGTGTCAGTAATTGCTTTCAGTGCAAATAATTATTGGCACTCCTGTAACACTTATGTATGTAGGATCGGGGGCCGACATTGTCTTCTCCAAAAATATCACAATCGTTATAACCACTTTATTTTAATTTACTTAGTATTGTTACTAAAGTCACTGACAAACACTAAAGCTGGTACAGCGTGTGCACCGGGTGACGATCGACTGACTAATGTCCCTTCGAATTTTTTTAAAGGTGACTGAAAGGTCACTGTTTGCCTTGAGGAGGCATTTACAGCTACATCGGACACGAGGCGGCAGGGCGCAGAGGGCGCCTAGCCTAAGCCTCTTTAAGAGTAACTAAGCTCGAGGGCTCCATCCGTAGAGGGAACCTCGGCTCGGGCCGTTACTTTAATATTATAACCGGATCCGGTTTCCCAGGCCACCGAGCTCTTAGGTCGCTTCGGTGGACGCTCCATGGAGTGACTCGGCTCAAGGGCCCCCGAGAGGGAACCTCGGCTTGGGCTGTCACTCTTTACACGTTTAGCATTCCGATTCGAGGGTGCCCGAGAGGGCCGAGCCTCGGCTCGATCGGTAGCCATTATCGGATTAGAAGTATTATTACAACTAACATTACTACCACTTCGGAAAGCGTTAGCGCTGGGAGAAGAAGTGGCGGAAGAAAGTCCAGCAACGCTTCTATCATGAGTAGGGGAAAAAACTCTGCCGGCTATGTGGCCGTATCGGGAAGGTAATAGCCGTTCTCACCGGCGAAGACGGCGTGTAATTTGTTTGCGATGTTGTTTCATCGTCTCGATAGTTGAGGACGTGCCTAGGACGTCTATAGTCATGGCGGAACGTACCGAGCGCGATGGGTTTGTAGGTGGCGGCACCTACAACTAAAGAATCTGGGTGACCAACGGTGGAGTCGAAATAGCGGCGCGACGCCAACTTCGGGTGTTGAGCTATGGTGGGCAGCTCTAGATCCACGTACAAATCGATGTTGTGCACGAACCACGGCGAGCCAGTGGCCCTGCGCAAGAATCTGGTTTGGATCACCTGAAGTCGGTGTATTTGTTTTGGGGGTCACTGCCTTTTATACTGTTTTGTAGTAAGTAGGCGTGAGAGGCTGATGATGTCAAGCCTATCGCACTTGTTTAAAAACACTGAAGGCGGCGTCGTCATATATGTCAAGTTTTTGGGGGGCAAAGTTGTTCGCGTCCGTAGGAGTTACCTAACCACAACCCTACACGTGTTCCCCGGGTGGTGCTAAAGAAAAACAAACGCCGAGTCGTAGGCGGCGGTCAACTAACCTACTAGGCAGGCTTAGCGGCCAGCTCCTGTGGAGGTAGGAAATGACTTCCACAAACCGTAACCTTGCGGTCATGTCTCGTGAGGCCGGTGGCCTTGGCTTAATCGCCTGGGCTAAGAGGAAGACACCCTCCATAAAAAAATTACCCCAATCCTAAGTTGGGAAACGCGCCGACAGGATGAATGGCTGAGGGAAGTCAGTCTCTAGCGCCAACCTCAATGGACCTGGCCACATCGTTGTATAGTGCCTTCTCATAGGAATGGGCGTCCTGTGAGCGACCAATAATTCGACCTATCTCGTGGGAACAAAAAATGCAGTCAAATCCCCCAATAAACCCTCAACCACAACATAAATTGCTAACTCAACAAGCACTCCTCCCAAAGTTATTTAATAAGCAACGTTCGTCATCCCTTTTCGATCTAGGAAGGTCATTACAGGACAACCAAAAGGTTAATTCAGAGCAACAAAATGAGACTTGTAGCTCGCCGGTGGCAATCACACTGGAAGATAGTCCACAATATCCCGCTCCTCCACCATGGCAAAGGGTACCATCACCCAATAGCAGAAACAGCAAGAAAAGAAAATATAGCAGTTCTCCACCAGAGGCTCAGAGTACCACCACGAAAAACCGTTTTAGCACCTTGCCTCTAGACCCAAAGGATGAATTGCGCACTACCGACTATCCTAAACCCAGTAAACCCCCACCTATCGTTCTTAACGGCATAGAGGATGTTACTGAGCTATCGAAGCTACTTCAAACTGTCAGCGGCAAAGAAGATTTCAAATTCAAGTTAATTAACAAAAACCTACTCCACATTCTTGTCAACACTGCTGAGGAGTATAAGAAAATCATAACGGTTATAAGAGCAAACGGTCTAATAGGGCACACATTTACCCCTAAAGACAGCAAATGCTATCGCATTGTCATAAAAGATCTCCACCATAGCACTCCCCATGAAGAGATAACAAAAGCCATTGAGGCAACCAACAACAAAGTCAAAGGGGAAATCATAAATGCACGATACGGTCCCGACAAGAAACCCACATCGACCTTCTTTGTGAATATTGAGCCCAGTATTAACAACCATGCAGTCAAAAATATAACTCATATATTCAACCAAAAGATCAAGATAGAGGATCCTCGAAAATCAAAAAGTATTGTACAATGCCAACGTTGTCAGCGCTATGGTCACTCAAAGAATAACTGTATGAGACCATTTAGGTGCGTCAAATGCGGTGAAGGCCACAAAACCTCTGAGTGCAAAAAGAAAGATAGAACCACACCGGCTAAATGCGCCCTCTGCTCGTGTGATCACCCGGCTAACTACAAAAGATGCGAAATATACAAAGAAATCCTCTCCCGAAGAAACAAAAACTTTACCCCAAGAGAATCTCAACTCGCCCCAACCACCATGGCACCACCAACCAACCCAATCTGTTCCAATCCGACAATAACCGAGAGTACCGCAAATCCCACTCACCAACGTACATACGCTGAAGTTACCGATGGTAAGAATGCCCAATCAAACTAACAATCCTACAACAAACTGGAAGGTATCCTTTTGAAACAAAACGAGAAAATGGATCTTTTAATACAACAAATAGGCTCACTAGTGAGTCTTATCACTACTCTCGTCTCCAAGCTTACAAAATGACCTCTCTACACATTGCCACCTGGAACATCAATGGCCTTGCCCCTAATAAAAACGAACTAGAGATGCTTATCAAATCCAACAAGCTTGACGTTTGCCTTATATCCGAGTCGCACACTACACCAAGAAGCCGAATATGTATTCCAGGATTTTCCGTGTATCACACTTGTCATCCCGATGGTGTGAGCTCATGCTGGCACCGCAATAGTTATCAAGACCAGTGTAAAGCATTGCCTCCTGGAACCTATTTCGGTCCCCTAACTCCAAGCCACAACGGTAAGGGTGGAGGATCGTTCAGAACCCCTTAATCTCTCTGCGATATACTTTCCACCTCGCCACATTATAAAAGAGAAAATGTTTAATGACTTCTTTATGTCATTGGGCAACCGATTTATCGCTGGTGGCGATTGGAATGCCAAACACTCATACTGGGGATCAAGACTGACAGTAACTAGAGGCCGAGAACTAAAAAAGAGTGTTGAAGCGAATCACCTACTACCTATGTCAACTGGTGAGCCTACGTATTGGCCCAGAGACAGCAACAAATCACCTGATCTCCTAGATTTCTGTATCACTAAGGGAATCAGCGAACTGAACACTCTCATAAAGTCAAGTCTCGACGGTAGCTCTGATCACTCACCTGTACTACTAACGGTTAGTCCAGTGGCCATACCCAATGACACTCCTACAGAATATCTCCATAATCACAAAACGGAATGGAAATATTTTAGAGAATTCCTGCAATCAAAGGTAAACCTTAATGTCCCACTCAAAACCAAGGAGGAAGTTGACGATGCGTGTCTCTATATCACAAATCTGATCCAAGTGGCGGCTTGGTCTAGTACACCTGAGCTAAAGGAGTCATCGCGCGGAGTACCGGTCCCTCTTGTAGTCAAGGAAAAAATAGCTGAAAAACGTCGCCTTCGCAGAATTTGGCAGACGACCCATAAGAGCGCAGATAAAACTAGATTAAACCGAGCAACTAAAGAACTCAAAAACCTACTGGCTCATACTGCAAATGAATCCCTTAAACAGAGATTAGTGAAAATGTCTCCAAGTGCTAATGGGACCTACAATCTCTGGAAGGCAACGAAATACCTCCCACAGCCACAACAGTGTTCACCGCCTATTAGATCTGGAAATACATGGGCTCGAACTGACCAAGATAAATCTCAGGTCTTTGCTACATATCTAGCCGGGGTCTTCAAACCCAACGACTCGGATAGTCCTGAAGATCCAGCAATAGATCAAGTTCTTAACCAAGATCTCCAACTATGCCTGCCGTTGAGCCCTACTTCTCCAAAAGAGGTTGCTAGAGAAATAGCCAAAATGGACCCTAATAAAGCACCTGGATTTGATCTGATCACCCCTAGGCTACTGAAAGAGCTCCCTAAGAAGTGCATTGCCTTCTTGACCATCCTTATCAATGCCACACTGAGAACCTCACACGTCCCTGCTCTCTGGAAAATATCCCAAATAGTTATGATTCATAAGCCTGGTAAGCCGCCTAACGAAGTTTCACCGTATCGCCCTATTAGCCTGACGCCTGTATTGTCTAAATTATGGGAAAAGATCATCCTGGCACGCTTATCTCCCTGCTTAGATATGGACCATGTCATACCTAACCACCAATTTGGTTTTCGAAAGCACCACTCAACTATAGAGCAGGTACATAGAGTCTATTCTACAATAAGACAATGTCTAGAAAAGAAAGAGTACTGTTCGGCTGCCTTTCTCGACGTACAACAGGCCTTCGATCGGGTATGGCACAAAGGACTACTCTGCAAAATTAAAATGTACCTTCCACACTCCTATTATCCGCTGATGAACTCTTATCTCAGTCACAGAAAGTTTCAAGTCAAGTTCCGTGACGCAAGATCTTGTCTTTATAGCTGCACAGCCGGAGTACCCCAAGGCTCCGTACTAGGACCGGTCCTTTACAATATATTTACTAGTGACCTACCTCAGTCACCTGATACAGCTGTAGCAACCTTTGCTGATGATGCGGCCTTCCTCAGTTGTGACCGTGATCCAAATGTAGCGAGCAGATTGTTGCAAAGCCAGCTCAATGCCACCAATGTTTGGTTGGCCAAGTGGCGCATAAAAGCAAGCGCTCTAAAATTTCAACACATCACATTTGCCCTAAGGCGTGAAAATTGCCCCCCGGTCAACCTAGGCCTCGACATACTGCCACAATCAACCTGCGTCAAACAACTTGGATTTCACCTGGACCGGAGGATGACATGGAAAGACCATATAAAAACCAAGCGCAATGAAATCAATATAAGATTTAAAAACCTACTCTGGCTCCTCGGTAGGCAGTCTACCCTATCGCTATCCAACAAGCTGAGGGTATATTGTTCCATAATAAAACCGATTTGGACATATGGAATCCAACTGTGTGTGTGTCTGTCCAAACTGTGTGTCGACAGCCAGCAAATCCAACATTATGTGCCTGCAGAGAGCCCAAAACAATATTCTTAGGGTACTCTCCTCGGCGCCTTGGTATGCTCTCAACTCGGAAATTCATGAGTATCTGGAAATCCCAACCATAATGGACGAAGCAAAACGATACTCATCTAACTATAAGGACCGCTTGGCAACTCACCCAAACCCGTTATCCACTATACTCCTTCAGACGAATACAATTAGAAGACTCAAGAGAGCCGATGTGCTGCCTTACTAGGAGGAGGTGGAGCAGTGGTTCTACGTCCCCAAACGCCAACTTCTTGCAACACACCTGATTATAGTCTTGTCGACTGATCGCAGGTAAAAATATAAGAGAAAAAAAAATATATATGTCAAAGGATGTAATTAAAACAACTTAATTGATATGTCTACATTGAAGTTTTACATCAAGGTTTACCGCTGACAATAGACCGTGTTCGATATAGCATAAGGCATTTTGTGGCTTATGGTTCGTCTTTGTCCAATGGCCATGAAAATAATACGTTTAGATTTCATTTGAAGAAATAGATTATTTTAGAAGGTTTATATGCTATGAAGTGATATTGAATTTTAGTGGCGTGATTTCTCCTTATTACCTACTTTTGGTATCCGTGTGTTAGATAGGCTCAGCGACACAGGCCTCTTCACCGAGAGAGGCAAATATAATACATAAAGAAAATACTTGGCAATACAACTCAAAAACAATTGTTCCATTGAAATTTGAAGGGAAATGCCGGTAAAGTTTCATGTAACGAGCGCGCTAGTTTTGAAGTTGTTCGACTGAAGATTGTGACGACATTGCTACAGAGAATGTTTCGGAACACTAACAAATGACCATTCGTTTTGAAGTTTCTACAAAGATATTCTATGTTGTGTTATTATTTAGTTACTTGTTCACTTGCTGTGTTATTCATTAAATAAAATAAACATCTGTTCAAAATACTCACAATAAATACGTTTCCCTTCTTTTTTTATGTTAGAATGTGGCAAATGCGGACCATCTGATGTTAAGTGAATGCTACCACAGACATCCGCAACAGGCAAATGTTTCGCAGATGCGTCTGCTACCTTGAATGGGTAGAGGAGGGCAATACACAGGAAAAAGGATGTTTCCTTTTCCCCGTTAACCCAATCCTCCTACTATTCCCATCCTATACTTATAAGGAAAGGGTGGGAAAGGGAAGAGGACTGAAATTAGGCTTCCAGCACATCACTCATCAGACGAAACCCAGAGTTCAACTTGTTTTCTGTAAGGTCGTGGTATTTCACCGGTCGAGCCAGCCAATTCGTGCAACAGATGTTGTTGCGGGCTCTACCACTCTTTAAGGCTTGAAATGAACAATGGTCAGAAAATAAACGAAATTTCCTTCACACTTTTTCGCATTGTCTCATAAAGTTAATTAAATTAATATAATTTATTTGAATGATTTAATTGTATATCTATTCTATAGAAACATTTCCACGGATATGGATTTATTAACCTAATAAAGTCCTGAAACATTGAAGTAAATGTTCTTAAGTTCTTTGGTCATTACAACTATGTATATAGTTCATTGCTTTCATTCTATTTCATTTCCAACACAAAACCTTTCCCAGTACGCGATCGAAGTTGTCAAATGTAGCTATTATTCATTGTTCTCGGTATCTTTAGTATCATACTGAAAGGTGCTTTTCCAATATTCATAAGGCGTCAATTATAAAAGCTATTGTCAAACGTCGTTTGATAATAGAGTTGTGTATAAGAGATGTATTATATCTTAGCATAAATTAATGTATTTGCATTTTAACAAGGTTCGTTGTCTGAGTCTGTCTCCTGCGTGTTTGTCGCGACAGCTTACAATTCAATTAGCTTCGACACAGGGCCGATGTTAACGTTGAACAGTTTATTATTATTAAGCCTTTCTTACAGATAAATTGTATACTAAACATAAACATTATTTATACATCTTTGCAAGTCGTTACTTTTTTAATTTCTCTGCTAAGCTATCAGCGTGTTCCATGACACAGCCCTCTTCCAGCGTCTTCCAATCGTCACGTTCCTAGCCTTTCTGATCAGATTGTCCCTTCAATATTCTTGTCATTATCTGTCCATCTTTTGACTTGTCTATCTCTTTTTCCCTCATTTTCATTAGTATGTACAAATTATTAATTACAACATCGGATTGAAATGTTTTTTTATATACCAGTTGGTAAACGAGCAAGCGGTTCACCCGAGTTCAAGTGATCGCTACCCATAGACATCTGCAACTAACTAAAGAGTTGCAGATGCGTTGTCCACCTTTAATGGACACAGGAGGGAACAAACAGAAAATGGTTATTTCCAATTCCTACATATCCCCTCCAGCGTCAAGTTTTCTTCTACTTCTAGGGGGAAAGAACTAGAATAAGGCCTCTAGCACCTCACTCATCAGACGAAATGCAGAATACTCTACTTCACGCATGTCTTCTATGAGGTCCTGATATTTTACCGGTCGAGCCGGCCCAGTCGTGCAACAGATCTTGTTGTTGCACGCTCTACCACTGTGAATATGACAAAATGCATTTCAGAGCGACAATGTAATATAAAAATATACTAATAAAAAAAACAAGGGAAAGACTAAAACAATTAATTCGTAATAAAGTTATTTAGTTTGTGATAGTTAAATACTTTGCCACACATTAAATAAAACACAACTAAATATATACGTAACTGAGTGACCTCATTAAGGAAGTTAACAGTCCAGTCTTCGTCGCCACAATATATTATTCACAGAACAACACTCTTACCGCTGAAGTAGCCTATAATAATGAACATCCATCAGAAAAATTGCACAAATGGACAACATTTCTCTCGTCAATGTGTCATTGTTTCTTGTTATTATATGTACTATTTCTAAATAAAAATGCGCACAGGCTTTTACCAGTTCTCGTCACACTGATTCAATGGTAGATTACGATGAAGTCTAGTCTAGATTCATCCTGTTTTACTTTTACAAACCGTGGGCATCATTAAAATACCCTTTACGGTCAGGTTTACAGGCCTGCGCGTCAACTACGCAAGTCATCTGCATAGACTATAGCCTACAACTAATATTGTGAAGTGAGTGCCGCCAGTAAGCTTGCATTTCGACTTCAGACATGCCGTCAGTGATTGGAGCTTTAAATATTCATGGAGTGGCCATTTGCATTTTCAATGTGCAGTTCACGTGGCGCTCGCTACAGTTCGCCCTAACAGTTATCTAAATTGTGATATTTCAAATGTAAGACAAAGAGACACTTAAAATTAAAATCGTATAAAAATAATATCACGTAATTTGATTAACAACTTTACGGTACTGAAAAATAATTTTAAAATAAAAGAGGGTTTATTTTAGAATTCTTATGGCAGCACTACTTTGTTGTGAAGGTTATTAAGTCTTGAGTTCGGGATAGGTGGTTTGGAATAAAACACAGGAATTGACCTAAGAGTGAGTGCGGGGCACGTCCACTCGCACCGACGTCTGTCAACGTAATACCGGGCAGCGGGTGTCGTAGGCGCATATATTTTATTTTTATATCTATACACCACAAAGGTGTCCATTAATATTGTGAGTCTGTACGTAATAAATACTTGGTATATTTTATATACCTAGCAAAGCAAACTCTATGTTTCTATTCACCCCAACTGTTAGAATCTCATTAAAACTTAGCATCGGAGTTGTAAAAGACATGAATCATTAAAGTTTATTGCGTGGGGACTAATTCCAGGAAAGTAGACTTTTTGTTTCGTTTAAGCTGAACCTAATTAAATTACTTTCTGGGAAGACTCGAAGCCTCGGAAGTGCTTTTGGTATCTATTAGAGAAAATTTATGAGAAATAAAGTTTTAGTCAGTAAAAAGCACATGTCAAATTTCTTGTTTAACAGTACACCGTGTAGTTCAGAAGGTTCACAAAACGTTCTTGTTGAAAAAATGATAATTAAAAAAAATGTTTGACAGATCTGTTCAAACACTTTTAGTTCGCAGAACTCGGTTGATTTCTGACGGTGTCAATCAACACTTACACATGCAGACATTTTCAGTATTTAAAAGTTGTGTAGAAGTTCAGAATAAGGCCAAAATTAAGCTGAAGAAGCTTCGTGTTAAAGATATTGGATGTTACCGCGGAGACAGATTACCACTAACGGTAAGTTAACCGCAACTTCGCAAATGTTGTAAAATTTTTGTCAACGCGTAAACAATATCTTAATAAAACTTAAACGCATTGCTACATCGTTGTCTTATTTTGTTAAAATGATAGCAACACTTTATTAACACAGCTAAGAAGGATTCATATCAACTTGGATATTGCATGTAGTGTTAAAAAGGTCTCAGTTGTTAGTACATCGCGCGATATCTCTATGAGGCCATAACTCGCGCCATGCAATAAGGAGGCCGGTGAACTATGGCTTTGTTACTTCGTTTGAATTATGACTGCACTGTTCGCTCGAGTGCAGCCGCTTCCGATACAGTCGAAAAAGTATCTGAATTTTTCCAGTCCAGTTTGGCAATAAATTACCTGTCTTACTAAGTTTATTGCTTCATTGAAATTCTTTCACGAATGCATGCAAACAAGAAGGGGAAACAGTTTCAAGGCAATTAAATAGAACACTAATAACTTATGTACTTTGACACTACAATAAACATAAATTTAATGTTATTATTTAACAAAACAGGCTGTTAATTGTAGGTGAAATAGAGCGTCACTGAATGGCAGGTAAGTTACTGGAATGCATCACAAACAAACACTTTTGTAGGACTAAAGCCTTGCGCAGAGCCTTTTTTTATGTGAGAAGGTCGCAAGCGAACAAGCGGATCACCTGATGTCGCTTCAGCTTTCAGCATTGTGCCGTGTTGTTCTATATATGTTTCCATTTATCTGAAATGAGTAATTCACTTTACATGGCCCTGAAATGTAAACCGCACTACACCGTTAAGGAACTACATTGGTGTAAAGCTGGGATTTTTTCCAAATATTATGCACATCGATCAGTTTAGAGCGACCACCGAGGCATGTTGGTATTACACTAATCGCCCAATGTTAGTAATGAATCAATATTGTGTACCTTATACAACCAATGTGGTCACTTACCTGAGCGGAATCAAATATGGAAAATGGGAAACAATAAAATGAAATTGACGTGAGGTCAAAAAGGCTAATCGGGGTAAGAATCCCGTTTTCACGTACGCAAGGTGTCCTCCAATCAACTCCTACCCACTCCACCTCCTCTCTTTTATATACTGTCATCCCCACGTGCTCACAGGAGGCTAGTTACGAATTTAACTGGTCTAATTGTCGGCAGAAGTTGTCTGGGGAGACACGTTACATCCTGTAATGATCATTTTCAACCTTCAATCAAAAACAATGAGATAGAAAGATCTCCTATCGTTATAACTGAGTACATTAATGTGAGCTCCGGTAGACGAGGCGCTCTGAATAATGAACTTGAAGTAACTGCGCGGCGGAAGACCAACTTAATGACGATAAATTGGATTGAGCGGCGGCGACGAGACTTGCTAGGTAGCGTCCTTGTCTCGACAAAATTAAACCATGATAAGGGTATTATGCAGCCTATTTTCTTAGGTAACAGACGCCGGCATCACACATAAGTAAGACAACGGTTTAACAGGTGCCTTATTAAAACTCAGCACCAAGTTAATGTTATTCTCAGTTACTTTGATGTATTAAAATATTGCTGTACTTATGAATATAAATGTAGGATAGAAAATATAAGTATTTAATATTTCTTATAATAATATTTAATTTGCATTTATCCTGTGCTGTCATAACTTCATGTCATGTCATAATAAAATAATGATAATAAATCGGCCTTTTTTAGTACATTCCCCACTGTAGGGATATAAGCCTCCTCTATGAGAGAGGGAATGGGTTGTAATCCACCACGCTGACCTAGTACGGGTTGGTGGATGTCACATGTCTTCGAATTTAGTGATTCTAAGATATACCGGTTTCCTCACGATGAAAACTTCACCGTTCTTGGAGCAGTGGTGATGAAATAAATTGCACAAAGTTTGGGTTTGAACCCGCAACCTACATTACGTTAGTCGGGGTCTACACTGCTGAGCCACCACTGCTCAAAAAGATGTCGGGTGTCATAGAACATGAATTCGGCTGCATTATTCAAGCATCTTCTCATTATTTACATACCAGCTGGCCCGGCAAACCTCGTTCCGCCCTATAATTAATAGATGGTAGTACATTCCTATGGTACACTGTCTGTTTATACGCATTTATCTGCGTTAACAATTCAATAAGATATTAGATGAACAACGGGTAGATATTTCTTTTGAAGAGCAGAAACCCTAAGACATCAACGACGAAGGAAACCAAATGAAAGTAAGTCGCATGAAAGATTTAAAAGGTATCCCACGAAATGAGTTCCTAAATTGTGTTCGCGTCATGTAACTTTATGATTCATTTCTCGAATTACGAGCCTCGCGGGACACGTAATTGATGGCAATTGGAACGACTGAAGAGTTACCTGAATAACATTTTAGTACCGAATTAATCACTTAGTAGGCCCCCCTGCCCTTTATGTACCAATCCAGAATACTTTTTGTATCCCTTTAATAAAAAATCGAACTGGACTAGAAAATAAAGTTATTTAATTTAAATTTCCCCTTCCTTGTAAATGAATTGTGTACATGAAAAAAAAACTTAACTTTTTTTTTTTTTTATATGATAAAGTGGCAAACGAGCAAACGGATCACCTGATGATAAGTGAGCGCTGCCCATAGACATCTGCAACAGGCAAATGTGTTGGAAATGCGTTGCCTACCTTTAATGTACAAAGGAGGGCACAGACAGGAAAAAGGACATTTCCCTTTCCCTGCCAACCCCCTCCTCGTCCAATCCTCTTCACTTTCCCGTCCTATACTTATGAGGAAAGGGTGGGAAGAGGAAGAGGACTGAAATTAGGCCTCCAGCACCTCACTCGTCAGACGAAACGCAGAGTACTTCTACTTCACGCCTGTTTTCTGTGAGGTCGTGGTATTTCACCGGCCGAGCTGGCCCATTCGGCAACAGATGTTGTTGCGGACTCTACCACTGGTACCACTGTTTGTATAATTATATTTCTTTCGTACTATTGATATCTCTCACAGGTTGTAGCCTAATTCTCACTACACAATACACTGTACACACTATATACGACTACTTATAACAATCAGTCAAGGCTCGGACCTCAATAGGTGTTGTCACCGTTGACAGGCGTACAAACTGAGTCTCCTTCCTTTGACAAGTGCTTATAATGATTCTTGCTGTCTAAAGTCAAATGCGCAACTTCACGTTTCAGTACCGTACTCATACATTTCCGGCAAACCGGAAATGTGAGCGACAACACTATTATATCCGCCAGTATATATGATGCTTATGTAGTATGATGATGTTAGGAACTAGAATATTTAATTTAATCTCTAGTAAAAGTAAAATATTTTGCTCCATTTCTCATAGTATTGAACTAAGCCTTACAATCTTATCTCCGGTAAGATAATTCCTAATATTTTGTTACATGCGTCTTGTATTCACCCGTCTTTCCTTGACCTAAATGCTCCTCGGTCCTAAAAACTATCGCCAATGTTATTACGATTCCTTATCGCATTTATCGTAATGCAGCATCGCTACAGTCCGGATTTAAATCTACAACGTAATGTGGGTCTGTGGCGAAGGCCGCTGGCAGGTTCGCCACTCCTTACCCGTTGTCATATGTCCTACGTGTTCAATACAACGCACTATTAAGCATTCACTTTCTTTATTAAAAGGTAGCATGCTTGTACTTTATGCACTTCATTCCGCAAAATAGGTGCTAAACAAATATTTAGTAAGCCACTAATCTGATCGATATATGTAAGTTCTCCATGGACGTGCCCACGCTGCCACTCACTTTTGCAACATGAATTTATTACGTTACTCCCCCTTCATTCATCCTTTCAACATGCCCGAACCACCGAAGCATACCTTCCTCAATTCTAGTCACAGCATCCACTTTTAAGACACATTAAATATCAACATGGCATATACTAAATAACACTAAACTGCCATGGTTTAATACAAAAACGTGTCGTGTAAGACACGGCAGGCGGGTTAATTGAAACTTGCAAAGTATACATATAAAGTTAGTATATATATACAATACATAAACGTATGTTGGTTGGCGCCGCGCCAAGCTTGTGTCTCAAATGCCAACTTTACTGCCTTTGTCAGCTGACCAGAAACTAGGACAGAAGTTTACGTTTGTTTATAGCGAGGAGCTGTGGTTGCCTTTTATTGTATCACATTCAATAAACTTATCTCTTGCATAAATCTTAGACTCTTTAATTACATCTGGACGGTACACAGCTTTTAATTATTATTAATTCACAATGATTTTTTGCTTATATAACATATAAGCAAAAGTTGAAATCACTATAACACAAATTGTATTTGTATACTAGCTGTTTCCCGCGACTTCGTCCGCGTGGAATCAAATTATAACATATTAATCACTTCGCAGGATAAAAGTATATAGTTGTATTTGAACCCCGACAATATTAGCTATCTTCCAGTAAAAGTCCCATCCGAATCGGTTCAGTCGTTTCGGAGATTACGCGGAACAAACAGACAGGCAAAAATTTAAAAAACTGTAATTTCCTCGTTCCGTGGTGGCTTCCGATATGCAGCTACCAAATGTTGGAACAACATCCCGCCACCCATTAAGAACGCGCGCACCAAACTTAGTTTCAAAACCCAACTGAGATTGTTTTTGATGGAGGTTCAAAAAGATATGTAAGTGCGCTAGTTAGATAACATCACTTTCGTTGAACATCCATCAGAACAATTTTTTGTTAATATATTTTATATTATTTTACTTCGAGGTAGCTTTATAAATAACTTAAATCGCTCTTTATATTTTTTTTATTATTATTATTATTTATTTGTCTTTTTATAATTCTTTTTGGTTTAGAATTATAGATATATGTAGCTACGTATTTTTCCACTTAACTTGTATATGTACGACAATTGTTTGTTTATTTATTTATTTATTACTGCTGCAACTGACGCACTGACGCACAGGCTTTTGAAGAATACCAGCGCTTATTTCCTTTACAGGTAATAAGCACATAGATGCAAACAGCAAAGGCCTTATCCATTCAACATTACAACATCCATTCAACAAATGATCACTGACGCCCATGTATACACCAGTAGATGCGCCGTGGGCCTCGAAAAGCGAGGCTTTGTTTTGAAGGACTCAAAGTATCATTGGTTTGGAAATACCGTTGCAGAGAAATCATTCCGCACGGCAGTTGTGTGACGTTAGTTTTCCATTTTTTTTACAATAAACAATTACATTTCTACTAAATGAACTTTAGGTTCGGCGATGTTACAGAGATTTAGAATGGTGTTTATTTTATTTATTTATAATTAGCAGAGTTTGTTAAAATAAACCTCGAGGTCATTAATTGTTATTGTCGTAAGTCGGGAGGGTGAGGGGTTGCTGGAGGGTCTGTTCACAGCGCAGGCGTTTAACGCAAATTAAAACATTAGCGTTATAACCCGGCTGGCTGCTACGTGACGTGAATTTCCAAATACCCCATTGCTTCACCTGCTACAACCCTATATATAAATTCTTTATTTATTAGTACACACATCAATTTCTATTCATGTGTACACTAATAAATGTTACCTGATATAGTGATATAACTAAAAAAAATCCCAGGTGTCGGCGCGCTCGGACGTTAAATTCGTGACAGCGTTTCCTAATACAGCGATGAGTCATGCCTCTAAGCGCTCGGCTTGATTCGGTTACTCTCGGCTCGAGCGTAACGGGACAATGATTCATACTTTTTTGCGAATTACTCCCACGGTACACCGATTTATAAGACGTTGTCACGTCAATAAATTCTCTCTTGACAATTGGAAACACAATTCGAAAAAAAAAATCTGTTGAATAAAACGTACCATTACCGCATTATTCACGAGCTCAGAGAGACCGTTTTTACGTAACGATAGTGATTCGCCTCGTTCTTCAAACACTCAACAACGTAATTAGTCGATGCGGGTCTCGTGTATCGGCGTAATGCAGCCTCACCTAGCGGAGACACGCTGACACACCGCCGCGCCCTCACCCTGACACAGATATATGTACACAAGCGTAACAAATTGGATGCTAATTAATCTCTTTATTTCATTTTAATTTCTATTACTGAGTCGTATAAGGCTATGTACGCACTCATTGATTGTAAGCAAAGTTATAGTTGGGTATGATTTTTAAAGAATTTTTCCCTCGTTCCAAAAGGTAATCTGCAGCTTAGCAACACGGAAAGATTCTTGTTGTTCATCGATTTCTTGTAGAATTTATAAGCGTCTTTAGAAGTGAAAACTGAAAAATGGTAAGGGTCGTAATAATTTCGCAGAAAAATGGTAAGGGTCGTAATAATTTCGCAGAAAAATGGTAAGGGTCGTAATAATTTCGCAGAAAAATGGTAAGGGTCGTAATAATTTCACAGAAAAATGGTAAGGGTCGTAATAATTTCGCAGAAAAATGGTAAGGGTCGTAATAATTTCACAGAAAAATGGTAAGGGTCGTAATAATTTCACAGTAAAATGGTAAGGGTCGTAATAATTTCACAGAAAAATGGTAAGGGTCGTAATAATTTCGCAGTAAAATGGTAAGGGTCGTAATAATTTCGCAGAAAAATGGTAAGGGTCGTAATAATTTCGCAGAAAAATGGTAAGGGTCGTAATAATTTCGCAGAAAAATGGTAAGGGTCGTAATAATTTCACAGAAAAATGGTAAGGGTCGTAATAATTTCACAGAAAAATGGTAAGGGTCGTAATAATTTCACAGAAAAATGGTAAGGGTCGTAATAATTTCACAGAAAAATGGTAAGGGTCGTAATAATTTCCTTAATTCGTATTCTCCTTGCATTTAATTAACAAATGCAGATTTAAATAAAAAGATAGAATAATAAGAAACGCGGCACCATTTCAATATTAGGTGCATGTCTTTACGAGATTGTTTTTCTGTAATCTCTTATTAAAAATAAATGTTATAAAACTCTGCTAATGTATCTTGTTTATTACTTTACATAAAAACTGTACTCTTATCGATTGTGTAGTCAATATATTTGGATGTAATTTTGTATATTTTACCGTGGGCTTACATTGGCATAAAATCGTGTCGCACAACGTTTCGCTCTGTCTTTCTCTTTGAAAAAACGACAATATTATGTTTTATGTGAATGTTTCCGGCAGTGGAAACCCACGGTTATATATATGTCAAGATTATAACGCCATCTAGTGATTAACAATGAAGATATTTACAGTAATAGCGTTACTCGAGAGGAGTCTGCACATGTTTAATCATATGCACTAAAGTTATTGTAAAAAATTACTTCAACAAAATAATAGGAAGCATTTAAAGTGTTTTTCCTTTCTTCGTGAGATAAAATATTATGATCAGGTATTGTGCTAGAAAGCTAAGCTGTGCCGCCGGTGTAATGGCAGGCGAAGCCTTACAATAGAGCCTGCGATGGCACGTCGCCAATGCGAAAATCGTAAGCAATGCAATTTATTATACGTATTAACTTTTTGCGATAGAAAGTGCGCTTGCGGGTTTAATAGACAATGTGTTTTAGATATATTTTCCAATATATGCTGAGTAAATAATAAAATATAACATCTTTCTTATCTTAATGAGGGTAACTCCCTCCATACCTCATAAAATTCTACGCGTGTGTAGTTAAGCTTCTTTCTTCATAATAATGGCGGCGATTATCTGCTAACATTAGACTTGCTCCTTATTCTTTTGTATAAGTATTCATTCGTTATTTCGGATTTATACATCAACCTGTAGATATGTTGGCATCCAGCTTCGCCGTCGAATCAAACGTTAACATTTCAGTTTTATGAACGCACTTATCACTAGACCTTACACGGACTAGACTACTAGACAAGAATTAACAGTAGTAGAACCCGCAACAATATCTGCTGCACGAATGGGCCGGCTCCGGAAATACCACGACCTCACAGACAGACGTCAACTAGGAGTATTTTATACTTGTGTCTCGTCTGATGAGTGAGGTGCTGGAGGCCCGGTGTCAATCATCTTCCCCTTCCTATCGTTTCCAAAGGATGGAATGGGAAGGGAAGAGGATTGGAAGGGGGAGGGGATGAAAAGGGGAAGGAGATGTACCTATCCACTCCTCTGTCCATTAAACACACCAACAACTCATTTGATTTTCGCGGATGCCTACGGGTAGGTTAGTATTGTTTAGCTAACGTATGGTATTACAAATCGCGAAGCGGACGGCATTCCTGTTTAAAAACACTATTCAGCTTTGGGAGGCGACGCAAATAGCGCTTTAGACTGAAACAAAGAGGGTTTAGAAAGATTTACGAGAGAGCTTGGTGCATTTGCTTTAAATTTGAAACTAACGACAGCTTTATGTATATCAATAAATATCTTTAAATTGTCTTATACATAGCTTGTAGTATAACTACCTAATAAAAAGTTTAATAAAAATATATTTTTTTTAATTTTCATGAACATGTTCAATAAGGGACAACACTTCGCAATAACCCTTTATTTAACCTTACAAATATCAAACGCCAGAACTACAAAACTTGACTCCAAAACAAAAAACCTAAATTCCGTCACTCGATACATCGTTCAATCATAATATTATACATATATCCCGACACCAAAATAATGCAAACGCGATCTAACATATCAGTGGCGCCATCTATTAGCGTTAACATTATCAAAACAAATCTACACTTAACAGCGCTTAAACAAACACATGAAAATTATTCCTTAATAAAGAACATAGCTATGTAGTGTAATGAATTATAATTTCCTAGAAGATATGATGATCAGAACGTTATGTCTTCCAGGAAATAAATGGAATGTGGTTAAGTTATCTAAGTTGTTACCGATTGATATGTTAATGCCTACTGCTTGTTGCTAGTGGAAGTAATCAATACCGTAGTAAGTAATGCGGAAGATATCTTACGTTCAATCGGCCATGTGGGCGTGTAAAGCCCCTCGGAACACGAATTTGAAAAAAAGATTAGGTAAATGCATAAAATAAATAAAATAAATATGCACTCACGCCCGTAGCCCAGAGGGGTAGTCAGAGATAATGGATTTCCATTTATCATGATCCTGGCACACCTCTCTCGCTTCTCCTACATCTACGCATACATGCTCGTCGGTTACGGGTACTCCTAATATCGCCCTTCTTTAGTATATCACTAATCTGGTCGATATAAGTTCTCCTAGGGCGTCCCCTGCCCACACTGCCACTCACTGCCGCAACATAAATGCATATGTTTGAAATATTAATTTTATCTGGTATAATCCTTTAACATTGTAATTTACTTAGATCCAATGTAGCTTTTCATTTAAGTTATATTTTCGCTGTTGCAAATTATCAATATTTTGTATTGTGTTTTTCGCTTGCTTGATTTTTTGGCAACGAATTGAGCTCAGTGCAAACCCAGTTATTGGATTAGTTAATTGTCAGCTGTGAAACTAGTGCGTGCAGCAAGTGCTGTGCAACAAGCGAACCAGCTGTTCTTTCATATATCAACGAATTTCATGTTTTTTTTTTGTAACTTCCAGACAGCTTTGAGCTTTAAAATAGATGGTTTGAAGCGATTTGTTAGCATTTGAACAAAACATATATTCAGTTTGACTAGCGTAACGCACAGAACACGCGACCCGTCATAAATCGCGCGTTTGCCTCCATGCGTCGCGCGCCGCCCCTCATAACTCTCCGGGCCGCCCGCCCGCCCTCGCCGCCCGCGTTACACTCACGTCCCGCCGCCGACCAGTCAGCTGAATTTGCTTTATGATATTTCACACGCTTTGTTTCCTTTTATATGTTATTCAGTATTCAGCTACATTTTCGTGGTACAAATGTAGCTGAATACTGATAACAAATAATATTTAACATAACATATTTTAAAATAGTGTACAATTAAATTCAAAATCTTCCCTTGGATCTCTCCAATTGCGCAACAGATTTTAATGATCAATTATTGATTCAAAAAGTGGATTAATCCCTACTAATATTATAAATGTATGTTTATTTGTTCGCTTTCACACGAAAACTACTCAACCGATCATCATGAAACTTTGTACACATATTCTTGGAGGTATTAGAAGTAACATAGGATATATGTTTTATTAAAAAAAAATAGTATATAAAAAGCGAAGTATATGTATTTTCCCTATAGACCTATAGACTACGAAACGGCTGGACTGATTTCGATGATATTTACAGGGATTGTCCAGATTGGCACATTCTTGTTTTTGGTCACGTATCAGATCAACATTATAAGTGGTACCCGGGTGAAGCAGGGGCGGGTCACTAGTATGTTTTTTTTATGTGACAAGGTGGCAAACGAGCAAGCGGATCACCTGATGTAAGGTGAGCGCTACCCATAGACATCTCGTCGTCGTCGTCGTTGTCGTCGTCGTCGTCGTCGTCTCAGCCGGTATTTGTCCACTGCTGGACGTACGCCTCCCCCATTGATCGCCACAAAGATCGATCCTCTGCCATCCTCATCCAGTGGGCTCCCGCAACTTTGACCAGATCATCGGTCCATTGTGTGGGAGGCCTACGCTGCGTCGACCTCTACGCCGCCACTCTAGGACCTTTCGGCCCCATCGGCCGTCCGTTCTGCGCGCAATCTGTCCGGCCCATAGCCACTTAAGGTTTGCAATTCTTCGGGCAATGTCGGTTACCTTGGTTCTACTGCGGATCACATCATTTCTGATGCGATCCCGCAGAGAGACTCCGAGCATTGCCCTCTCCATTGCCCTTTGAGTGACTTTGAGCCGTCTAATAGTGCTTGCAGTAAGGGGCCACGTCTCAGTACCGTATGCCATCGCTGGCAACATACACTGGTCAAAGACTTTAGTCTTGAGACACTGCGGTAAATGTTGGGACGAGAGGATATCCCGCAACTTCCCGAACGCTGCCCATCCGAGTCGGATTCGGCGAGTGACCTCCTTCTCGAAGTTGGACTTACTTAACTGGACAGTCTGTCCCAGGTAGACATACTTGTCAACAACTTCGAGAGTACGGTCTCCGATCGTTATTGGAGTGGGTGGAACATGGATGTTCGACATAACTTTCGTCTTATCCATGTTCATCTTGAGGCCCATTCGTTCGGAGGCTATATTGAGGGCGTCGAGCATTATACCGAGTTCCTCCATGGTCTCAGCCATGACTACAATGTCATCGGCAAATCGCAGGTGGGTGATGTACTCGCCGTTGATGTTGATGCCGAGTCCTTTCCAGTCCAGGACCTTGAAGACGTCTTCCTCCCTTTCCCATCCTATCCCCTTTATGAGGAACGGATGAGAAGGAGAAGAGGATTGAAATTAGGCCTCCGGCAACTCACTAATCAGGCGAAACGTAGAGTACTTCTACTTCACGACTGTTTTCTGTGAGGTCGTGGTATTTCACCGGTCGAGCCGGCCAATTCGTGCAACGGATGTTGTCGTTGCGGACACTACCACTGTTAATGTATAATATATGCATATTATAGTAGATAAAAGCAAATAATTTCAAAGATTTGTACCGTGATGTCGTAAAAATCATATTTTTGGGTAACGTTGGCTAAGCCTTACGATCTCGTAAGTATCAATCTAGATCCAAATATTGTACTATGGAGTCTTATATCTATATTCTAACTTCTACGTCACGTACAGGGAGGTGCTTGTAAAGCTATTTACACTGAGACTTCCTTGTCAACTTAAGTACGTTATATAGATATATATATAGTTATATAGATATATATATATATATATAGTATCATAATACTTTATTTAATATCTTAGGAGATACCTCGAAATAAAAACGAATCCGAAAATGAATAAGGGGAACGAAGATAGTTAGGGACTAGTTTGGGCTGTTCAATAATTTAGTACAGGACTGTTTCAACGTATATCGATTAGCGGGTCCATAAATCGAAAGTATAAACGGCAGTTTAAAACAAAATACAAGTATCGCAGTGCCTTAGTTCTTCATTTATGTTTACTTTGACTAATGCTAATGGTAATCTTATTTCCGTACAGCTGCTGCAGCCGGCGGCGGTCTCGCGGCTTCAGTGCACCGACCGCCGAGCTGATTTCCTCCGGGAGTGACGCAACAGATACCTCCGCCTCCGCAAATATGTTTTGTGAACGCGCTATTGTTGAGCTTAAGCATAAAAGATGATTAAGTTGAAACGTGGCAAATTGAACCGTTGGCCTAATTTTATATTAACCGCAGTTCTTAAATCGCTAAGTAGAATAAACAAATCTATTCCTTGTGTAAAAATAATAATCGTGTACATAATTCATCAAGACTGTCTTTGATTTTAGTTTGAATACACTCCCTGCCTTGTTTTTTTTTTGACAGGAATGCCTCAAGGCAAACCACTGTTTAACGCATTTACACCGGGCTCGAGGTGGCAGGGCGCAGTGGGCGCTTAGGCTAAGCCTCTTTAAGAGTAACTTAGCTCGAGGGCTCCCTTCGTAGAGGGAGCCTCGTCTCGGGGCGTTACTTTATTATTATTACCGGATTGGTCCCTCCCTTGGTACATAATTCAATCATAATATATCCCGACGCCAAAATAATGCAAGCGCGATCTTACGTACAGTGGCGCCATCTATTAGCATTAAAATTATCAAAACAAAAAGCGCTTAAACAATATCTAAGCATGAATACTTTATCAAAAGCAAAACTCATTGACTAATATTCTCTCATAAAGTTGAAAGTGCCTTTTGCTCATATGCAAGTACTGAAATTTTACGTTGTACCAAATAACTTCATTCCTGACAATGCCTCTAACTTAAATAGCTCCTTGTCGACTTTACAACCTAATTAAGTTAGATGCACTTAAGGCAGTATGTAGACTTAATGTTACTGCAGATAACTTAAGTTATAGAATAACATGTAAAGGATAAATTTATTTATTATATTTCTTATTCAATGTGTAAAACTTCAGCCGAACATTTATTCCAGTAGCAACAGTGTTAGCCGTCATTCTTGTATTAAGTATGGGACAAACACCTTTCCCCGCGACATGTTGCAAAACGGTGCCAAATTAAATTGGCCGCATTGCCGTTCGACCTCACATTACCGATATCCGCGCCTAGTGGCAACCGTCCAACAGTATTTTCGCGTTTAATATCATTTCTCCAAGTTTATTTTACACAACAATTCAATATTTAAGTGTAAATCATATAAATAATTTATAATTATGAACATGCAGAATAAAGCACATTACCATTGATTAACACATAAACTTTCCCAGAGCTTTAATTTTTTTTATAGTACTAGGTGGCAAACGAGCAAGCGGTTGACCCGATGTCAAGTGATCGCTTCCCATAGACATCTGCAACTAACTAATGAGTTGCAGATGCATTGCCGATCTTTAATAGACGGCGCCTGCGTGCCGGGCCTACCGCACGGTAGGCCACGCAGCGGCCTGCGTCCTGGCCGGCACTCCTCCTTGGGAGATTGAAGCGAGAGTGCTGGCTGAGGAATACCAGGTGCGGGCTGAGCTCAGCCTCAGCCTCTAAGCTTAGAGACCGGGGTGACTCCTACACCCCGGAGGAGCTCGCCCGCGCTCGGCAGAGGAGAAAAATGACGACCATGGAGCTTTGGGCGAGCGGACTCGCGGAGGCCGAATACGGGGTCCGCACAATTGAGGCCATTCGTCCACTGCTCCCGGAATGGTGCGAGAGGGGCCACGGGTCCCTCACCTTCCGACTGACGCAGGTTCTGTCCGGAAATGGCTGTTTCGGGCGGTACCTGTGTCGGATCGGAAGGGAGGAGACGGCGCCTCGTTCGCCGCACCCATGGCGTGCCATGGCGCGACACGGTACAACACACACTAGAGGTGTGTTGTGCCTGGTCTGACGAGCGCCTCACCCTGGTGGCGGCGATCGGTGGGGACCTCTCGCTTTCTGGCGTAATACGCGCCATGTTGAGCGCGTGGAGACCCCCAAGCGCCCCCGCTCCGAAGACGAAGGCCGGGAAGGAGAGCGCGGCAATATCTTGCCGCCCTCTCCGACCCAGGCCTACCCTGAAAGAGGGGCGCTTAACGCCGAAACGCAGGCGGGATCACGGTAGCGAGCTCACGCGTCCCCGTGGCCCCGCCGTAATGCGTCAGAGTCCAGTCAGGTTTTAGTGGGTATACCTTCTGTGGCCGGCGAGTCCCACACTCCCTACGCCATTGCACAGCCCGGTGTAGGGGTGCGGAAATGCATTTCCTAACTATAAAAAAATCTTTAATGGACAGAGGAGGAGACAAACAGAAAATGGTTACTTCCAATTCCCATACATCCCCTCCATCGTCAAGTTTTCTTCCCCTTCCCATTTATAAGAAGATTGAGTTTTCGCGTGTAAAATTCGCGTCATTTAAGTATAAGAAAAATGTTTGCGTCTCCCTTAAGCTGGTGATTAGTAGGGCAACTAGATAACAAAAAGGGATCATCTAAACGTAACATCTCCATTAAGAAATCAATAAATGGCAAATTCCGTAGAGCCGAACGCGCACAAATCAATCTAGTGTAATAGAACCAATGAAATTAGAACCAATTCGGTTTTGCGATGAATTCAACGAGACGATTGCTTTTATACGTACAGTGTAGGGCAATTAAATATAAGCATTGGCTAAATGAGACGCACGCGTGCAATAAGGTTTTTACCAGATTACCCATGTGAGATGCCAGTAGGGTAAGGTTGTCACTTTACGACTACTTGTTACGGGGGTAGATGGGGTCAAAAAGAATTGTACGCTTTTAATAATGTTAGCATGGGAACCGATTATAATGCCATTCATACTGATTATAATAATAATAATATCCTGAGACATTCAGACTAAGCAGAGCTTGTGCTATGGAAACCAGATAACTGATATACTGCATATGCTACTTTTTGTTTGTAAATACCTAATTTGATAATAACACCTAGAAACAGATATGTTCATGCACACAATTGTCTGACCTGGGTGGAAATCGAACCCACGACCTGCGGCGTGAAAAGCAAGTATCTTACAAACTACACCAACCGTCCCGTCTTGATTGGGTCGTGTTGCGAGCAGGAATCAAACAGAATAAAATATCGCGTGTCTATGAAATACCAGAACATACCGGTGAATACCAGATTGTATCGTTTAGAATATATTCATAGGCATAGTATTTTGTACGCAATAAGTTACATTTTAAACTAAACATAATTCTTGTTTTCTTGTTTAATGTAAATTAATATTTTTCGCGTAAGAATAAAATCGGTTCTTAAAGTAAATAATGAGTTCAGACATACTAATTTCGTGTGCAGAAAATCAGTGGAAACACCAACTAATAGCTCAGCGTTTGTCTAATGGGGCACGTCGGCTCGCGGCCGGATGGAGCCGGAGCCGTGTTAGCTGCCGAAAAAGAAAAGCAATCAACACAAATGAATTGAGAATCTGTTGTGTTTTCACATAATTTGGTATCCATTGCGTGTTTGATTTGGTCTGATAATCATATCTCAAAGTGATAATTGCAAGATCGCTAAGCCGCTTCTAAAGCCTTTATCCATATTGCACTGAATTCACAAACAAACATATAGTACAAGCCTTCATGTTATTGAGATGTTTGATTTTATTCAATTGAAACTCGAATTCCTTGTAATTGAAATATTTCAACCTGATTAAGTTTTTCAAAGATAAGCTGAGCTAAGATCTGCAGCGCTGCACTCGGTACTCGGTCGGTAATGAATTTTAACCTAAACTATTTATCCGCTGAACGCTGATTTGCTAGCGAATCTTGTTCTAACGTGAACACAATGACAGATAATTATTAATTAAAAAAAGTTTAACATAATTACTATGTTTGTAAGAATATTTATTTTAGTAGGATAATTTAAAGATAAATAAACAAATATACACTCATACCCGTAACCCAGAGGAGTGGCAGAACATGGATTTCCATTTGGCGCGATCCTGGCACACCTCGCTTCTTCTACATCCATACATCTTCGCATACATGCTCGTTGGTTATGGGTGCTCCTTATATCGCCCTTTTTAGTAAGCCACTAATCCAATCGATATAAGTTCTCCTACGGCGTCCCCTACCAACACCGGCACTCACTTTCGGTACATGAATTTGCTTTTAATAAACATCGATATTTTTAAAAGAATTTAGGTATTTGTTTTTAATAATTACATATTAACAAATCATTTTAATCTCATTATAGTTCAACGCTCCACTAAGCGAGTGGCAAAGTAACACAAAACCCGGTCAAGGAAGATTACCATATCACGGTAACAGGATTTACAACCGACGCCCCACGACGCCCGGAAACTAAATTTCCGTTCAGTACTCCACAGAGCTCTCGTAAACCGCTTTTTTTAAATCGTATTACTTACAAGTTGTAGCTTTCACCGTAAGTTCTTTACACAGACAAGGAATTTCCATATTCTTAATGAACAAAACCACTATCGATTTCTTATGAAGAAGAAGTTTTAACAGTGGTAGAGCCCGCAACAACATCTGTTGCACGAACGGGCCGGCTCGACCGGTGAACTACCACGACCTCACAGAAGACAGGCTTGAAGTAGAAGTACTCTGCGTTTCGTCTGATGAGTTAGGTGCCGGAGGTATAATTTCAGTCCTCTTCCCCTTTCTACCCGTTCCTCATAAGGGATAAGATGGGAAAGGGAAGAGGATTGGACTGGGAGAGGTTAACGGGGAAAAGGAAATATCCTTTTTCCTGTCTATGCCCTCCTCTGTCCATTAAAGGTAGGGAACGCATTTGCATTGCTCAATTTTACCCAAACCGTTTTTAAAATGTATTTATGTAACACATTAGTTATTGACTCCTTTATCCGGTAGTTGTCAATGCGTCACGTACCGATATTATTTCGGCTTTGCAATGTAAACATTGTACATTTTCAGAATACTGGATACTTCAACAAACTAATGGCACGACCTTTGTTCGTACCTAAATTAAATGTCAGCCGGCGGCGCGCTATCTGCAGATGGGCAGCCTCTGCTACCTGCGCCAAAACAATTATGCAAATACCTGGAAATAAAAAAAAAATTCTGTCAGAATTTACGTGAACGCTCCTTTTAGTGCTAGACAGAAAACCTCACCCTTACCACACGTCGCATTCTAAAGAGTTGGCTCATAGAAATTGTAGTGTGAAAGCTGTTTCCAAGTTAATATTAGTTTTGTTACTTATTTATACACACATATACATATATTTAATAAATGGATTAATAAAGCTATTGTTCGGGTAACACAAAGTGTATGAAATGGAAAAGTGGTTAATATTTTAATGAATTAATAATAATAATTAATCTGCCTTCTTTCGAGTGTTCCCCACTGCAGGGACACAGGCCTCCTCTCTCGGAGAGCGTGGTCGCTGGGACAGTGCGGATTGGTGGATGTCACATGTCTTTGAATTTGGTGGTTCTAAGAACAAGCCGGTTTCCTCACTATGTTTTCCTTCACCGTTTTTGGAGTAGTGGTGATGAAATAATTTACACAAAGTAACGCAACTGCATGGGTTCGAACCCGCAACCTACAGTACGTAAATCGGGGCCTAAACCGCTGAGCCACCACTGCTCCAATTAATTTTTAAATACCTATTTAAATTATAAGAATCTTAAGAATTTAACAGTAGTATTATAGGAGCTTTGTAAAAGAGCTTTTAGAGCTTTTGTTCGTTTTTCTCTCAATTTAATATGATGACCATTTGGGTTCGTGATATCTTGCAAGCCAAAAGCTTGATTATGAAATGTGTTCATGTAATCCACAATAAAGGACGCATTAACAAGATGGGCTATCCCATTCCATTAAAAGTTTTGTTCGAAAGATTCGCATCTTACGAGTAGGTGGCGTATTATTCTTACTATAAATTAATTCTGTCTGTCAACATGGAAATCATCATCAAAACAATTATTATAAAGGTAAAAACATAGTTATTCCAACAATAATAATATCCTAAGGGATAAGATTGTAGAGCGCAAGGCTTTTGAATAAGAAAATGCTATTCCCCTTCGAGAAAGCTGAAGTCCTTCCTTCGTATAAAGCGGCGTCTTGACGTTTGCATCAGGGACAGAGATCTGAATATATTTTTGAGCTTCTATTTGATTTGATATTGTAGCACTTGTTTACTGAACAGAATGTAAAATTAAATAGTTAACTAAACTAAATAGTTAACTTGAATTGCAAAGTTTTTTCTGCGGTAAAATCGTAATATCTAATCGATTATTACTTTATATTGAGACAAGATGAACAAGACTGTCCGTCTGTCCGGCCTAAGCTGAACCCTATTTAATATTATTGATCATAGATAAATTTACATCCTTTAGACTTTATTTATATATTTATCCAAAAATTCTTCCAGTAAGAGTCCTAACAAAATTGGTTTAGTCGTCTCGGAGATCGTCTCGGTCGTGCCCGGAACATCCGGATAGACAAAATTTTTAAATTTAGTATTTTTGTTACAAGTACCGTATATACGGTAAAATATATTTTTTTTAAATTTGGGACGAATTGAGAATACAATAAATTACAATCTTTTGGGCAAACGTTTAATCGAATTAAGATACAAAAGTACAACCACATAATTCCTGAATATAAACTTAAAGTAACTTCTAATTCTGCTTTTGAATTTGTTAAAATACACACTGGTATGCGAATGCTTCTTAGGCGTGGGGTCGCAGGTAGGTAATTCCTTTTATCTTCACCGTCCTTTGTAAATATTATCCAAGAAGGGATCAGAACTTTATATCAAATTTGTTTGAACAGGACGTCTTATTCGTTGCTTTTGTAATATCACCATACGTATTTGTATGCAGACATATATTTTGCTTAAGAAATAATCATTGTATTGGCGTACCTTTATATTATACTAGTGACCCGCCCCGGCTTCGCCCGGATACCACTAATAATGTTGATCCGATCGCTCAACCCTTCTCAGGCATGTATATAAAATATTAGCATATTATCCAAGTAATTTATTAATGTTTCTTTTAGTAATTTCCGACCAAGGTTAATGGAAATAGTTCAGGACAGTAGTCGAATGACGAAATCGAACGTGTTGTGCATTTTTCGTAAATACCCTTAAGAATTAGTCCGTAGGTGCTTATTTGCTTATATAAAATATTATACTTAAAATTGCGACCAAAATTTGTACGTAATTTAGATTCTCAGTCACTATTTCCTTCGGCCGATCCAAGCTAACTAAAAAAATTATCAACGACTAAAAAAATATAAGCAAATTTTAGTATTAGTTTTCCTTTTGTAAATATGGGTCAAATGTGAACACAAAAAATGGTAACATACATAGCGGCCCGTTAACATTGACGCGTACGTTCTGCACGTCATGCAAAAAGGCAATCAGGTCACGTTTAAAATTAACACGCAATAATACTTGGCTCAGTGAAAAATAAAGTTAGTAGTCAACGAAGCCTCAAATTATCGCGTGCCCCATACTACCTTATACCTTCTTATTATTATTTGTGCGAAATCTTCTTTATATTATTTGTTCGAAATATTATCTAACTTCCCGACGGGCTTCTGGGAGGACTGAAAGGGCCTCAACTTCATTTGCTATTCGTTATTGCAACATATTTACTATTAATAGAGTTTTAGGCCAGTGGACTTACACACAGAGTCACTTAACAGTATTTCACTTTATTTTACTTAAATTATCTATACTCCACTTGTTGTTTCCTTCGTTCCCTCTCAAGACTGCCGGCCGCCACCAGTGAATCGCTCGCCCCTCACCACCATTGACAACGTCGCGCGAGTCGATAGAGGCGCGACAAACGGACTCAACACAACAACTTATTATTATTGTGCATAATTAGAATTTAAGCGTCCCCGGACCTTCGTGACGAATTTATATCCAACACAACAATAATGATTGAAGTCAAGCTATCAACTTGATTCATATATTTGGAAAACGTACAACTAATTCGGTATATATATTTATATTTTAGTTCAAATAACAATTAAAATGTTGTATATAATTTGAACTTTCATATTAATTAATGTGTTTAATTGGAAACTACTAATATGGGTATTTTAGTATTTTAAATAGTTTTTTTTCATATTTACTCCGTGAAATCAACTAAGTAAATTCTTAGAATTATTTCAATGACTCTTCCAGATTCAGAGCAGTCTGTGTCGCGTTTTTGATAAATATTTATATCTTACTAGTGACCCGCCGCGGCTTCGCCCGGGCACCACGCCATTTATTATGTAACCACTAATTATGTTGATCCGATCGCTACCAAACACAGGAATGTGACAATCTCGACAATCCCTGTATACTAATTTCAACGAAATCGGTCCAGCCGTTATAGTCTATAGATAGATAAAAACCTATTCTCAGACCTACCGAATGTATATGCAAAATTTCATTGAAATCGGTTAAGTCGCTTCGGAGGAGTATGGCAACTAACACTGTGACAGGACAATTTATATAAAATTCTAATAAATACAATATAGACATTCTTGGGACCATAAAATTATACAATCACGATGAACCTGCAGAGTTCTTAAAAATTGTAGAGTTGGACTTTATATTCGAAGAACGAAATGCGAAATGAACGAAGCCTCTAACTTCTAACGTTGATTTATTAGACACAATATTGCTTCATCCACTCTGACTTGCCATGGTCCGTGTGTACCAAAGCGCTCGGTTGTTGACACTAGTGTACGGCGATGCAGTCAGCCGGCGCGGGTGTAATATCGTTACCCGATCGCCCGCTCACGTACTAATGTCAATACATGAAACAATTCAATCTAGTTCAAGTTTGCAAACAAATGAACACTTTCTAAGCTCATCATTCCGTGGTATTATGAATTCATAAGCTTTTCAAATAAATAATTTACACCATTTTATTAATGCGTTAATATTCATGTTCTGAATACCTAAACAATACCTCTACTATTAAAAGTGGATGTTGTGACTAGAGTTGAGAAAGGTATGCTTCGATGGTGCATGTTGACAGGCAAAAACTGCTGCTGATGTAATCTTGTTATAAAAAGCAAGCAATATATATATATATATATATATATATATATATATATATATATATATATATATATATATATATATATATGTTCGCGAAACACCAATTATTACAAAAAAATAATTATTATTAAAGCGCCATCTATGATTGATTAACGAAACTCTAAAACTGTAATTCATTGTTGTTTTTCCATACGTTTCACGATCGCTCTCATATTTCAGAATAAATAATACTATCTGTTGCAATTAATTTAAAGTACTGGTAAAATGGCAAGCACATATTTAGCAGAAATGGTTAATTACATGAATATTTTATTGGCACTTTGTCACTGGTAGAAATTAATTAAACATGCATAAAACATATGAAATTATAAATACTTATTTTTTATTCTTCCTTCATTTTGCTGTTCAATACAAATAAAAAAAAATATTGCGGGTGAATTCAATTCGGTATACCCATATTGTAGTAGCGAAGTATACTCTCTGTCTGCCGAAATACTCAGCGCTTAGTTTCTAGGTAGCTTGTACCAACACCAAATTAAGACAAATAAAAAAACACATTGTATATATGTTATTCTGTAATCTAAACCCGTGTCAATATTAGATATATAGAGTTTTTTTATGCTGATAGCGTCTCAAAAAGTGAGATCTTATTACACTTGAGTCCGACACATTTAAAGTACTCAATTATGATAAAATGTGTATTTAAAAAAATGCAATATGGGATATACCGTGTGGGTTAAAATGTAAAAGAAAGATCAAAAAACATTTGCTGTAAAAATACGCGCTAACAGTTTTGTATGTGTAAATACAATCCAATACAACCTTTTTGTGTATCTTTTACCTTTTTGTATATATGAGTGCATTTTTGTTTTACTATATACACAAAAAAGCCGCGGATCTAACACGATATGTTCAGAAGCAATCTCAAGTAAGTTTTGAAGCAAATCCCACTTCTGAATACTTCGGCGCTTGTTAATAAAAACACAAACTAATTCTAAAACTTTTCTACACGTGTATACAAAGAAACGTGAACAAAGTAAATTGCTCTTGTTACAAGTTTAATAATTGTGTATAACATACTCTCAAGAACAACAAAGTATAAAACTCAAGAAAATGTAGATGTAGGTAGGGTGGGTTCAACATGTCTTGTTGTTCAGTGGCGACTACAATGCCTGGCAATGTCATTATATTAACTGAATAAATTATTTCTATTTTAAACTTTTAACTAAGCGGAACAGCTTGCGATAGTGTTACTGTAGGTGTGAGCAGAGACAATGCGAAAGTTGTGTACAATGTGGCTATAGAACAAGAAGTTTCAATAACCGTTCAGTTTGTCTGTAGTTAGCGAGGACAACACGATGCTATGCCACAACTTTATGTTCATTGGAAACGTTCATTGAATGGCTCGGGGATCAGAACAAACTAGTTATTGTGACTGTGTAAAAGTTACCGCAACGGTTTACTGTTTTCATTTTATAAAGAAAAAATAACACGGACGGTCACAAGGACTGCCGACAGAAGTGAAAACTCAAAACAGGTGAGAAGGCGCGATAATAGTACAAAAAATATGAATTATCAACTAAAATTCACTTTTGTAACTTACAATAAAGTCCAAAATTGACTACAAAAAATTATTTAAAAATAAAGTTTGTTGGAACTGTTCCAAAGGCAAATAAGCATGTTTTTTTTTCTCTGGGACATTATTCACATACGACCATATCACAAACTAAGCAGAGCTTGTGCTATGGCAACCAGATAACTGATATACTACATATACTACTTTTTCTTTCGTAAATACATATTTAAATAGATAATTACACCCAGGACTCAGGACAAACAGACATGTTCATGCACACACAAATGTCTGTTCTGGATAGGAATCGAATCCACGAGGTTGCGCATGTTGTTCACGCGAACCGTTTAGGCTTGGGCTGTCACTCATTACCCGTTTAGCATTCCGATTATAGAGTGCCCGAGAGGGCCGAGCCTAGGCTCGATCGGTTGCTATTATCGATTAACAATTGCACAGAGACGAAACTTAACGAGATGTTATCCTAATTTACATAACACTTCTACTACGCGTTCTTAAACAATAGTGGCGCCATCTAGTCCACTTATCCACTAAAGACTTGATGACACCATGTTATTCACTTATAATATGTTTTCGGTTTTACAGATGTACATTTTATTGATTTATCAACAATGTAATGAAGTCATTGGTTATTGTAGTTTTATAAAAGGTAAATTGGTATAATACGCGTTGAATTCGATATTCAATTTGTGAAATGCTCGTAGGTTTTATTGAAACTGTATACAACGTTTATACAACAACGCAAAATATTTTATAAAAACTCAATTTACATTTTTGTCTCGTTCGACAAGAAGTATAAGTAATGTATAACATTTATTCTTACATCTGCTACCACGTTCTAACACACTGTTCGTGATTACAAAAGATTTTCCAAACGGCAGCGCTTCCTGCTATCCTAAAGCGTAGATCTTGAACCACTTTAGATAATTCGCGTGAAAGAAGCAAATTGCTTCACATTTCCAACTGGTTCTTAAGCAGTATGTTTCACTTATCTTGTGTCTGACTGAAGATAAAAGATTCAAAGTTAAGTGCTTTGCAGCTAAAATTAAAATTTGTCCTCGCACAAAAAATTTGGTATTTCAAGTCAAGTTGTAACTATCACATCAAAGCTAAAAGAAGTCTATCCAGTTGATTGATCGCTTCAAATGAATTATACGAATTATTAGAAACTGCTTTGAGTTTAATTTTACAACTAGCTGATCCCGCGACTTTCTCCGTGTGGAAATCAACGAAACAATATCACCCTAACAATCCTTAAGTTCAAGCAAATCTGGACGTCACTATACATATCGTGCACTAGCTAGGTCTTACTTCTATTGTGTCTGTACACTGTTGCCAGCGGGCCTCTGGGCTTTGTCAGTGACTCGGACTTCACAAAAAACTTTTTACACTGTGAATAATATTGCAAAAACGACCCTGACCGCTTACTTGCTTCTGCGACTTGTAGAAAATGGGAAATCGGTTTTGAATCCGTATGTAACATTGATTACAGACGGAAAATTTTAGCTTATTTGATCCGAAAATAGGGTAAATATTCGATTCAATTTTAAAATAAACACGCGACGGCTAAATTTTCCAACTCATAATAAATTTCCATAAATCGGCAGCGCTGTTTCACTCGTCCGCCGATAGCAGCGTGTCATCGTGGACACATCGCTTCCCATTCCTGACGCCGCTGCCAAACGATGTGTATTTAAAGTCTATTTCATATATTCTGCAGAGTTTACTTTAAAATACTACTACAAAATAGTTGTATTTTTGACTGCTTAATTGTTGTCAACCAACCCAATACAACACGTGATCATATTATAGTAACTTATGTTCTCTTATAATTTAAATTTGTAGTTTAAACTAGTAATCCGGTAGTCATCGGTAGTACCACTAATTATATTGATCCGACCGCTGTCTTACTTCATAGGAACATCCAACATATATATATATATATATATATATATATATATATATATATATATATATATATATATACAGATAAGATTTTTTTCTGATGTACCCTAGTACCTTAAACACGGCATTAATAATTATGGATAAAAATTATTTATTGACCTGTAGCTTGAGCGAGCGGCGTCGCCTCGCGGGTACTCCGCCGTCGGCCGTAGCACAGTGTACGGGGCGTAGCAGGGGCCGTCCCGCGGCCAACTGTCAAAACGATCCCATAATTCTTCATATTTTGCATTTTGTTGTCTTACATTTCATCTCTATATAAAATACTACCTATATTTAAAGAATTTATATTCATTCTTATAAGAATAAAGCAATGCAAACAAGAATAGTCGACAACTAGCGCCATCTATTAAAAGACTATCACAGCACAGACAGCATTAGCGTGCTGCTGATTCGAACCCCAAAAATTCTCCCTCAGCAAAAATCGTCTAATGTGCCTATAGAAGTTTCCACTTCAAAAAATTTATCTTAAATACATATTCTACACATGCGTGTTACATTACATCCTGTTACAATCTTATTTACAGCAGTCGCTGTTGCCCGCAATCAGCATAGATGTACTTACTGTGTAACAATTATTATTTACCGGCGGATGTTATATTGCATTTGTGGAGTTGAATATAAAACAGTGAGATAGGTGACATTTGTCCACTACTTGGCGTAGACTCCATTGATCACCACAAAGATGTCCTGACGCTCTCATCCAATGGACCCCTGTGACTTGACCAGCATCGGTCCATCGTGTCAGAGGCCTACGCTGCGTCGCCCTGTGCTTGGCCGCCATTGGCCTATCAACCAACTTGCGTAGCGTATCACAAAATATTTTGTAAAAATAATTTAATATCATGCTACTACGGCATTCATTTAATGAGACAAAAATATATAAGACATAAGAGGTTCTAGAAGTGTTTCAAAGGACGAGGAACAAACACTTCCCGAGCGCGAGTCTCGACTCTCAGACGAAACGAGGAAACTTCTCCTGTTCCGGCGTACGAGAGCCGCTTGAATGTTTCATATCACTCGAGCGCCGATCGAAGGCCTCACTTTAAGGCTCTATTGACAAATATTGAAGTATTCACGAGATGCTGAAATGATGTTAAAAGACCTTTAGTTCCTGTTACGTGATTTCTTATTCAAAATGGCCAACAAATAATGTCGAAAACAAAGACCGAGTATGTTTTCTTTTGTTATTTCTTATTAGGTGTATCAACAGACCGGACTGATATTAGCTTAATTTTTTTTAACATAAAATATATTTATTAATAAATGAAATATCTTTTCAGTTTAATTTTAATGAGTTTCAATTGAATGTAGAGCAGTTTATTCATGAGAACATTATTAACACTGGAAAGTGAATAGAAAGTATTCTAACAAATGGCACGTTGAAACGGCCTGTGTGAACGCTTCGTAGAGGTTTTGTGTAGTTTGGTGACTTGCAAAAAAAAACTGGAGGTCTGTTTACCGACTACAAACAGATGGCGCTCTACATGACACGGATAACGTACTCGCAGTTATTTGTATAAATAAAAAGCACGTTGGTTCGGTTGGACGTGACAACGTCTTATAAATTGATGGATAGTAGGTGGCATTCGCTAGAAATGTAGCGTTACGGTCGGGTCACGCTGCGCTTGAGCCGAGAGTAACCGATCATGCACGACCGATGTGCCGAGTGTCTGAATGTGTGTGAGTGAGAGCGCGACATGAGAGAGAGAGGTAGTAGCGCCGATAGATAATGCTCATTGTTTTAGGAAACGTTACGAAATTAACGTCCGAGCGCTTTGCGCCCAGACACCTGAAATTTTTTAAATTATATTAACTTGAAAAGAAATGTAATTTATTTGTAATTTTTTTTATCGTATTAATAATGAGCTAAAACCGAAATGTTGTGTAAACATTTTCTAATTTACTTCTGTATAGGATTTAAGTCCTGAAATATAAATTATTTGCACTTGCTCAAAAAGCAAGGTTAGATCGACAACCCCATTTAGACTATTTTACTTATATAATCGTAAGTAACTTTTAACATGGGAAGAGGATTGGACGGGGAGGGGGTTGACGGGGAAAAAGAAATATCCTCTTTCCTGTCTATGCCCTCTTCTGTTCATTAAAGGTAGGCAACGTATCTGCAACACATTCGCCTGTTGCAGATGTCTATGGGTAGCGCTCACTTTAAATCAGGTTAACTTTCTCACATTAAAAAAACAACGTCGTAAATGGACGTAAGTTATCAAGTCTGTGGGCCGGTTCTACAGATACTTGGCAACGATAGTTAATTCTTGGCTAAATTGGTTAATTTTAAAACATAGTACTTCGAAATACTTTTTGGCAAAGAGAACCGGTATTAAGTCATAATTTAAAACACAAATACTTTAAAATAGTATTTTTATTCCGGTTTTTTATATGTGAAGTAAATACATTTATTTCATGGGGGTTATAATGCTAATAAATTTAAATAGCCCAAATGTAGACATGGTATATTAGCGGATACGGTTCATTAACAAAGTTGCGGTGTAAAGTTTGCGACCTCCGCAAGTTGCGGCGTCAGGTGGCGGAAGTTGGCAACTTGCGCCAACTTTGACGTAATAATTGAGGTTAAACGGATTTAATGATTATAGTTTAAGACTTTCCATAGCAACGATAAACTAGATCAATTGTACAAGCTGATGACCGCTAATTGACGGCGGTTAAAACTCCAGTTGGTTAACCAGGGTTTTTGTTTTTTTTATGGAAGAAGTTGGCAAACAATCAAGCTGATCACCTGATGTTAAGTGAGTTCTACCCATAGACATCGGCAACAGGCAAATGTGTTGCAGATGCGTTGCCTACCTTTAATGGACAGAGGAGGGTATAGACAGGAAAACGAATATTTCCTTTTCCCCGTTAACCCTCTCCCCGTCCAATCCTCTTCCTGTTCCCATCCTATCTTCATTAGGAAAGGGAAGGGGACTGAAATAAGCTCCTGGCACCTTACTCATCAGACGAAACGTAGAATACTGTACTTCACGCCTGTCTTCTGTGAGGTCGTGGTATTTCAGCGGTCGAGCCGGCCCATTCGTGCTACAGATGTTGTTGTTGCGGACTCTCCCACTGGTTTAAAAGTCTTAGGTTACTACTGATTGATTAAAATTCCCATATAGTACGCAGCTATTTTAAGTAATTATTAGTTCAGTAAGTTAATTAAGTTCAATTCTCGTTCACATTTTATGAGCTTTTGCCAGATATATATTGATTCGTTTAGACAAAGAGTATTGACTGCCACCAGATTAACTATACGCGTGTGTTCCTTTCTTTACATTGTTCGGATAAAGTTATATTTTTTACGGTGAATTGATATTCCGGTCGACCTCTGACCTAAAAAAACACCGTTTATTTTGCCAGCACTCTCTACACATTTTATATTTTGTTATCTGTAAAAAAATCGTAAAGTCGTCTGTCGCATCGCAAGTTAATGAAATTCCGAAACAGCTCAACAAAGTGAGCGGGAATTTAATTTGGTTCTGAAGCTCGTGACGCGCACCGCAATCAAAACGACTGGCGAACTGAAAGCCTTGCTAACACTCGAAGATTTCATTATATTCAATTAATTATTATGTACTAGTGACCCGCCCCGGCTTCGCCCGGGTACCACTAATTACGTTGATCTATATAAGCACAGGAATGTGCCAATCTGGACAATCCCTGTAAATTTCATTGAAATCGGTCCAGCCGTTTCGGAGTCTATAGGTCTATAGGAAACATACATACTTCGATTATCATACTATTTTTTTTTTCATTAAAAGTATCCTATGTTACTTCTAGTACTTCCAAGAATATGTGTACAAAGTTTCATGATGATCAGTTGAGTAGTTTTCGCGTGAAGGCGTAACAAACATACATTCGCTTTTATAATATTAGTAGGGATATTTTAAAATAGGTATATTTTTAATGAGATAGCATGAACTAAAATTATTTACATTTTGATTTTTGTTTATTCTAAGAGCTATTTAGTAGTTTTCATTACAAATTGATTGATTCAGTTTCATTTAACTGAAGCGTCTACTATAATGTACTACTCTATATGTCGTGAGTCGTGACCTGATTGCAAACTGTGTAGCCAGATGTATGTATGTGACGTAATGAATGTAGTCCTTATGAATAATAAAACAAGCATTCATATTAGTACTACAAATGTGGATACTACAAAATGATAAATAAATATGCGCTCACGCCCGTAACCCAAAGGTGTAGGCCGAGATCTCAGATTAGATCAGATCATGGATTTCATGGCCCGATCCTGGCGTACCTCTCTTGCTTCTTCCACATTCTATATCTACGCATACATGCTCGTCTGTTAAGGGTGCTCCTTATATCGCCTATTTTTAGCAAGCCACTAATCTGATCCGTACAAGTTCTCCTAGGGTTTTACTGCTTTTCGTTAAGCTCATTTTATTTCTCCTAACAAGTTGTATTCTCATGTATTTCTAAAATATGTAGATAAAATCATGTTATTAAATGATACAATGTTAGCGGCCCTGAAGATTTTTCTTCCAATTCTAAGTTATTAATAGCAATAAAAACCAATAGAACAAATGTATTAAATGCAGTAACTTTGAGTTAAGGAACAGCGAGCGCCAAAGTTTTACGCTTACAGGATGCAACGTGTCGGGAACTGCAGGCGCAGCCGGCCCGGTATTAAAGTGAAAACTGAACTCTACATCGCCACTAAAATGCTGATCTGTCGGAAACTTAAGCTATCCCGCTTAAGTTTGTTTGTAAATTGTGTTCACGATCCTATTTTGATAGTTTCGACTACTGTACTATACTTGAAACCAATAAAAATACATACTTGTTACTATTGGAAGGATTTAGAAAATCTTATCATTTAAGCTTAGTTAATTATGGTAGAGATAAAAAAGAGTTATTGCCTGACATTATATTAAAACAGCCAAGATTCAAGATTCGAAAATATGTCGAAATACACAGTAACCACATTCCGAAATAAACTTGACGGTAGAACTCGGCGCGGCGAGAGACCCGGCGGCGCTACTGTCGCAGCGGCTGGAGCAAGTCACTAAACAAGTTGCTACACTAACGAGCAAACTATTTGTTTGAATATTAACATAGCTGATGAGAATTAATCAACGCGTGCGAACTGCAAATGTTGAATTATTAAACGACAACACTTTTAAATAAAATAAAATATTAAAGTTCTAAAAATGGAGCAGTGGTGGCCCAGCGGTTTAGGCCCCGTCTTACGTACTGTAGATGCGGGTTCTTACCTAGGCAGGCGCTTTACTTTGTTCAATTTATTTCATCACCACTGCTCCAAAAACGGCGAAGGAAAACATTGTGAGGAAACCGGCATGTTCTTAGACATTATTAGACCAAATTCGAAGTCATGTGACATCCACCACCCGAACTGGGCCAACGTGGTGGATTACAGCTCATTCCCTCTCTCGGAGAGGAGGCCTGTGTCCCTGCAGTGGGGAACATTCTAGATAAAGTCGATTTATTATTGACTTATTGTGTCATTTATTTATATTTAATACAAATTTTTTTATAATATACCTTAAAAAATCCACCAAAACAACAGACATTCTAAAATATATTATGATCCACCGGCTGCGGAGTCCTTTTATTTCAAGCAACCAGTGGTCAGGGTTACAGAGAGAGGAACTTTCTCACAATGCGGGCAGACTCTAAAATTACCGCTTTTTGTATCAAACCCTTAACCCAACCGTCTAGCGAGAGCTTCTTAAGATGTTGGTCAAAGCTCTTCGCTAAAAGTCCGTTCACTGACACGACCACCGGAATAATGGTAGTCGATTTCATACCCCACATGGCGGTAATCTCGTAAGTCTCTAAGTACTTCATCAACTTTTCTTTCTCAGCTTTGACGAGATTTTCGTCATGCGGGATAGTGATATCGACCAACATTACACGACTCTCAGATCGGTCTATTATCACAATATCAGGTCTATTGGCAACAATATTCCTGTCTGTGATAATAGATCGATCCCAGTAGAGCGTGATATGACTATTTTCCAGAACTGGTGATGGCTGGTATTGGTAATACGGTACCTCAGTATCCACAAGAACATATTTAAGGGCAAGTTGCTGATGGATGATCTTGGCTACTTGGTTATGTCTATGCAAGTATGCACCGTCCGCAAGACGAGAACAGCCGGAGACAATATGTCTAATAGATTCACCGGGACGACGACATGCCCGACAAATGTCAATCGTCCCGTCCTTTAGAATATGCCTCTGGTAGTTGTTCGTTATGATGACTTCGTCCATAATTGCAAAGACAAAACCTTCTGTTTCCCCAAAGAGGTTACTGAAGCGTAGCCAAGCCACGGAGGATAATTGGTCCACATCAGGCCCTGTTAGGACGCGATAGAACCTACCGTGTAGCTCCTTACCCTTCCATACACTGATGCGGTCTGAGACACTTCGTACCTGCAGCCTACGCCAATTCGTGGTAGCCAAGGAAAGCGGTTTGAGTCCTTTGTCCACTGCTACAACATCCCGATACATCTCCACGTTCACCTTAAGGAAGTATTCCCTGAGATTACACACCTCACGGTTATGTAGGTTTTTGACATTTAAAAAGCCACGACCCCCACATTTCTGTGGGATGTACAATCTCATTACAGACGAACGTGGATGATGCATGCGATATGCTGTTAGCAATCGACGAACTTTTCTGTCCAAGGCATCCAGTTCTGTTTGAGACATCTCAGTACGCCAAAAGAGTAGGTTAAGATAGGCACGACCCAGCTATTAAATGCACGGCTCTTGTTTCCACCTGATAAAAGACTTTTCAGAACTTTTTTCAGGCGTCCGAAGAACCGCTCACTTACCAGCTGTTTCATGCACTTATCATTAATGCCTACTGCTTCTGACATACCAAGATATTTGTAGCTTTCAGCCTCCGACAGAGAAATGAGGCACACATCCTGAGAGAGCTGCAAATTCTCAGAAGTCGCAATCCTCCCCTTCTGTATATTTATGACCGCACACTTGTCAACACCAAATTTCATGCCAATGGCCTTGATAAAATTGTCGGTTATTTTAAGCAACGCCATAAAGTCAGACTTTTTAGATGCGTACAACTTGAGGTCATCCATATACAGGAGGTGTGATATGATCTCTCCTCCTCTGCGGAGTCGATAACCTAGCTCTGAACTCTTTAATAGTGTGCTTAAAGGGTTCAGAGCCAGGCAAAACCACAATGGACTCAGACTGTCACCTTGGAAGATTCCACGCCGAATTCCAATTCGATCAGAGGAAGCAGAAAGGATACCCCGTCCTGGATGAAGAAAGCATGTGGTCCACTGACCCATGCATGAGTCAAGGAAAGTGCGGAGTGTTGGATGTACTTTGTATACTTCCAAAACTTTGCTTAACCATCCATGGGGCACCAAATCATAAGCCTTCTTATAATCAATCCAGGCCATAGAAATATTCTTTCTGCTTCGTCTAACCTGTTGGCAAATAGCCATATTGATGAGGAGGCAATCTTTGGTGCCACGACATGGCTACATCCATTCTGACTTGCGGACAAAATATTATTTGCACTTGTGTGTGTGATGTAAGGAGCTTATAGATGGTAGGCAAGCAAGTTATTGGTCTATAATTTTTAGGGTCCGTAGCACAGCCAGATTTATAAATCAGATGTGTGACACCGGAGGTCATAAAAACTGGGAGCGTGCCCAATTCAAGGGCTTCTTGAAATTGGGTTGGTAGACGCTCATGTGAACTGTGGAACCACTTCAGCCAGAAGTTGTGCTGTCCGTCTGGACCCGGACTTTTCCAGTTTCGGACCGATCGAACTGCACCACTCACATCGGAACCTGTGATCATCACAGGTTCCATTTCAGTGATTGATTCACATGCGCGTCTAACAACATTAAACCACTCTCCCTCAACATGTTCGACAGGCACCGACCAGATACCATTCCAAAATGCAACAGTCGAAGCAGAATCTGGCCGATGCATATCTTTCAGTTGGTTTTGTGGTTGCTCCCAATTGCGGTACACACATCTTTGATCTCTTTGGAACATGCGATTTTGAAGATATCTCTCAGATCTTTCTCTGTACCTTCTTATGCGATTAGCCCAAGCGAAGACTTTTTGTTTCCAAGAGTCTATGCGTTCCGTGATACCAGACATATATTCACTGGGTCTGATATCAGTCCCAGCAAACGCCTGATTCACGAAACGCATAATCTTTGGGCGCTTGGTACCCGCTCGGAAACAAAACAGTTTCGCTATGAGTCTTCTAGCTATATTTAAGCGACGCTCAATCCTATATCGCATAAATCTAGACTAGAATCCACATATGGTGATAACAGGCGGTCTACAGCATTTACTAAATACATATTCCGCCTGTTAACGGACAATCGCGGTAAGTGAGGTCTGCTATTGATTGATAAGGATCTATACTTTAAAATCGTATCCTCCAAAGTACTCCTCAAGCGCTCAATATCCTGATCACTAACACATACAAGAGGTATTGGATTGGATACACTTGGATGTTCCGTTAACCCTGCGGCGTCCTCAGAGACCACAGGGGTATCGATGCATACTTCAGCATCATTGTGAAGGGGTCGCGCTTCGTGACGGAGTCGCTCAAGAACAGAGTCATCCAACAGGTGACATCGTTGCATGGCTCGCACTTGATCCGATAATCGTTGGGAAGTCACAGACACTGTTGGATGAAGGGTCTGAAACAAAGCAAGCATTTTAGGCCTGTACGCCGTAAGGTTAGTTCCCCCCCCCCCTTGTCGCGCCAAAGTAGGCCCGCATGTCACTTTCATTTAAAGTATCCCAACTCATGCGGCGCACTACACCACTGGATGCGGGAGCCATGGGCAGAGAATTATTCTCCGAAGATTCCAAGCGAAATCGTATTTTATTTATTGTTATTATTAAACATCTTTGTAACAATTTTCTATTATTCTTAAGGAGAAGCTTAGTAAACTCTAAGTAATTTGATGATGCATCACTTTATTGATACAATTATCATAGTTATACCTAGATAGGAGATACATTTATCATTAGTAAGTAAAATAAAGAAATCAATACCAATGGTGCCCTTAAACTGCTTTTTATAAATCACAGTTTGTCAAGCACATTAAAGTTAAGTCGCAGTGGGCACGAGTCATAGAGTTCCTTTGTGCAATCTGTGAGCGGCGCTCAGGGTGAGGTCCAGCGACACAATCAGTCGCCTGCAGCATAACGAGCTTCGTTACCGCAGTGACGCAACCTTACTGTCAAAGTAACAATTTGTAACAATGATATAAAGCAAGTTCAACAACTACGAAATGATACTGGAAGAGGTACAGATCTGTTAGAAAATTGTGTATTGAACTAGTTTTATTAGGTACTGGCAGAAATTGGGAGGAGTGTGGCTCCTTTCTTCCAAATAGATCGATAATCTCGAGTTGGATGGATAACTCTTTCTTCAAAACTACCATGTATTTTCCGAATAGAGTCAAATTTAGTTTACATAAGTTACAAGACAAGAAACTTGGTCGATTTTGATATACATATGCTTCGTTGAAATGAAATTGAACTATTGGAGTTTGAGAAGTGAATATGCTTTTTTAAACTGTAGAATAACACAAGTCTTTCAAAATAATATTGCATTGCTTAGGATTTTTCCCTTGACGGGGAGCTACCGCGCACCGCGCTCTACTGTAGGGCTTCCTGCACTATTACCGGCTGCGGACCTTAGCTTTGCAAGATTAGATCCTATATATATATTCAATACATTTTGAAATATTAAACCAATGACCAACCAGTTCAAGGGAAAATTAATATCATTACATATACATTTTATAAAAACAAGAGATGTCTCGATGTGAGTGTCAATTGATACTCGGGTAGTTTACAAATATATTAATTAATGCTTATTTAAAGTACAACTGAAAGTCGTATTTAATTAGCAAGAAACTTGAAACGAGAGGTTTATAAACGTTAAGAATAAAATGAATTAAACTCAAAATTAAACGGTTTAGGAAAAAATAATTTAATTATAAATCCGACCTACTTCCATAACCTTGTGGTATCAAATGGTTGAATTTAAAATGTGATTAGTGCACTCGGCACTGACGCTAACTGGTGCGGTTAATGTCATTCCTGCTCTCAGACTCGGATACGTCTTACTGAGATCAAAGCGGCCGCCAAGCCAAGTAGCAATCTGCGGAGAGAGGGCCTTGAGGTTACACTTTTAAGAGAGGCCGCAGAACAGTTGTTTATTGTGATTTTATTTTATTTAATCGCTCTTGTAAATATATATATATATATATATATATATATATATATATATATATATATATATATATATATATGTGATCGCAATATTAATTTGTATACGGAATAAAACATTTGCGTTGACTTTGATATGTTGTGACATGAACACCCACTATGTTTAGCGACGTGAAATATTAATGAGACGGCTGACGCTTCTAAAAGCTATATACTAATATACCAAGACTGAATGTATCTACAATAACACGATGCAATGTTAAAGTATTGTATATTAACCTTAGTTAAGACTACGTTTTTTATATATATTTTGTTTTATGGAAGAAGTTGGCAAACAAGCAAGCAGATCACCTTATGTTAAGTGAGCGCTACCCATAGACATCCGAAACAAGTAAATGTGTCGTAGATGAGTTGCCTACCTTTAATGGACAGGGGAGGACATAGACAGGAAAAAGGTTATTTCCTTCTTCCCGTTGACCCCCTCCCTGTTCAATTATCTTTTCGTTACCATCCTATCCTTACGAGGAAAGGGGGGGAGGGGAAGAGGACTGAAATAAGGCCATCGGCACCTCACTTATCAGACGAAACGCAGAGTACTTGACGCCAGTCTTCTGTGAGGTCGTGGTATTTCACCGATCGAGCCGGCCCCTTCGTGCAACGGATGTTGTTGTTTCTAACCCTATCAAGGTAAAAAAATCTTTTGCATTAAGACTTCAATGCATAATTTTAAAATTAAAAGCAATGTGCTGGTCGTAATAGTTACTTGTTGGTTTTATTTTGCACTAGTGATCCACCCCGGCTTCGGCCGGGTGGTCCTTTCAGGATCTATACGCAATACACACATCGCCTTTTATATACGTATATACTAAAAAAAATATCCCACGGTAATCGTACATTTTTCCGGGGCAAAAAGTGGCCTATAAGCTATTCCATACTATAATCTAACTGTGTGACAAATTTCACCCAGGTCCGTTAAGCTGTTTTTGCGTGAAATAGTTACAAACATCCATACATACAAACTTTGGATTTTATAATATTACTATAGAGTATAGACTGAACGCGCGCCATCTAGTGAAAATAGAAATAAACAAACATAATGTTAAGTCTATTTTATTGTTACTAACAAATATAATAAAGTAACGATAACGCAGCCGGCAGCAATTTGCTTTCATTAAATGTTGAAGTTTGGACTACAGCCAACTACTTAATTGCTGTACAACGCGGCGTCGTTTCGTGTCGGCCGTACTACTAAAGTTCGTAGCACGCAATGTAACGTTTACATCGCAACAAAATTAAATTGGTTGGCAATTATGTCGGGAGCTGAAATTTGTGCTATCTATAAACATATCTTAAATTAAATTACGCTAATAACTAGTTTTTATACAAGCGCTGTATGCTATGTGTACGCTCTGAACATAGTAAAAAACTGCTTAATATATTGGATGAACATTACCAATCGAATTCCTGGTTGTTGTGTAGAAAAAGGCGGCGAAAATCAAAACACAATGCAAAGGCGACGGGACTTCGACCAAAAACATTATCATGTCCGCGTAACACAGAACAGATTACCTTAAATTTGCTTTAAGCTAATTTGTTATAAATCAACTAATTTAGATTCACCTGAAAGCAATTATTTTGCGTAGCCGCTACGGGCAGCCTGTGGTTTTACACTAATTAATTCCATTAGTACACTGTCGAAATACAGTGAATATTTATGTTCGGAATATTTTAAAGCCTACATTTTGATATAGATTCAATTAAAAAATCCATGCGCTTCGTTATAATTGTATCGCGTTGACACGGGACCATGGGACCCTTTCATCATCAACAAGGATCGTCAAAGAGACCAGTTTCCTTCTGCACTCATGGCTGTGGCCTCCCGCTTCCTTGACCAGCCATTCATGTTGTTCGCTGCTCATCATTTGGTCCTAATATCCATCTGTAGTTCGTAGTATATCTATAGGGTTACATAATACCTTCCCTATTTGTTTTAAAATTAGTGTTTTATAGCCGTTTTTAAGCTTCCAGTTCTAAATATTCACTGTGTATACGTTTTTTTAAAAAACAAAATCTCAAGTAAGCCCTAGGTTTTTATATATCATCAGCGTATATCGGTACACTACACATTCTTTTTTTGTTCCGTATTCTATCCCTTCTATCCTAAACTGGGAAGCTTTTTATTATAAAACGCACAGGTTATATCTTTTAAAAAATGGTGATGTGACAGATAACATTATATTATTCGTACACACAACCCAAGTATTTATTGAATGAAATGAATAGCGTCCTACGCGGCAGGGCATTATTACTTTTATTTAAATCTTGAGCTTGTTTAATATTTAATATAATATTAAGTATCTTATTACGGCACAGAACACAATTGTAAGGATAACAACGCTCGCTGTTAGCCACTCTACATGTTTTAGTAAGTACATATTTTTTATTCATTACCCTTGTCAGGCGCACGTGGCCGCGGGAGTAACATATACCGTGTTGGATTTCACAGAAAACTACAGATAAACTTACAACAATTTTTTTATTTCTTTATAAAAAATAAACTCTCCTAATCCGTACAACCTTCTACTTTCTGTTTAAGATTTTAATATCTAAGATGAATGAATATAAGAAAAAGTATTGTGACTTATTAAATACTGGCTAGTAAGAAATACTGGTCGTATGTCTTCTCAGAATAGAAACAGAATGGAAGGGTTGGGTCTACTGGAATGGAAATTATCGCGGGATTGTTATCAAAGGAGAGATAAATGCCGATCAGCTAATGACGAATCTGAGGGGAAGGGATGACCAGTAGCGGTCCTCGTGACATTGGACTATATCGGCAACAGAAATGTTTTCGTCACATCCATCCATCATTGTAAGTTTGTTTGTTACGCTTTCACGCGATAACTACTCAACCGATCATCATGAAACTTTGTACACATATTCTTGAAGGTATTAGAAGTAACATAGGATACTTTTTATGAAAAAAATAGTACATAAAAATCGTATGTATAGACCTATAGACTCCGAAACGGTTAGACCGATTTCGATGAAATTTACAGGGATTGTCCAGATTGGCACATTTCTGTGTTTGGTAGCGATCGGATCAACATAATTAGTGGTACCCGGGCGAAGCCGGGGCGGGTCAACTAGTTGATAATAAAACAAGACAAACACAACCAATTAATCCTGAAGAGGGTTGGTCAAGCGGCCGGTTGTAAAAACTGTAGCCAAAACCAATACAGTATGGGATTACGTTCTTACTGTGCCGACCCCACATGAGTAGGAAAAGGGCAAGGATGATAATGACTGGCTTTTACACAATAATGTATCTATAAAGTAAAAGTAGTAGTAGGAATGATTTCTTCAAAACTCAATCTTACCTATACGGACCCGACAGCTGTAATGATAATGTCAAACTCTGGTCCTTCCGAGCTGCGCGTGTAGTCCACAATATGTACGTAACCGTAAGTAATAAATACGAAGGTACCATGAGATAAACTGGTATAGATTAATTCGAAGCTCGTGATTTCCTGAACTAATTTCCTTTGTAGGTACCCGAACAAGCGGATTCAATTCTGTTAGTGCACCGCAATGTAAAGCTCGCACCACCTGTGCACACGCAATCAGAACTCTGCGCACTGCCTTACATTGAAGCTCGTACATGTATTTAATAGGTCATGACCCATTTCGCAATTAAAATAAATATACGCTCACGCCCGTAACCCAGAAGGGTAGCCAGAGATTTGGCGCGATCCTGGGACACTTCTCTCGCTTCTATCTCTTCGGTTACGGGTACTCCTTACATCATATCTCCATACATTCTTTAGTATGTTACTAATCTGATCGATATAAGTTCTCCTTGGACGTCCCCTGCCAACGCTGCCACTCACTTTGGCAACATAAATTTGTTTCGTTACTCTCCCTTCAACATGCCCGAACCACCGAAGCATACTGTTAACTTGCTCAGTAAAAATTTCCGATCTTGGCTGAATAGCTTGCAGGGTCGTTGACGTTTTTACTTATTTGTGTATAGATGGCATTACTGTCTCTCGGTGTCTATGATTTGGTGTTCTTGCTGTGCAACATCTTGTTACTTAAAATAAAATAAATTAAAAGATTTTTTCACTTTTACTTAATTAATAAGTACTAATCTTAATTCATATTCTTCTCAATTCTAGTCGCAGCCACTTTTAAGCCACAATTTTAATTAAATGGTTTACATAAATAACCATTTCTAAATTTAAGAACCGTCACGTTTGCGAAGAGGGTTAAGTGGAGCCATTAAGGAATCAAGTGTAAAGTGAACACGTTAATGGTGTTTTAATCGCTGCAAGGCCGCTCGGCGCTCAGCACGACAACGGAATACCATTGTTAATTACTTATAAAATAACTGCAATAAGCCTAAATAAGTACCAATGACAGGAAGCTCGCATAAGTTGACTTTGGTTAATTCGTATTGGCTTCTAATAACACTTTACGTCTTTATGCGTTTCAGTCGTTAGACTAGTGTACGGTGCGGAAATAAAAAGTGGCTAGTAAGCTCACAATGTGGTTTGGTGTTAATATTTTTTGTGTTTGGTAACACCAAAATAAATGTCTGAAATAATTGTATTATTTTTAATTGATGAATTTGAATTGCAAAAATGTAATTTGATATCCCCCCCCCCAACCCTTCAGCATCCGCCTAGCACAATACCTGTAATTGTATTCATGTATCCGGTGATTGGATGTGTGTCGGACCCGTGCAGTGTTCACGGGGCAGTGGCAATTTGCATTTCCAATTTATTCTCCGAAATAGAAATCTGAATTGTGTCACCTATATTACTGTCGATTTCCCTAATTCAAAAACAATATAAATAAATAAAATTATTAAAACTATCGTGAGACATTATCAATAAACTTTTATGAAACGGCTTTACTCACGTTCGCGTTTTTCTCGGTGTTTTGTACCGACAAGTTTCGGACCTGTCGGAGGTCCTTCACTGCAGTGCGAGGCGCGCCGCGACCGCGAATTAATAATAATATTAATACCGCTCACCCTGAAGCTATCCTACTGGTAACAAGGTTTTGTAAAAAGAGATTTAAATGTTGAAATCAACACTTTAAGGCATTGGGATCGTCATAGCCAAAGTTATTTCTTGGTTTAAATGTGACTTGGAATTTTGTACAGAAATGTCTGTTATTACGTAGGAAAACACTAAAACATTTAACCCAACATAAGTTGACTTTAAAACTATATGATAAATATTAAATAAATAAATAAATAAGTGATTTATTGCCATCGAAAACAGATTTACATAGAAAAAAGTAAAATTACACTGTTACAAATTATGGCAATAGGGGGTGATTCAGCTTTGTCCACACGGAATGACGATCCCGTGTCACGCTGGTTTTCAGCCACCCCCTTCCCTTAGATGTTGCGGGAATCAAGAAGTCCGAGGGGTCGCCATAGTCACCATTAGTGTTAAACTTGAAATCACATAAAGTTCTTGTTAACAAAAAAAAACTTAGAGATTAGAATTACAACAAATATATATATATAGCAAAAATAAGAAGATTATGGTAATAACATTAGACAATAGGCTCTTGCAGGCGTTTGTGTGCGCGCGCGTTTGTGTGTGTGTGTATGTGTGTGTATATGCATGTGTGGGTGAGTGTGTGTGTGTGTCTGTGTATATGTATGTGCGTGTGTTGTGTGCGTGTTGTGCAAATTGTACCTTATATTTATTATTGTGTGGAAATACGGGTGTCACATTTATGTTGGTAGGTTGGTAGTATTTGATAGCTATTAACTAATAAACTATTGTTTTCAATTAAAAAAATCTTTTAGGTTTACATATCGCCAGTATGCATGTTTCACGCTTCCTGCAGCAAGTTCCGCCTCTGCAATGCTGATTTATATTTGCATTTGAAATAGTAAGTGCTCACTTTCTTCCTGAGAGGGGGAGGAAGGTCATTCCATATCCTCGCTGCAGCAAACTTGAAACATCCTCCATACCGTGCTGACTTGTGCTTTGGAATCTTCAACAGATTCCACGTAGCTTTGCGGCTTGTGTGCGGAAAATCTTTTTTCCATACAAGTTTTTCGAACAAGTACTCTGGATTCCTACTCCAAATTACCCTCTGAACAGTGCAGGCATAGTGAAGCTCCCTTCTTGCTTTCATGTTAAGTATGCCTTTTCTGTTCAAATATGGGGTAATGCACTCTCTTTTAGGCACGTTGAAGCAGAATCGAATAGTTGCATTTTGTACTCTTTGTATAGCTCGTTCTGTTTTAATATTTATTCGCGGACCGTAGATTGTGCTGCAGTAGTTGAACTGAGAAAGGACGAGGGACTCGCAAAGAAGTGTACGTAATTCTTCTTTAATGTATGGCCTGATCTTGTAAAGCATTTTGAGCTTGAAGAAAGCTGATTTAATTTTGTTGCTTACATGTTCGCCATATTTTTGTTCCTCGTCCATCATCAGACCCAAATTACGCGCACAGGTTACTCGTTCTACCGCTACATCATTAATGACTACTTTCACATCGAGTCTACCTCATTTTTTATCTGTTTCTTAGTCCCAAATAACATAATTTGAAACTTAGAAGGATTTAGAACTAGAGAATTATTTTGGGACCAGGCATAGACGTTCCTCAAGTCATCATTAATTTTGGCGATAGCTTCGCGTGTATATTTGCTATCGAAAGAGTAATACAGTTGCGTATCATCTGCGTATTGGTGGTACTTGCAGGATTTTATCTGCATAGGTAAATCAGCTGTGAAAATAGTAAACAGAATTGGGCTTAATAAAGAACCTTGAGGTACCCCCCGATGAATAGATTAATTATTAAATAGTGTTTAGCTTAGTCTGGACAATCGTCGGTTAAAACAAATTGCAAGGGACTCAGCTTGTTGGGTATATTTTATTTAAATCACAATAAATTACGTTTTCATTTATGTAGTACTTAAAACCTCTTTTCGGAATCATGGCAAATCTTTTAATTAATGACTGAAATAAATTTACAATCAGTACGGAACGTGGGCGCGTTATTACCCTTTGAAGCTACTTAGTAAACACTTCGTGCCATCGCATTCTGAGATCACATTGTCTCCGGAATTACATGAAATAATAATTAAATACAAATCAATTTAAATAAATATTTAGCGATTCTTTTACCCAACATCTATCTCCTAGTTGTCGTCTCATTCTATTAGAAATTAGTTCCATTATTGCTTTAGCTTTTAAAATTAACTTTCGGTGAAATCCTGTCATCTATTACCTGCCATGTTAGTGTCTTAATCCGAGCGACGTTGAAATAAATCACAGAAATAGTCACATGAGCCGAAAATTACGTCGATAACATCTCATGACTTTGTTTTTCTCTCTAACAATTCTTAAACGGGATTTTCAGTTGTTTTATCCTAATCAAAAGAAAATAATGGGTCCCAGCTGATGGAACTGAAGCCATAGACACATCAGAAGAAATTTTTTTTTTTTATAATCTTCTCGCTTGCAAATAATAAATAACCATAGTAAAAAGTTGTATTTTTTAAAGTATTATAAAATATAATGATTAATGTAGCTAAGGTTCAGTTGCAGCTTAAAGCAGAATAAAAATATCAAAGGATTGTTTTCCGTTAAAGCGATGTATCGAAAGCAAAGCGAAACAATTCGCACCCGATCGTAACCCGAGCTGTTTTAAACAGCGCCTCCCCGACCGACGATGTTATTACTTTTTGAATAAAATAAAGGGGATTTTTTTGGATCAAGATTACATTTGATACATTTTAAATTGGTTGTTTAAGATCAAGATAATGCGACGTAAATTACAATGGTTTATACAGCAAATTAACATGCGATTATACACCGGCTGCCGGCCCGACGCGAAGTGATGTCTTCTGTCGAGTCGAGTCTGCCCTCTACCGCGTCCCGCGCTCCGCGCAGCCCGCTGTGTTGCCCGCGTTCAGCGCGTGCGAGGCGCGAACACACATGTTGGGAAACAAATTGTACCAAGGTCAATATAATGCTAATATTTTAAATAAACCTTATTAACAAGTATAATTTATATACTTGTCGGCAATGTTCAGCTAGAAATAAATTCCAGAGCCGTTTTTATTGTGTCATAAGCCGGAGAATTTATCCGAATACAAGAGGGCAGTAAAATTTGAGCGACATAAAACCTTAAACGAATGGGGACCTTAAAATGTTACGCCACCGTTTTGTGAACTTAAAGCTGCTTGTTACCCGTATCAAAGACAGACAGAAATATCGTGACTAATTTTAATTAATTAATTAATTTATTTTTTAGTCATAACAAAACTGAATGGCATAGTTGAAATACATTCACATTCGTGCTCCGCAGAGGCACCTCCTTTTATGTGAGAATATAAAAAAGTTATTCCAAATTTACACACTGTCTTCTACAGCATTACAATCGGAGGTCCTTCTTTAGGGTGAGTGGGATTCATTCGAGGTCGCGCCCCGTTAGCACTGAAGGACCTCTGACAGGTCCACTTGTCTTGGTACCAATACTGGTTAACGCGTTAGTAAAGCCATTTTAAATAATTAATAGTGTCCCGTGTAGTGTAATGTGAAAGTTTTAATAATTTTATTGTTTACCAATATCCTTACACAGGTTCGACCAACATAAGGCCTATAAGCCTGACAAAATATCTGCAATTCCTCGTCTTGCGGGTGTCCATGGGCGTCGTTGATCACCTCGGTGTTCCCGCAGGTCCTTTATCTTATAAAAAAGATAAAAATACGTAGATATTATTATTAATTAAATAATAATTGCAATTAGGATAGTTTCTCATAACATGGAAGGAGAAAAGTGGGAGGAGTTCCTGTACAGATTTCCGTAGACGCAACCCGCCGTTAAATTAAATTTGTTTTTAAATATACTATTTAGGTACGTGTAAACTGGATTTATTTACTACACATAAGTAAAATGTAAAACACAACAAAATATCAGCGAAATATTTTTTTATTTTTAACTCTACGTGCAATCTTCTTTACCGGACTTTATAACCAGTGTAAATTGCTAATGCGCCTAGCCGCTATCATCACATCGGATGATAAAAAGACACTTACATATTTAACTAACAGACCTGTATCAGAAGGAAATGTGTATTATTAATTGATTTTATTCCTAAAGATATCTCCACAATTATTTTATAACTTCAACATAATTAATAAATTTAATTCGCTATCAGAATTATTTAGTTAGCCATACTTTTAAGTTACGGATGACGTCACGTGGATGTGCAGAAGGTCCCAGCGCATTATCAACTCGCGGGGGTAAGACCAGCTTCAGCCTCAGCGCCTTTTAAAGTTGCTTGTAGAAAGATATAATATTATATTAATGCCCACGGAATATGTATATATAAATATTGTATCGCTTGTATTTTTTTTCTATATTTATAGACGTCTAATAAAAATGCGCTATTAAAAACTCATCAACTAAGTATAATGGTGGATATTCAGGTTTAAGAATTCTTCGACTGTGAAAAATAAACATAATTAAAGCTTTAAGCTAGAATCTTCGCCACAGTGAACTCTTAATAAATGTCAAGGTGGGGGGGGGGGGGGGGTGTCACGGGTAGCGGGGTAGCGGCAGAGGAGGGGGTAGGTCGGCCGACCTCGTGTCTGAGCTCGTGATTTAAGATGTGTTAATCTTTTTATTGAGCACATGTTGAATAGAACATTTATATTTAAACGAGTTTGCTTTTTTCGAGTTTGTTTTAAGACACAGTATTAAACAATTAAAAGAATAGAATTAAGACAGAGACTGAACTAACCCCGGTGACACAATTAATTTAACACCGTAACTTGACAACAGGAACGCAAGGGAGTTCCGATGCCCGCGAGGAATCGCTTTGTTATAGATTTTCCCTATTGTTCTCGATTCTTCTACAGATCTGACGGTGACGTAAATCTGTCAGACGGCAAACTCGCGTCGGTGCTGGCGCGTCGTGCGGTCCGCTGGCCAGCTTTAGTGCTTCTACAATACTATAAAATCGTCTTCCTTTTCTTTTCAGTCTTAAGTCGTCTACTGCTGGGCGTAGGCATGCCTCATTAATCGCTACAAAGATCGTCCCACACGTGACTCCAGTAACTTTGACCAGATCTACCTACGCTGTGTCAACCTGTACGAATGTATAAAGATATTTAATATTAATTCCGAATTTAAGCAGCGAATACGCAACTGAACCTTAAATTTTCCCAAGGGATCTATTTATTCTAAAGCGATATTTTCATCAGTTAGGTATTTAAATCCTGTTCCAAATAGTTCGTCGTGAATGTTGTGTAACGTATGGACAGTAGAACCATTTACCAAGTCGTTCGTTTCTGAAGCTTTATGTTATCTCTCGCGATAAATTGAATATTGCGAAATAACATAGCCAAACGTAAAACAGTATATTCCCTGTTAACGTCTTAAAATACCATTGTCTTGAATTTACCTGAACATCACCTTATCATATCTTTGGCTGTGTATTTTAAAAATCGATGTTTGCATATTTTCTCATGTCAACTAGACAAATTAATTAATAATAATATAAAATAATAATAGATTCATTATTATAAAATTACATCAATAACCCATATCACATCGACATACGTACATAACTCCATTATTCATAATGATTTCTTTTCTTAAGGGTAATTTTACGTATTTTATCGCGTTTTGTTTTACGTTATTTGTTCCCGACGTTGCAAGTACTTTACAGCAGAAGACAGTAATTTGCTGAAGTCCATGTTTTAAACGGCCCGCCATTATACAAGATTTGATAAACCACAAGTCCTCGCAAAAGAACACCGCTTCCTGCCCAGGATGATACGCGAGGCCGTTGAAATTTAAAAAAAAACCATCATAATTTCAATAGCAAAGATGGCTGGACACTATCGCCAGTTTGGGTTCCCGTAATTAATAAAATTAAATACAACGGCAAGACCTCAAGATAATGTGACCTAATTCTGCATAAATCGTGGTAGAAATAAAAAAAATAAGAGCGTACTTTGCCAGTAACTTTGACATTAAGACGTCTGACACCACATCCCCCCTCCACCACCCCGTAACCATGTGCGCTGGAAAGTAATTAAAACGTCGGGAAAATTAAGTAAATAAACGTGATAAAATTAGTTTTATTCCAATCCATTCTAAATATAATGGAAAATCGAAATGAACGCTTACGAAGTTTTTTCCGGAATTAAAATATCAGCTTGTTTCAAAAGCCATAACTCAGTCGAGTTTCAGTATCGAGGTGTCTGGCGCGCACTCGCCTCGTAATTCAACCGCGAATTTCTAGCTATAGTTTCACCAAGCTGGCTAAAGCTCTGCATGAGTTATGGCCCTTCTGAGACACCGTCTTATCACTCTCGATAATGTAAAATATACTTCCCCTTTAACTTTTTTAGTAGGTCTTTGTATAGGAATTCGTATAACTTACACTTTTATGACTGGTCGCTCTGGTCTAAAAAAAATACGTGTTTGATAAATTACTAAACTCGCGCCTTGTTATGTTTTTAATACAGTAACAGCTACTAGGTACTCCTACCAAGCCACGTGGTCATGAATACAAAGTCAAATGTATAACGCTGTCACCGAAATATAGGTACCTATTTACATAAAGGCAATCAGAAACCGCAAAACCAAATTCTATCGTTTTGCATTTTTATTCAGGCGCCATCTATATTTTATTACGCTTAATAACTTATGTATTACACTCGATACTGGTAATCCACGCGATCTCTCTATCCGGTTGACCTTGAGTGTAACGTAAGGATAGATTTGTCTTCATTTTATGGTAAATTTTGCGCAACATAATATACATAATTTATCAGTGGTAGAGTCCGAAACAACTACATCTGTTGCACGAATTTGCCGGCTCGACCGGTGAAATACCACGACCTCACAGAAAACAGGCGTGAAGTAGAAGAAACGTAGAGTACGTTTTAACTGATGATTGAGTTGTAATTTCCCACCCTTTCCTCATACGGATAGGATGGGATCGGGAAAAGGAAATATCTTTTTCCTGTCTATGCCCTCCTCTGTCCATTAAGGCAGACAACGCATCTGCGACACATTTGCTTGTTGCAGATGTCTATGGGTAGCGTTCACTTAACATCTGGTGATTCGCTAGCTCGTTTGCCACTTTCTTCCATAAAAAAAGTAATTTAGTCGAATGACACCTTATACAATTTTTACATCTACTTTTATTGCAGAAAGCAATCTAACGCGTTACTCATTGACAACAATAACGGTCACGCTCGACTGATGCCAGCTGTCAAAGTTTGGGTTGGATATGGGAGAGGAGAGGATCAGGAAGTGAGAAAGTTATTGGTTGGGGTCCCTGAACAACTTACGAACTAAAGATTACAACATTGCGCGTGGTGGTGGGCGAATTTACCGCCGCTTTAAAATTTGTTGTACGTAATAGTAACCAAGATGTAAAATGTACTTTATTATAAGAACTAATTACTGTTCGAGCGGACTGTGGACTATACGGCCCTACATAAGAAATTTTCATTGAAGAGCTTAATCCTTAAGGAAACTTTATGATTTATTTCATTCATAAGTTAGTTATCAACTTTCGTCGATCGATAAGGAATCGTCGACAGCTGCGTGGATGAGTTTGCTGGAATTGTTTTCGATGACTGGAAATAAAGATAAATCTGTTTTTAATTATACATAAAAAATTTACAAGGATAATGAAAACAAACAAAATAATTAAGTGAGAAATAACAAAGTCATATATAACACAACACCAGGTCGAATTATTTCTAATTACATTTCGTTTCACTTTGTTAAGGTTAAATTATTTTTTGAATAACACATCCATAGGGCGCTGGTTCGTCCGGCTCGAAGGACCAAAAATGTTAATTGCTTAACATTATAAAGTTGTTCTTTTTCAAATGTTTGATAAATCAAAGACGGCTTATTCTTCTTTCAGTGAACATTTTTATCTCCTTGTACGTGGCGCGGCCATCTTGCCTAATTATCGTCTACATTAGACATGAAATTGCGTGTCGTACAAAAAGCACGGGCAGGCATAAGCACTGGCGCAGATGTGAAAACTCAAAACAGGTTGGAAGGCGCGACAATAGTTTAAATATAAATAAATAATCAACAAAAATAAGCCCTTGTAACTTAAGAATAGAATTCAATATTGAAACTGTCGAAACTGTTACGAATTCAAATAAGCATGTTGTTCACGCGAACCTGTAAGATACATATTTCCCTAACAAATATCGTCTGACGCGACTAAGGAAGTTTACGCTTCAAAGAAATCAGCAACTGTCCAACTATGTTTTCTTTTAAATCGTACACCATTTTGTTTTTGCTTCTTTACCATAATCCAAATCTTGATCGCTCACCTAAATTTCCTTAAAATCAATACATTTTAAAACACAGAGAAATACTTACAACAGAGCAACTTAGTGAAAATAATACAGTCATAAAGTAAAATGATGCAATCAGAAAAGAGCTAGGAGGTCGGTGTTGCGGCCGGCCGCAGCAATATCACCTCGAGAGCCGTGGGGATTGATCTGTTTGCATAAAATAATGTGATACACAGCTTAATAAAATACATGCGATGAGACAGAACCATTATTTTAAATAATATAAATCTGTAGCTATTGCGTAGCTTCACTACGGATTGGCTATGGTGCGGCTACGTTAAAGCTACAATGTAGCTACGACGTAATGTCTACTTATACTTAGACAATATTCCAACTTAAGCTGGACCCTATTTTAATATGATTGATGTACATTTGGGATTACCTTCGATCTGAATTGTTACTCCATACGAACTTTGATCCCTTACTTTAAGACTTTCAGGGAATGTATTTAGAAAAATACTTTCCTAGTGATAGGCTACGTAATAACTGATATGTCCAGCAACATTTCAAGTCTAGGCCCAGTAGCTCGGGTGGTGTGGTCTAATCAGTCAGTTTTTCTGTATACAAATAGTAGGTATTGTATTGGAAATTCTTCTAAAGACGCTCGTCTTTATATTATTAACAGAAACAATTTTCTACACCAAACGATAAAATCGAACGAAATAGCTTCAGTACCTCGAGAGTCTCATCACGTACACAGAGAGTTGGTCTCGGCAAATTCTTCAAAATGTATCCGTACGTTTCATTAAAATCTAATCTATTGAAGCTAAGTAATATACAGCGTGTTTAGAATTATGAACATTTCAGAACATGATCAGTTACTTAAGTTCCACGCCATCTTCGACATGACAAGATCAAAATTCAGGTGAACATCCCGTATTATTGGATCCCTGCTACCACGGACCAGGTGTGTTTTTTTTAATGAAAGAAATTGGCAAACGAGGAAGCGGATCACCTAATGTTAAGTGAGCGCTACCCATAGACATCCGCAACAAGCAAATGTGTTGCAGTTGAGTTGCCTACCTTTAAAGGACAGTGGCAAAGACAGGAAAAAGGATATTTCCTTTCCCCCGTTTCCGTTCCCATCCTATCCTCATAATGAAAGTGTGGGAAGGGGAATAAAACTGAAATTAGGCGTCTGGCACCTCACTCTTCAGACGACACGCAGAGTACTTCTACTCACGCCTGTTTTCTGTGAGGTCGTGGTATTTCACCGGTCGAGCCGGCCCATTCGTGCAACAGATGTTGTTGTTGCGGTCTCTACCAATCTTGTGTTCGGTTAAATAAGTTAATTGGAGCCAAAGCTACTTAATATCTATTAATCCTTAAGCCATTAAATTGTTTTATATCAATACTAGTGACCCTCGCCGGCTTCGCCCGGGTACCATTAATTATGTTGATCGGATCGCTACCAAACACAGGAATGTGCCAAACTGGACAATCCCTGTAAATTTCATCAAAATCGGTCTAGCCGTTTCAGAGTCTATAGGGAACATACATACTTCGCTTTTTAAATACATTTTTTTTCATAAAAATAAAAAAAAGTATCCTATATTCCTTCTAATACCTTCAAGAATATGTGTACAAGGTTTCATGATGATTGGTGCAGTAGTTTCCGCGTGAAAGCGTAACAAACAAACTTACATTCACATTTATAATATTAGTAGGGATTAAATAAGTCACTACTACCAATGTTCAATTTAATAAAACCATTAAATGTTTAATAGATAAGCGCCTAAATAACTTACCACAGGTCTTTGCATTTCCGCTACGGTGTGCTAAGCATCATTCAAAGCTTGCAAGCCTGCAAGCAATTTTTGAATCTGCTTCCAGCTACCTCTAAGTAACCAACCAGCTTTTAATATTTGCTCAACCAATAAATTACATAGTTTCAATGCAAGAGTGTTTCCTTTTCGACCTTCCACTTGTCCAGAACCTGGCCTTCCAGAAATAAGTTCATTACAAACGTAAAGAACCCAGCAGATGTTTACGTTAGACTAACAAAGTCGCGGTGCGATTGCGCCCATCACCTCTAGTACTCGTTACCTATTCAACTCGACTCTCGACTTGGAGTTATTCCAATGAATATTTCATTCTTTCCGTAGGTAGATTTAGCTTATATTCAATGAGTTTATTTTTAATTTGTAAAGGAGGAGGAGGGTGAGGGAGTGGGATTAATTTGCGTTCGCACTCACTGGTAAGCGGACAGATCCGAACTTGTCGGTACAAAATACAGAAAAACGAACGTGAGTAAAGCCATGTTTATAAAAAGTTACAGGACATGTTTCAACGTAAACGTAACAAAACAGTTTCACTTCAAAAATAAAAATATATTAGTCTAGAGTTTCCAAGATGTATTCATTCAAAACGGACTAACCTTCAAGCCTTTACTGAGGAGCGCTTGAATCAACAATTCTATTCTTAAATGCATTGCTTTGCGCGTCTTGGCGCATTTTCAAAAATTGTGAACTTGTTTTCTAATGCTTGAGTTTTGTATTAAGCATTGCTTAGCTTTAACTTTCTAGATTTATTAGAATGCTGGTCACTTTATTTGTGCTCACTGCAAGAATTTACCAAAAGTAAATCAAAATGTACGAAATATTAATTATAGAAACAGTTTGAGAGATAATTAATACGTAACTATCCAAAGCTGTTACATACCACCAGATGGCTTCATCTGGTGGTATGTAACCGGGACACAAAAGTGAAGCCACTTTAAATCGCCAATTGACGACTTCGTAACATCAAGCTTAGTCATTTTTTTATTTTTTTTGTAGATATTTGTATTAATTTACTAATATATATAATAGAGGAGCAGTGGTGGCTCAGCGGTGTAGGTTTTGGGTTCGAACCCAGGAAGCGCGTTAGTTTGCGTAATTTATTTCATCTCCACTGCTCCAAAAACGGTGAAGGAAAACATCGTGAGGAAACCGGCATGTTCTTAGAACCATCGAATCCGAAACGGCTGGATCGATTTCGATGAAATTTACAGGAATTGTCCAGATTGGCACGTTCCTGTGTTTGGTAGCGATCGGATCAACATAATTAGCGGTACGGGTGAAGCCGGGGTGGGACACTAGTGTAAGTATAATAATGAAGTTTTTTAAACTATAAAAATCTACAGGCACTCATTTTATTCACTGTCCAGAAGTCTAAATAATTCACGATAGCCGGTAGCCGGTCTGAAATTGAATTGATTGGAAAACACCTTGAAAATATAGATCACACAAACAATGCGGTCTACAATGGCCGAAATGTAGGTCAAACCTTCACCTCGCGTCATGTCGGCACCCTGCACTATATTGTATTCGGTGATGTCAGATATGACACACATACTTTCAATACCAACTGTTCTTTGGGTTGAGCTTCAATATAGCATGATAATAATAAAATCTTGTGTTATACTCGCGCTATGGAACGCTTCAGCCTTCAGCCCTTCCTCGTCATAATTGGCGGGGAAATGCTGACGCCGGCCGTGCGTACCCTTTGTCCCACGCACAATGAACGAGGCCTCAGATGTTCGAACGAGAGGTATATTTACAACAAAAAGTTCAACCGTGTGTATCGTATTAACGATCTTTGAATCTATGTGTAACACACACTAATGTAAACGGCTATACCATTTTTTTATTGGGCAGCGCCATGCCGCCCTCCCGTTCCCCCTACATTGATTATATAAATCAGAGGTCAACATATAGTGATATATATATTTGTACCTACAAATTTTCATCCCATTTTAGACCTTTCATACTGAATAGAATTATAAAACTATTTTCTTAGTGCTCGCTTTGGTAAACAGCAATTTTAGTGCAGCTTCAAATCTCTAGGTCCAGTAGCTTGGGCTGTTGATATATCAGTCAGTTCAAGTAAATAATTCATGTTAAAGCGAGTGTAAAATAATGAAAAGATTCTGAGTACGTGCGACGAGTGTCCAATGAATGGATCATGACTTTTGCAAGCTTGCAACCGTTATTAAATCTTTCGCAACCTAAATCCAATTACATTCATCATTCTGCAAGCAGAGCTCGCGCGCTTCCGGGGCCCGTGCGGGACCCGTACGGGGCATGTTAATTGGATTCTTAATACCTATATAAGTCCATGAGGAATACAAAAGATGTTCGTGATGTTTAATTATATTTTAACCTGTATTTTTTTAACCTTTTGAATTCAAATTAAAATCTACATTAGCTGTTTTTTGTAAAAATAAACATATACACGTGCACGGCAGTAACTCAAAGGGGGAGACAGAGATTATTCATCGCGATCCTGGCACACATCTCTTGCTTCTTCTACATCCATACATCTACGCATACAAGCTCGTCGGTTACGGGTACTCCTTATATCGCCCTTCTTTAGTATGTTACAAATCTAATAGATATAAGTTCTCCTTGGACATCCCCTGCCAACTTTGACAGTCCTTTTGGCAATTTATTTATTACACAGTTACATTTTTAGTGTTTTGGTTGGATATAATAGTATATTAAATAATAATAAATCACAATGTTTTCCTTCACCGATTTTGGAGCAGTGGTGATGAAATAAATAACACAAAGTAAAGCGACTGCCTGGGTTCGAACCCGCGACCTACAGTGAGTCGGGATACTCTATTATACCCAGCTATGGTAACTATATCAACCATAAATGTTCGCAGAACAAAAATAACTTTAGCCCCATCTCCGACCCGAGTCGCTGCCTTGGGAGACACCGCTTTTTGCAAGTAGTTGAACTTATTACACGCTACACTCTAAGTTCGCGTGAAGGTTATTTAGAGGAGTTTTACAAGTTGGTAACTTAATATAGTACAGAGAACTTCGCTAAGCGCTTAGTTTTCACGGAACTTCAGTAAAACAGAGCGTGTACATGAGAAATTTTAAGCGGTAAAAGCATTGTAATTGATTTTAAGTTTCATATAGCGGTAATAATTTATTTTAAACAACTTTAAGAGTAGTGCACACTTACTGGTTACGAGTATATTTTCAACGATTTGTTTGAACAATACATACAAGACAGAATAAAACTTTTACAATGTATAAATGCATTCCGTATTTCAGGTTCAGCTAAACAAATATGGTGCGCGCCGTGCGTACTATACGACCTCGGTAATGTTATCTCAACCCGAAGGGGAGCGCACTCAGACCTGAATGTAAGGCTTTTAATGCAACTGAAACCTGAAGCCTAACGAGATTTCAGTTTCTATCTGCATTTACAATTCGCATTAAATACGAGAGAAGGTAAACAACTGAATAATAAAAATGTGTTCTCTTATTGGGCTGACACTAAGCAAGAGAGTACAATAAAGTTTTTTGTTTTTTCTTCATGGTAATATTAAACAAATGCCAGAGCTTACATCAGCAACAGAAGTCTTGGTGTACGCCGCTTTGTGTTACAATTCCTTATTTTATATTCATCCATGCGAGCGGCTTACAAACCTCTGACCATCACTCTCCATTAATCCGTGATACCGGACGGCCGCGGCCAAATTTGTTCGGATTAATTTTACGACAGCTTGCTGTAAGAAACCGGAAGGAACATTACAGTATGGATTATATTTGGTTCTATTCAGTCATTATATCAGGACATGTATGACATAAGGTTACATGTTATAGGAAACAATTTTCAAATGTTAAGAGGTGAATAAAATGTGTTAAAGGAAGACTTTGGATAAATAATATATTATCAGGTTATTTTAACAGTGGTAGAGCCCGCAACAACAACATCTGTTGCACGAATGGGCCGGCTCGATCGGTGAAGTACCACGACTTCAAGTAGAAGTATCAGATTGAGACACCGGGCACTACGCATGTTACTACACCGAGCGCCTGTTGCTATGATATATAATAGGTGGGGCCTCCTGACAGTATAGATTCAATGAAACGTGAATATTCACGTATTTCATTTACATTAAGTAAAATACATAGTATAAAATACATTTGCATTGTGTATTTGGGTCGTACGGAATTTTATATATTTTATTAAACTATTTAAACGCCGCGTATTTCCGGTCCGTTTTTCGCCATCTCTCATTCAACTTAAGAATTCTCTTCTTGGACAGAAAAGTTTTCTAAAAGCTTTGGCTAAGTGGTTGAAAGTTTTCTATTGAGAGAATTTATCAAATAATACCAACACAATAGAATACCCTTAATGTAAAAATATCAACTGTTTCATCCCCAATCTCTAAAATTCATACTAAATTTAAATAGCCCGCTTTTTAATTTTCCTTTTAAATCGACAACTACCAGACGAGCCGATATATATATATATATATATGTCTAAAATTAATTCAGATCTAAGAAAGAATATAGTTATACTACGGGGCCTGTAACTGAGGCTCCAGTACCCCGCTAGACACGTCCCCAGCTCACATTCATTGAATATTAATGAAGTATTCAGGAACAACGCTCCGAATTGTAACTCAATATTAAATCTGCCTTGTCTCTTCCCATCTGTGATATTCTATAGGTATCTATGGGTAGGTATTTAACTAAATAAAAAAGCATAATTGCAAAAATAAATGTAACAGATCAGTGAACGAATCGATTATAAACCTATCCCTACTAATATTATAAATGTGAATGTAAGTTTGTTTGTTACGCTTTCACGCGAAAACTACTCAACCGATCATCAAGAAACTTTGTACACATATTCTTGGAGGTACTAGAAGTAACATAGGATACTTTTATCAAAAAAATTTTTTTTTACGAAAAATGTTAGTGTAAAAGTCTAAAAATTTAGCTACTTCAACGCCATATAGTATATAAAAGGCGACGTATAGACCTATAGACTCCGAAACGGCTGGACCGATTTCGATGTTTGCAGGGATTATTCAGATCCGTACGGGTGCTTCTGTTTTGATAGCGGTCGGATCAACATAATTAGTTGTACCCAGGCGAAGCCGGGGCGGGTCACTAGTTAGCTATAAATAAATGAATGAAGTGAAGTTTGAACAAGTTCCGGTTCAGCGCTCGCGGTAGAATTGCAGCCACACCGCAGAGATTACCGCCCAACAAAATTACTACAAGTCACGTGAATTTTGCACGCATTCTTTTGCTAGAAAACAGTTCAAAACAACTACTTTAAATTAACATTTATTAAAACCTAATTTTATAATCTGTATTTGTCGATTATATATTTTCTGTAGTTGTCGATTGACAGCAATTTTGAGTACAATGTCAACATTGTACTCAAAATTGCTGTCAAAAATAATTAGAAATCTTTATTGTTCCTTCTTATATACGGTTGGGGATTACATGATTGTATGAGTGTGCAATGAATTGTATGACTTTATGTGATATTGACACTTAACTGTTCCCACAGGATATAAATCAAGAAATATTCTTTTTTCTCTCTCATCCGTCAAATCCTCTTCCTCTTCCCATCCTTTCCTTATTAGAAAAGTGTAGGATGGGGAAGAGGACTACAATTAGGCCTCCGGCACGTCACTCGTCAGACGAAACGCAGAATACTTCTACTTCACGCCTGTCGTCTGTGACGTCGTGGTATTTCACCGGTCGAGCCGGCACATTCGTGTAAAAGATGTTGTTATTGCGGGCTCTACCACTGTTAAAATTAATTGATTTCTCTTCTCATTTAATTAATCTGAACCAGGGTAAACGAAAATATACGTTGGTTAATTACCACCCGTACTTTGCAAAATCTGATCACCTTTAAAAAAGCAACGCAACAAATTCCCGGCCAGAGCAATTTATTGATCATTAAATAATTTGTTTATCCGTAACATTCAATTGTAGAGTGCCCAATTATAAAATGAAATGCAATACAACTCTGTACTACCTCTGACAATGGAAAAATAGCGAACTGTTGTACATCCACAATCAAAACATCCTGCATCAATACGGAGTTCACGGCAATCGACTTCGTTACAGAACAAAAGGCCGGCTCCGTATCATCAACTGTTTTCATTGAAGGCGGGTTCTCAGTGCACGGAACAAGTGTTGGTCTATCAACAGCATTCATCTCGCCGACACCGACTCGCAATCAACAGAGAGCTTTAAAGCTTTTTTTCGTTTACCAACCGACCAGATCCAGTTGAAAATAATTTTACTCATGATTTTAAGCTAAGGTTCGTTACCTCACAATATTTTCATGCTTTTAAAAGCGCATATGGTCATACTGTGCACACCCTAAGTGTGAAAAGGTCAGGCCTTTTTTAAATGTATTCCTTCGGTTATTTATAAGTAGACCAAAGATCATTTTATATTTTGATTTAAGAACTTTGATCCATAATATATTACATTAATATTTAAAATGTGAATACTCCGTCTTGTACGTGCGAGTAAGCGTATAATGGTACATCGTTCCGTGTAAAAGTACCAGCAATTTACCTTGACATGCCTCGACCTAAATACTGAGTTTTTTGTACGAATTTCAGCCGAATGTGTTTTACTCGTGGCGGAAATTCCAAAAAAAACTTTAGAAATTATATTTTAAAAAGAATGAGTCCCTCGCATATGAAAAACACTCAAAAATGACAAAGTAAAGATAACTAATTACAGTATGAGTGTGAGAGTGAGAAACTGAGACAGTATGAGTGTCTCAATGAGCACTCTTTTTTCTTTCTACCTCAGTGTTGTGTAATGACGTCATAAATCTTATTTAATACTAACTTTTCGAGATCGAATATATTCATTTATTTTGTTATATATTTTGCTTGGATCTAAAGCACCTTATGCTTCGTAGCACCAGACCACGAGACTATTTCAGAAGAATTTCAAAACCTCAGAATTTATCAAACCATTAATAGTTCAATAGTTATATAGCATCTACGATGTAACAACAGTGGTAGAGTCCGCAACAACATCTGTTGAACGAATGGGCCGGCTCGACCGGTGAAATACCACGACCTCACAGAAGACAGGCGTGAAGTAGAAGTACTCTGCTTTTAAGTCCAATGTGTGTGTGTGTGTGTGAGTATCCGGAGCTCTAATGTCAATCCGCTTTCCCTTCCTACCCTTTCCTCATACGGATAGGATGGGAACGGGAAGAGGATTGGACGGTGATAGGTTGGAAGTTAAAATCTACAACCCTAAATTAGTTTTTTTCAAAAATGATGTAGTTTCAGAGTATATAGTAGGTGTATACTCTGTATATTTTAGAAACCACAAGCTGCGACCGAGTGCGCCCGATGACATCTGTTGTACAGTATCATGTCGGTACGCAGCCTCTTGTCCGGTTTACTTTATTGCTCGATTTAGTAGCTTCAATTTCCTCATTAAACTTACTGCTTCTAGTTAAATGTAATTATTAAATGATTGCGATAAAAGCCTTGTAAATCTTGCCTTTAGCATAGCAACAAGTTCCTGACGTCATTTCAAGAATTAATAATATTATGTAGAAGGAATAACTGTTAGTTGTAAGTTTGTAATAAGCTGATATTGAAGTATTAAGCTCTTGCACTTCTGTTAAGAATAAAATAAATCAGTGAACGCAAATAAATTAACCTATTTTGCATAACTGTACTTCAAGCAATAAACTTTCTAGTCGGGGCCTGAGTTTATGTAAATACAGCAATTCTTCTTGCTAAAGCGCCTCCGAATTTAGAGGCTTAATGAATGTCTGCAGAGACGCCGCAAGCTGTGTAAGCCGCTGTTTGCGCTTTAAGGTATATCTACAGTGCTGAATGAAGTATCCTCTTTACAAATTTCTTTTTGCACTTGCATTAAATCATTACAATAAATATAACATGGTTCTCATATGTGAAGAGAATCAGAATTCGTAGAATCGACGCCAGTTTAATAGCTTTTTTCGCTCTTTGCTAGTAGCAAGAAGGGTAGGCAGAGATTGAGGATCTTAATCCTGGCATCGGTTATCATATAGAATAAGTTATTTTACTTAATTTCCCTTTATGTAATGTGAAAGTATTGAATTCTGCTTAACTTAAGCTTGATGAATTCTAGAATTTATTCAGTTCTAATAATAAAGTAATTAATTTATTAATAAATTTCTCCGCCCACACTCCAAACTTTGTCAAACTCGATATTCATCTTGTTCCGTGGTTCCTGTTCACGTAACATCCCCTGTGTTGTTACTCCCCCATCTGCCGTCAGAACGGGTTCTTAAACTTCCAACTTTAACGCGTTTAATAAAATTACTGCTAAACGACTTTGCAGATAGAACAATCGTTGTTCTCTTAGGGTAATCTTTACTATTATAAATTTGAACGCTCCGTAAATAAAATTGTTCCTAAGATAAATATAAATCCGTCATTAGTAGTATCGGTTGCCATGGTAATGTTTAACGATTTGACAATAACTTTTTGACACATGGTACGATAGTGTTTGAAGTAATTATACGCGGAATCACATTACAAAATCCAACAACTAAGCAAAGAATGCGTGCGAAGTCGCGGGAAAAAGTTAGTTAGCGGATACATTAGGAATGGTTGTTACGAAAATTAATGAATAACTGGCTGTTAAATGTAAAAGATTAATGCTACATCTAGACAAGAAAAATATTAAGTAATACACAATGCGTGGTCTGCACTTCCTCTGGTGTTGCGGATGTTCACAAGCAACCTGCTGTTCCTTTGCACCCTTATGGTATAAGAAAATGCTGTGGCAGATGCAGAGCTGGATATGCCAGAATAAACGAGCAATTAATGCCGCAAGAGGGAGTCTTAGTACGGATCGTTAAGCACACGTGGTGACAGCTGAACGCGAAATGAACCTTGAAAACATGTCGTCGGAGAACTGTATAATTTGAAGATTTTCCATCCCACAGTCAACAATTACAAGCCAGGCGGGGGTATAATTTTCTTATTCTATGCTAAGCCATAAATTGCTCTGCGTAATTATTGGCACAGGTCAAATTATATATCTATCCATATGTTATTACCTTGGGTTTCCACTAGCGTATGACAAGCGGAATGTTTTCGGCAGTGGAAACCCACGGTAACATGTACAAACTCCTGAATAATTCCAGTACCACTTATAGGATTACGATAAAATTTAGATGATTCGGAAGCATTAACGGAAAACTATCGATTTCAACAAGATTTTAATAAATCGATTCTTGGAGTAACAAGCAAACAAGATACAAGCGGATTAATGCTTATTCATTGTTACATTTTTATTCTTCAAGGCGCTATTATCGACAAGTGTCAGACTTGTACAAACTCTGGGACGATGTAATGGCAACAACAAACTGTTGCTTAAAACTTTAGGGAAACGGAAGAACACAACGTGAGAGATTAATATTTCATCAACCACAACATTACACCAATAATTTAACTCGTTTTTTAAATTAAAATACTTCAGACAATAAAATAAGTTGTATCGTGATTTGGTTTTAGTTTAAACTTAAAACTGATTAAGTTTTCAAGTAAATACTAAGTCCTACAATATGTTTAAGGTCATATAATAGAAACATAAAGGTCCCTGGAACCCAAATTATAAAACAGTGTAATGTTGCGTATAATTTTAGTTACTGCTGCGTGAATAATAATTCATAATTATTTATTTAAGATTAGCGACTAACTAAAGGAGGACCGGACAGGGAAAGAATTAAATTTGTATTGATTGATTTGCCTTAATGCCTCTTTGTGCTTAGAAAAGAAACGGCAAATTCTCAATAATTCTACCAACTGAGAATGTGCCTAGCCCGATTATAAAGTGCCTACTCGTACAATCGCTCGGTGACGTGTATAAAGTTTATCATTTACGAAATAAAAACAATAACTTCGCTATGCACTTTAAATAATGTTGAGCACACATTGATATACAAATGAATTTATTTGTGGAGTGTTTAAGTCTTACAATAGAAAAATTGTGAAATGTTTGTCAAAATTAAATTCATAACGTCACGAGGAGGCTCTTGACCCGTTATGCCTTTTGCTATTGTCTTCAGGAATTCCAATGAATATTAAAATAAAATATTCATGGTTTTGTGATATGATATTACTGTTCTTGTATCCGTGAATAATAAATAGCCAGTGACGTGTCCTGGTTCGAATAATCAGTTTATTTCTTCATTCTTTTTTCTTTTCCTCATATGACATAGAATCTATGTATTCCGAAATGAAATTTGCAAATTTATACAAAGATAATTTGTATTGGATTGAATTGAATTAAACTGGAAAACGGATGATGAAATTTCACCACTTTACCAATGAAAGGACTATAGATTTGCACCCGTGTCACATTCATAGGAATACCCAAGTTCTTATAACGGAGTTCCTTACAGCACGTTTCTTGTTTGTTTTCGGTCTGAGGGGTCGTAGGTAAAAGTGTGACAGTCGAACACATGCCCGAACACCTAGGAAACTAACCAATACTTTCAATCGATTCAGCTTGCCATCCAACCGCTTGGTATCGAAATGACAATTCTGTCTTTTTTTAAATGTTAACAACAATCCCCTTCTCTTCGCAAACGCAGAAGAAAGTCCTTTTTACTTCCTTCTCGATCCCCTCCTCTGTCCAAGATAAACGCTGATAAAATATCCCATCTGTTTGCTGCGGTCCTTACAAACCTCTATCTGTTCTTCTATATGTAAACACAAACAAGAAATACAGTGTCCTAAAACAGGCTCTAGACTCGTCTCGTGTTTTTTGAACAAATCAAAATGAGTGAATCAATCAAACTTTGAAGTTTTTTTAGAGGATGAGGGGGCAAACAAGCAACGGGTCGCCTACAAATAAGTGATCGCCAACGCCCATGAAAATCCGCCACACCAGGGGAATTGCAGACGCTTCTTGAAGGACCCTAAGTCGTATTGGTTTGGAAATACCGCTATTACATGATGAGTTCCAAAGAAAATTATATAAATTAAAAAAAAATCGTAGACTTTTTGTTAAATACCGAACAGAATAATACCATTTGTTTTCATTCCGTTTTTAGCGAGCGCTCGCTAACGATTTCATTTGCACTTCATTAGAACGGAGCCGACACAATTTCTCAATTAAGCAGCAGCTTTAAAAACGATTTCTCAGTACTTTCAGCTTTATACTGACTGCTCTTTTACTTATTTTATGTTAATATCAAGTGCGTCACGAAAGTATCGTCGTCGTCGACGGTTATTCCTTAAGTTTCCAACAGTACTGTTGCACTGACCTGACCTGTTTGTGGTGAGCGCACAGTACAGCCGCATTGTATTTATTGGTCTACTCGAAGTCTTGACTACCAGCAGGATCTAATCGTAAAGTCTATCAAGTATTCCAGGTACGATTTATATCTGATTTCGTGAGCTGTTGAATTTAATTAATAAAACATTTTCGGTTTGTTCTGTAGGCTATATCTTTGCTCTCTGGTAGTTCCTCGTGTTCTCTTCCCCATATATTTGATCTTAACGCAATTAATATATAGCCCAGTACGTTTGGATACATAATCCACAGGAGTACTTTTATAACAGAAGGTGGTAAGCGGGCAAGCGGTACACCTGTTGTGACCGCTACTCATTGGCATCCGCAACAAGCAAATGTGTTGCAGATGCGTTGCCTACCTTTAATGGACAGAGGAGGGCATAGACAGGATATTTACTTTTCACCGTTAACCCATTTCCATCCTATCCGTATGATGAATGGGTGAGAAGGGGAAGAGGACTGAAATTAGGCCTCTGGCACCTCACTTATCAGACGAAACGCAGAATACTTGTACTTCCGTCGAGCCGGCACATTCATGCAACAGATGTTGTTGCGGGCACTACCACTCGATCGATTTCAGCACCGCAGTCATCAGACAAATTACAGAATACTTCTACTTCACTTTCTTCTGTGCGGTCGTGGTATCACCGTTCAGATGTTTTTGCAGTCTGTATCACTGTTAAAAGTTACTGCGTACTAGTTGTAATCCAAAATAAAGTTATTAAAGAAATATCAATCGTATTAGTCGCGCATTACAAAGTTTCTTGGTAAAGCAAAGATTTTCTCTAGAGTTATTCAGCGCTATAAGAGCCCACTCATCTTTACTTCTATTTATTATAATCTGTGCTTTGTTTGCGTCAATACTTCATAGAATTGGTAATGGAGAAACCTTATTTGTGCCTTGATAAATTATCGTCCCTTCCTATTCAAAAATTGACAGGAATTTGTCGTGAAAAATAAGTCTTTTGACCCACGTTCGCTAAATCAGATTGAAGTAAAACCAATTATATAAAAAGTGTAAGGCCCCGCTCACGTACAGCCTCAACGTGCGGCGATATTATTGTTATAATTCAAAGGGAACATTCCCATTTCCGCTGCTCTTGGATCCCCTATTCGCTTCTCAGATAACCTTTTATCAATTTGTTTTCTGCGGAGTTTTCGTAAATTGGATTTATTTTGTTACTCATTTTCTAATCACAGCTGGTCTTATCTAATGGGAAATATTTATTTATGATAAATGTCGCTAAACATTTAATCCTAGCTGTACCCTGGATCCACCCGCCACGCTATTTATGGTAAATATCCAACCTAAATTGAAGCCTATTTTATATGATTGATCCGTATGATCTGAGGTCAACTTACATTGGATTACTAGATTACTCCCCTAGATTCTACTACTTTAAACTTAGAACAATCCATTTTTAGTTCCCGCGTACGTAATAATTACAGAAATCTCTGTGCTAAATTTAAAGTCTCTCGGCCCTGAAGTTTGGGCTGTGCGTTGATATATCAGTCAGATAGTTTCAACTTTTATGTATATAGATGTTGCCCAGAAGGGTCACAATGTCATATTTGCGAGACATTAACTGGCCAGACATCTGGAGTTATGAGTATACCTATCCTCTCCCTCTAGCAGCGACTGACAATCTCGTTGTAATTTCTCAAAGTTCCGCATCACTTTGAAGTACTAATTTTGTTTCCCTATAATGTAAATTTAAAAGCGGGAGAGTTCCGAGGCAAACGTATACATCAGTTTGATGGGCCGTAAATACGTTCCCGAAACTACTTTACGACAGATTTACGCATTGTTGTGTTCCCGACGTTTGTTTTATTCATACGCTTGTTTACACATTGGCTCTTATTTAGCGGGAGTCCATTGCAAAGGGTACTGACGGGACTAAATATATACAAAGATGTCTTACTTTTATTTGCGATAAAAAGACCGTACATTTTTCCGGGATACAAGTAGCCTATATGCTATTCCAGTCTATAATCTATCTCTGTGTCAAATTTCATCGAGATCCCTTCAGCTGTTTTTGCGTGAATGAATAACAAACATCCATACTAGGACTACGAAGGCAATGAAATGATTTTACGTTGCTCTGATAACGCTAAACCATAGGCCGCCATTGTGCCACCTGGTAAAGTTATCGTACATATTTGGGGCGTGGTGGTGTCCCCACCAAGACGAGCCAAAGGCACGGGGGGATTTTCGTTGTATTTTTAAACCGGCAAAGCTCCGGTCTGGATGATACCCGAAAGCTAAAGTTAATAAAAAGACTTCCTCGATCGATTAATTTAATCTATCACGTATCAATTATCTAGCTTCTGTGGTTCCAATTACATCTGAAATACGCAGATTTCATCACAATTACCCCTGGCTGATGAATGAAGGTCATCAGCGAGGATTCTAAGGGGTAACCCTTTCCAGGAGACCTAGACTGAAATTTGATACGTAATCTAGGAATAGCATATAAACAGCAGAAAAATTAAGAACTTGGAAACATTCTCCCTCCACCCCTCGTATACGGGGTTCGAACCAGATGATAGAACATTGACATTTCCAAGATAAGATGTCTACGTCAACGACAGACTTAGAAAACGAACCAACTGTCAGTTATCTGACTTACATGTCAGTTTTGTAATCGCCTGTCAAAAGGAAATGAAATTTTATAATAAACGTTTTATATAAAATTGGTTCCCTAAGTGACTAGACCTAGAGGTCTCCAAGTTTTAAATAGCAAAAGCATTAATGACCTTGTGAAGTCTTGGCAGCCAATTTTACTTGAAATGTTTTGGTAGGTTATCTTGTCCAGCGATTTTGATACTTAAATAACAAAATAAATTAAATATTCAGTGCGCTATTAATGGTATAGGAAATATTCGCTGAGAGTTATTTAAAATACCACATTTTTTTTTAATAAGCTTTGATATGATGTCAGCATTTTAATTTTCCCGTCGCCTTTTCGTACCTGTAACCACGAACCGGTATCAACACAAAAGATCCGATCGACTATAAATCACATGACGCAATAAAGTAACCAATAAAATAAATCTTGGTGACAAACTACGACACATCGCATGAAATATGACGTGAGTGCTCCCTTAAGGATCCTATACGACGAACTTATAGCCCCTAGATCTTTGCACATAACCCTCAGTTCGTTGCTCTCATATTTAGTACAAAAATACCTCCTTCAAACAAAATTATGTTATTAAACCACTTGTAATTTAATTAATTTAATTTTATGTGTACACTGACATATATAAATATCACCAAGGAAAAAGCAATTACAGGTTCATGGCATTTATGGGAGAAAGTGATGGGTTGCAGCCTCTGAAAGTTGCCGGCTTCGCTCGTGGTGTCCGTACTGTCCATATTTTTTATGATTCTTAGATTTTAGTAAATTGTACTGAAGTATTAATCTGCGCACGATGCGTATCGGTAAGTGTTTGTGATAAGGTATTTTTATATAAATGTTATGTGGTTACCACCATCCACCACCTTCCTTTTTCTTTAATTTTAAACAAATGTCATCTTTATTATCATAATAAATTAAATAAATCATTAAAAAGATTAAATTCCAATTCTTTAGCATGGCAACTCTTGCAGCGCAGAGCGCTCTCAAACAGTGCTGTTCAAAGCCAATGAGCTTGTTTCCCGGCTTGTTTCAACACGGAAATTTCCCTTGCAAATGTATTTATTGCAGCGCTCCGTGCAAATATCTGCGGGGAATTATGCAGCGAATGAAATGTTTGATTTAAAAATACAGCTCCAGGGAAAGTATGCAGCGAATGAAAAGGCGAAATGAAATATGCTCTGTGTTGGCACACTTGAGCTTCGTAATTTTACCACTCGGTGTTTGTGGAAGTCAAAAATTATATTAACCAAGTAACACATTTTTTAACAACATTCTAAATTAAATAGTAATTTTTGAAAATTATATTTTGTAGTTCCCGTTCACAGATTTTTGACTACTAGAAGATTGTACAAAGTGACTCTTTAAGTAGTCAAAGTTTTCTTGTTGTGAATAACTTTAGAGAGAAATGTATAAGTCTGTAACATTTTCATTACTTCATCTATTGTATTTTAATAAAGCTAAAGAGTTTGTGTGAACTCGCTTATCTCAGGAATGACCAGTCGGATTGAAGAATCTGTTTGCATTGAGAGCTCAATTATTAAGGTTATTTGTTAATCGTCTGTCATCACTCCGACCATTAAGAGCCAAGCAAAAAGAAAATAATCACGCTAAGGGGCTGTTTTTATACGAAGATACTGGACTCTAATATAAATTTATCGGTGAGAAATTTTAACCTGTGTGGCATTCTATTATCGTTATTGGCTGTCGTGCGATAAATATATTTTATATTATTCTAATGCGTTGCCGACGATTAGGGAGACTGGATTAATAATAATAATATGTTTATTATCAGACCATGAGTCCATACATATACATTAAAAAAAATGTACAAAGATATAAGATGAATAGGATTATAACATGTGATACAATCGTTTGGACAGATGTTATGCTATGCAGCTAAATATGTAATAACTGGTGCATCACACTAGCGTTCTTAATTAAGTTATTGTTTTAATGGACGATCGAAAACAATTCAATTTTTGTTTAATTTTTTTTTTTAAATTTGTTTTTTGTAATACTTCCTGGCTTCAGAAACTATTTTATACTACTTACTTCATAAAGAAATTTAAGAAAACAAAAAGAAAGAAAACAAAACAAAATGTAAAAAATTCACTCATTACTGTGCCATTCCATGAGAAATGGCGCAGCAGTGATTGATGTAACTGCAGTCCAGCCGACTAGCGATCATGCAAAGGATACTGTTGGTACTGCCATGTACTCTGCGCACCAGGGATGCGCATCTTTTACGCATGGTAGCGTATCAGCAGTCTACCCGATGTTCAGCAAACATCCCTGATGCACTACAGAATCGCCGCAGCCCCAACAGCACCCTGAACGCATTATTAAATTGGATTCGGAGGGCACTGTAAGACTTTTGGGTATAGTCAGCCCACAGGCTGCACGTGTAGAAAGATGTACAATAGGACTTAAAAAGCGTAATTTTGACATTTGTCGAGCAACGTGCAAACCTGCGAGCTATCATGTTCGCCCGCACTGCCAGCGCCCTCCGTTCTCTCTCAATGTCATCATTGTCCTTGAGGTCAGAGGTCAGCATATGACCTAAATACTTAAATTTAGATACTTTACGCAAAGCTGTACCATTTAGCATAATATCTGGAAATATGTTACCTGTACTGTTTCCTCTGGCCTCAAATACCATAACTTCACTTTTTAGTGGATTGTATTTTAGCCCGTGCTGCACGGATTAGAGAGAGTCGACGGATAACAATGCAGGTCATAAAGGAAGTTATGTCCAAATTATTACTTTCATCATCGTATTTTGACCATACGGTGCTAACCACGTCACAGCTCAGGTTATACTTAGCAACAAAAATTATTACACTGGTGCAGTTTTTAATGCATATCAGTAGATGTTGCTGAAGTGTTGTTGGCTTTAAAGCTAAAGTTTCTTGATATAGTACTAGTGACCCGCCCGGCTTCGCCCGGGTACCACTAATTATTATCCGATCGCTACCAAACACACGAATGTGCCGATCAGGGCAATCCCTGTAAATTTCATCGAAATCGGTTCAAACGTTTCGGTGTCTATAGGTCTATAGGGAATATACATACTTCGCTCTTTATATACTATTTTTTTTCATAAAAAGTATCCTATGTTACTCCTAATACCTCCATGAATATGTGTACAAAGTTTAATGATGATCGGTTGAATAGTTTTCGCGTGAAAGCGTAACAAACTTACATTGACATTTATAATATTAGTAGGGAAAACTGACTTTTACAATTTAGAGTAAATTAAGGTTAATATTACAACTTGAGGGTGGAGATAGTAAAATATATCCTGCGCCCTTTAAAACGAACGTAGGCTATAATAGTAGGTTTCAAATAAGAATGTGCGCTGCATCAATGATTTCGATCTGCCAAAGATCACTAGAAAAGTATAGGTACCAACATTTTTAGTGAACATTAAACACCTACGTTAGTTTCTGGAAAATTAGAGAGCTATCAGAGGGAGGTAAACTTTGTCAGGCGTCTCGAAAATGAATACCGGCAACTAGTTAATAGGAGAAGATAACAATTCTAGTTTCGTTATATTCAATATTTCAACAGGTACCCACTTGTATAAATATTTTATAGGGAAATGAAGCAGTGAGGATGATGGCGGTGTCGAGCGTTATCTTTACTCGAGCTGAGGATGAGCGGAGTTGCCGAATTCGGAGATTAAGATTAAAAATAAATATTATTTTCAAAATATCTCTTTTACTGACAAAACCAAAAACAATAGCCAAAATCTTTACAGTAAGTAATTGAGAAAAATGCAGGGAGATGATGATCCGTTTTACTAACCCTATTTTTTTTTCGAATTGACTGCTATGACGTCACAATATTGCGCGGATCTGTGCACATTCTTATTAGAAACGCATTATTAGTTTCAAGGGGTGCAATAGAGTAATTTGTACGTGGAACCTGTTGTTCAAAACAATGCCATCTAACGATGCATTGCAGCAGGCGAGAAATGACTGGCAGATATCAATTTTCTATATTTTCCGCAGCATTCAGCTGTTATTATAATTCATATTCATGCTTTTATATTTTTTGCCAAAAGATAAAAACCAAATTAATCGTTTTTTTTATATGTTGCTAATTTTTTTATGTAGCAACATTAAATATTAAAAATCTTAAGTCATAATCATTTATAAATGTCAAATTGACAATTGACAGATATAAATAAACAAACAATATAATTAAGATTTGGGTTCCATTTTAATACCACATTTTTTCAGAATGGAAAGCAACAGATGAGGCTGACAATGTCTAATAATAAAAAATACAGATGCGTTAACTGTGGCGAGCCATGCTCCGCCTTATACAAAACATACGGACCGACAGTATTGAAACTTACTAAATGTGTACGTATTGAAATAAATGAATTTCTTACATAGAATGGTAGACTGAGTAAACTACTGAAATATGTGGATTGGAGTGATTAGCAGTTTAAAGGGCAGATGAAATGAAAGTGCATGCGGCAAAAATGCGAATGTTGAGATCTGAATGGATAAGGTACGGAACAAGTATATTGGGGTAGCCTGAAAGTAGCACCGGTGTTAGATAAATTAGTGAGGAAAATATTAGTATAGTAATATTGGTATGGACACGTTATGAGGGAATGACGAGGTATGTAAAACTCTTGGTTTCAGATATGTAACACTTTACAGTGATAGAGCCCGCAACAACAACATCTGTTGCACCAATGGGCCGGCTCGACCGGTGAAATACCATGACCGCACAGAAGACAGGCGTGAAGTAGAGTATTCTGCGTTTTGTCTGATGAGTGAGGTGCCAGAGTCCCAATTCTGGTTCTCTCCCTCTTCCCACCCTTTTCTTATAAGGAAAGGAAGAAAACTTGACGGTGGAGGGGATGTATAGGAATTGGAAACAGCCATTTTCTGCTTGTCCCCTCCTTTGTCCATTAAAGGTGGGCAATGCATCTGCAACTCATTAGTTAGTTGCAGATGTCTATGGGTAGTGATCACTTGACATTGAGTGAACCGCTTGCTTGCTTGCACCTTATAAAATGTAAGTGGAGAGATATGTCAGTAAAGGTAGGCCTGAGAAAATATGGATGGTTTATGTGAAATTTGACAAGATTAAGATGAGAAACTGCTAAAACAATGTATGATAGTGTGCGATAAAAACCTGTTGTTCCAACCTCATATTAAGTGGAGAATAGAGCAGGGAAGTAATGATGACTTATGATGTTAAAAGAATAAATTTGTCAAATTTCAGATTAACTGCAAAGGTATAGTCGATAAGTACATAGAGTATGATCCTGTGATAGTCATGATAGACCTGGTGCTGATGTCCAAAGAAGCTCAGAGGCACATCCTCTATAACACTGAATTTAAGGTATTTTATGAATTATTATATATTAGGCATTGTCAGTCTGTGTAAGTAAAACAAGGTAAATATGATACAGGGGAGGAGGGGATAGGGAGAGATGCCTACAGTATATCTCTTTTAACCCGAATGCACAAGTATTTCTTCTTCATGCTAGCATTCCGTGAGTGTAGTAGTTTCCCTGCTAGGCAGATCTATTGTTGTTACAAGTGCTTAGACAGCAGATGATCATAAATACATTCACTATAGTATCTTTTAAAAATCTTGACGTCTAAGAAATAGTATATGCATGGTGCTAAATATGTCCACATAAGTCGCGCGTTACCGCGACCGCGAATTAATACCACTCACCCTGAAGAAGGACCTCCGACAGATCCGAAACTTGTCGGTACAAAACACCGAGAAAAACGTGAACGTGAGTAAAGCTGCTTCATAAAAAGTTTATTGATGTCCACATAACATTAAAATATTTAGTAGTTGGTAACATTACCGCAACTGAATAAGGTATATGCACATTCTTGTTAATATTTCCAGGCTTTCTGGAAGCTGTTCATAATTCTGGTGATGTTGGAGACGTACGCGGTGTGGCGCAGCGACAGCCTGTTCACAATAGCAGTTAACATGATGTGCGGTGTTGAAAGTAATTACACAATAAATTCGACCAGTATGTAAGTGGATATTTTTCTTCAGGCATAAATTAATCAGTATAATATTTTTTGTTCTGATCAATACTAGTTACTTTCTAGAACAAGTAATAGTTAATTTAATAACCTGACTATATTCTGTGACACTCGAGGGGGAAAGTATGAATTTAATTAGTAAGCTGTTGTCAAATTGGGTCCAGTCATTTAGGCTACACGACATAATGTATCCAATAAATACATACATAATATACTCGAAAAATCATATACAGTCAGGAGTAGCGGAATAGCCCACTACTAACTAGTATGAACTATGCAACTCTCACCAAGAAATATATGAAATCATAATTTATCAAGAGCTGTAAATATCGACTAATTTTTTTCTATTCATAAAAGGGAACAAAAACGACTTACAGGCACATACCAATAAGCATACCATTGCCGGAGACATGGCTGGACAGCTGCAAGGGATGGGTCCAAGACGTTCGGGGAGATGACTCCGATCTATTTATTTGGGAAAAAGATTTTTATGTGCAGTTTATATCGACATTTTCTGGTAACTATTAATAATTCATTTGAATTTTGTCTTAAAATAACATTATTATTGTCTATATTAGTTTTGGGTATACTAGAGCATTATCTGTGTTATGTAAAATAAGTTTTTTTATTAAATGTTTTTTTAGGTATATTGGTTTTCGTCAGCACAGTGCACGTACTGATGAAAATAATACAGTTGTTTACTACAAAACATGAAGGTAACGTAACAATTATTTTAACCGGATTCTTAATAGTTCTTTTGGTGTTATGATGCTTAGGAAGGGATCTATTAATAATTTTAAATCAAGTTTTTTTATAATTGGACCTTTAATTCTTGGACTCAATGCAGATTTGTAACTTGTAATAAGGTAGCATTTAATAGTAGGTCTTACAACACTAGCTTATGTCAATTTCTATTGACATATTATTAACTAACTTTTAACAGTGGTACAGACTACAAAAACATCTGCACGGTGATACCACAACCGCACAGAAGAGAGTGAAGTAGAAGTATTCTGTAATTTGTCTGATGAGTGCGGTGCTGAAATCGACAGACCGCAACAACATCTGTTGCACGAAGGGGCCGGCTCGACCGGTGAAATACCACGACCTCACAGAAGACAGGCGTGAAGTATTCTGCGTTTCGTCTGATGACTGACGTGCCGGAGGCCTAATTGTAGTCCCTCCCCTTTTCGACTTTTCTAAGAAAGGATGGGAAGGGAAAATGGTTTGACGGATGAGGGGATGGACAGGGAATGGAAATATCCTTTTTTCTGGATCCTTTGTCCATAAAGGTAGGCATCTGCAACTCATTGGCTTGTTGCGGATGTCTATGGGCAGCGGTATTTATTTAGGTGCCGCTTGCTCGTTTGCCACTTTATTGTATAAAAAAAATGTTTCCAGTGACGTGTGTGCGCCTACTGAAGGCGTTCTCTCTGGGCAACATGAGCGCGCTGTTCGCTTTGCCGATGCTGGTGTGGGGCAGCGCCGAGACCGCGCCGGAGACCAGGCTCGCGCACTACGCACTGGTATTTCTCTACAGCTATGTTGTGTTCTACAATGTGTTTACTGGTGAGCCTTCTTGTTAGTGAAACGTTCATATCATAATTACATTTAACATACTAATTAGATTTATATTCTAATAATATAACAATTTCGGTGATACTAGTTTCAAAATTAGATGATGTGGTACAATATGGTAATTAACATAACTTTCTAGTGATAACATTGTATCAATACTGCTTGAGAAGAAACAAATCCCCTTTTTCTTTTTTATAAAATACTAGTGACTCCCCCCGGCTTCGCCCGGGTAGCACTAATTATGTTGATCCGATCGCTACCAAACACAGGAATATGCCAATCTGGACAATCCCTGTAAATTTCATCTTATCAGTCCATTCGTTTCAGAGTCTATAGGTCTATAAGGAACATACATACTTCGCTTTTTATATACTATTTTTTTTTCATAAAAAGTATGCTATGTAACTTCTAATACCTCCAAGAATATGTGTACAAAGTTTCATGTTGATCGGTTCAGTAGTTTTCGCGTGAAAGCGTAACAAACAAACTTACATTCACATTTATAATATTAGTAGGGATATTGTTTTTCTATGGAATACCTCTTCCCCATCCCCGTGTAATACTTTTTAATTAGTTAATACTTTTGTCATCTTTACAGTTTTATACGGGAGAGTAACATTCGTCACATTGTCGGTTATCCTGGCGAGCAACTTCGCGAAGCACCTGACGACGTTCCTCGTGACTCCGCTCCTGAGAGGGCTTGTTCCATGATAAATGACAGATCGAACTTACCACAGAGTATTTATTTCGAAATATATATCCCATTTTACAATACATTTTTGGTGATTATATTGTATATGCTATACACAAATACGTTAAGGAATCAAATATTTGAAAAAAAAACCAATTTAATTTATTGGCACGCCATGTAAATGTAAATTAATGATATATCAGTAAAAAATACACAATACATTTCAAGTGAACTGAGATTTTTTGATTTTATAATCAGCAAATTAGTCTAATTTTTATTTTAAAGTAATGCATAATGTCTTTTGGTAAATGACCAACACAATCGATAGGTATGTTCAATCTGATATTGGTATTCTGGCTCCGCAGCCAGCCCGATTAAAATATAATGAAATCAAGTTAAATACAATTAAAAAAAAATCTTTAATACGAACGCCTTAACGAGGTTATTTTCGAGCGAATGAACATAAATATAACATTAAAATTTAAAGAATAAGTCTACAATTCAATTGATTTTAAATAAAAACATTGTTACATTTAATAGTTGCAATCATAACTACTTACATATATTTCATATATTGTCATAAAATTATAAAATGAATGAGTGCTAAATACATTTATCTATACATATAAAACAAGTGCCCCCCCCCCGAAAATAATAACTAATAAAAAATACAACAACGAAACAAATATAATTATTTAAGGTGATTCAATGAGTGGAATGGACCTGAGTGCAACTCGTCTAGCAATTAATACAGCTTTGGTAACATAACTTAAATTAATTCTAAGGCGAACCAAAGTTTGCCGGGTCAGTTAGTATTATAATAAATTACATTACACATAAATAGAATTGAAGTGTCTGTATGTAATATCAAAATAACATTCCCATACTCAATACACATGATGCATATACGGTACTAATAACGAAAATACAATTTTTAAAATCTTTGTCTGACTGTCTGTCTGTTTATTCTGGGTAATCTCCGAAACGACTGAACCGATTGGGGTGGGACTTTTACTGGAAGATAGCTAATATTGTCGGGATTCAAACAGGCTAATAGAATTATAAATAATAATCAAAATATTTAGGATTCCGCGCAAAAATTGAAAAACCCTCGAAATTGTTTACTCGAATTTATATCTACGTGTACGAAGTGGCAGCAAACAGCTAGTATTGAATAAAACAAGACTTCACCGATACTAGTTAATATTATATAAAAAAAAAAACAAATTATTTAACAGAAATAAAAATTGTCTTTTTTACCTGGGCTTAATAACTCAAACATGAAAACAACAACACAAACACACAACAAAGCTAAACTAAATGTCTATAGGAATAAAATACTATTACTACACACAAACTATACGTGAAGCAATATAAAATGTTATTTACGATTCATTCGATTAGATTTCTCAAAGTTATGTTAGTATTTTATCAATCTGCTGGTAAAACTAAACAAAAGTATAAGTGACGTGATCTATTGATTATTGTCTTTCATAATTGAAGTTGCTTTTGGACGTAACAAAACAATTCACTGAATGATATGTGCTCACCGACATCCTCAACTATCACAAGTTACGAGTGAGATAGGGATAAGAGGAAGCAAGAGAAAAAAGGCATTTTTTAATAGTTAACTTCACTCCTTTTTCCCTCACCTTGGAGATAAATATTGTATATTAATGTATCAACTCTTTCTTTTGAACCATTCATTACATGCTTCAGTTGAGACGTCATAGGAGTTTGTCCCCTGTTGATTTTAATATTTACTTTCACTTTGAGATTATTTGGTTTTTACTGGCAATCTATGTCTGAGTACGTCATGACTACAAAATGCTAGAACTTTTTCCTTCAATCAGTTGTCTGATATAAATCATGACAGATAAAATACCTGAAGATGACTTGATGAGATAACGGTTCTAAAGTTAGGTATTTAGCTTTAACTTAAAATTAATGTCATCATGCCCAGACATTAATTACGGCCAAATTCTTTAGAAACAAAACAAGATAAAGCTACCTTGAAGGTTAGTAACACAAATATGTAAAAATAAAATTAAACGCTCACTTTCAGTCCTTTGCCAAATTATATATATCCTTATACAAAGATTAGGCTAAAGTCTTCCCCAATCTGCTCCTGGAAAGGCATCTAGCAGGTTTTGGAGTTACAATCATTACATATAAAACATGTAAATTACATTTTCTTACTAGCACAAAGCATAAAATTGGTTAGCAACAAAACTTCAGTGAGACTAATTAAAAACGAACTGGGGCGGGACCTCCCACAGACCCAAAACTAATCAGTACCTACTCTGGATCATGTAAATATGTGTTTATAATAATATAATAATAATAAATCGGCCTTTTCTAGAATGTTTCCCACTGCAGGGACACAGGCCTCCTCTGCGAGAGAGGGAATGAGCTGTAATCCACCATGCTGGCCCAGTGAGGGTTGGTGGATGTCACATGTCTTTTGGTGGTTCTAAGAACATGCCGGTTTCCTCACGATGTTTTCCTTCACCGTTTTTGGAGCAGTGGTGATGAAATAAATTACACATATTAAAGCGCCTGTCTGGGTTCGAACCCGCATCCTACAAGTACGTAAGTCGGGGCCTAAACCGTTAAGCCACCACAGCTCCATTATTATAAATGAAAAACTGTGGTAAAGCTTTATGAGCACAGCGGCCAAGAAATGTTACAAATTGCAGTTTGTCTGCCAGACTTTATGGCTTTCAACACTATTAGACCTTTCTTTTCGCCCTAACAAATAAAATTCTTTATATCATTACCATCAGTTTTATGGTTGCTGCATGAATACATGTATATGTATTCTAGTGTAGTGAAAGATTATTTATATTCCATAACAATGGATGCAAAACATGAGGCAATAATACGACCATCTAAGCATTTAATAATAGGTTGATTTAATACTATAATAAATATGCATTTTTTTGTTTTCAAAAGAATAATGAGAAACATTCATATTACTCAATATGTCAAGCCTGCGTCTACAGCTTAGAAACGATTTAGAAAGGCTAATATAACAAAATATAAATATAATAAAATTGATTTACTTGTTAATTTGTGCTACATTTCAATATAACGGTAACTTGGAAAAAACATACTTGTTGGAGCTTCTTAAAGCTAGTTCATATTTTTTATAAATTAAATTAAATGTCTGTCATAGATTATATTTACATTAAATGTTTATTCAAATCATGTATGTATGTGTTTTGAATAAATATTATGTCACCAATAAAAAATATTTTTGCAAACAGTAAGCTTATATTTGATCTTCATAGTTTCTCGCTTATGTCGTACAAAAGAAAGTATGGGCAAAGCTGTAAAAAGGTGATAAACTTATCAAAAGCGTGCTTTGTACAAGCATCAATTCGTAAATACTCATATTTCACTTGATAACGGGTCAATGTTAACAGCCTGGATTATTTGAATACAATAAACAAATGATATAAACATTTATAACAAGGAACATTAATTACACATCATTTTCACTTATCTTAATACAGTGTAAAGTCTATGTTGAAACTACATTAAAGAGTTATTAAGTTACGAACTCTTGTATGCATATTTATTTTGACTATCTCAGAAATAGCTCTAATGAAAATGCTCTTGGTAAATTTTTAGTGCCATTTCACAAAAAAAAAACTGGTTGCATTGTTGTTAATGAACGACCGATAACTAAAAATCTAGTGGGATGGAGCTATATGACATTATTCAAATATATATATATATACTGTCATAAATCTTTCAAAACACGTCAACATCAATGCAGAGCAAATCCTGGTTGCGCAAGAACTCTGTCAATGAATGAACAGCCAAATCGAAAATATTTTTAACAATTTAGTCTTCCATTATTTAAGTTAGACCTTGAATGGTTGTACGTTATTTAGAGAACATCCCTCTAATGCACTTCTTTAAATTTTTGTTTAGTGTTATTTTCAATGCTTTATTTAGGTAGTATTTGGGACCACAAATTCCTAGTCATTGTGATGCAATTAGACACATGTTCAAGTTAACAAAAGTAAGACAGCTGCAGTCTCAGAAATTTCAGCACATCTAAACTGATAACCAACAATTATATTATTGATAAATATCTATTGATGTCCAAATACTAAAAACAATCATAATATTGGTGCTGTTATGCTATAATGAGTGTATCAACCTATTTGTTTTAAGGTATAGTAGTAAATTTCTATATAGGAAGGAGTTCATTGTTATAATGAATAACAAAGAATTTAATGTATCTGAATGATTAATAAATTTAACTTTACTTAATTAGTCTATACAAATAAATAATCAATAATTGTATCCTTAAGGGCTTAATGGTGGATAGTCTTGGCCAATCATGACATCTTCGTACATAACATCATTATTCCTTCTAGCGTTGATCTTCTGTCGTGCATATTCAATCAAATTGTACTTCCTTACCACCAACACAAGACCGCATACGATTAAGGCAATAGCGAATATACTCACAACAGCAGCAGTCACGTCGTGACTAGACATGTAAGAACTCGGCGTCTGGCATTCATCACCGACTTGATAAAAACCCTCTATACATTCGCAGCTCTTCGTGGTCTGGTTACAGAACTGATTTTCCCCCGGACACGGCTCGAGGGAGGTCACATTGCACGACAGGATGAGCTCTGTTAAAAATAACACTCTGTAATACTGAGGCTGATTGATTCAATTAAATAATTGTTCAATACTTACCCGTACACATTATGCAGAGTAGACATGATATTATAATGAAGCTTTCTCTTGTTTTTAATCCCATTTTCGCAGCGTAACGTTTAACGAATTAGCATCACAAACTATAACAGGATAAATAATTTTTTGTCTATTTACCGGGCAACGAATACTGTACTGTGACGATCTCACAATGGAACAAGCAAAACATATGTCACTGTCAAACTTTGTTGTTTATCATCTTTCAAAACGTTTTGATAATGCTTTGCAAGAATTATGCCTCGTGAAACTCGATGTCGAATAACATTCGTGTTATTTTTTGTATTTACTACTTTAGTAATTGTAAGTAATACAAAACTATTAAAATACGTATATATATATATAACAATCAAAATATAAGCAGGGAGTCTCGAAATATTCTCTTTGGTTGGTAAGTACTGTTGAAATTACCAAACGCTTATTTCATTTCGTTTCTTTTCACGCACCGGCACAATGAGAATGAAATATGTAAATGTTTTCATGAAAACTTACTTAATTCGAACTATTTTTTAATAAATTAATAGATTGGCCAAAAAGTTTTTTCGCATTTTCAAGACAATTTTTTTAAATTTTTTTTACATTAAATTACCAGTACCTAATTATATGCCATTATGTTCGATGAATTTTTGAAGACAGGTGTCATATTCCCGTTCCTGTAGTAGTTTTGGGGCGACTGAAAAAAATGTGTCGCACCCAAATACTTTTTTTTTGTACTCAGCTTTTTACAAATGGGTCCAGTTCTTTAGCTATGTCGTAACTACTGATATGCCGATCTTGCTCCACTCAGACCCACACACAGTAATGGTAAAGGTCACCCTGTTACTGTTACACCCTGATAAAATGGACGCCATCTTTTGTCCCGGAAAAATGTATCAAACGGGAACCGTACATTTTTCGGGACAAAACATGGCGTCACATTTTACGGCTACCCGGGCGAAGCCTGGGAGGATTACTAATTAATAAATAATATGGATTTTTATTACAAGATGATATAAGCCACGAAAGAGGATATAAAAGTATATTTGTAAACAACTAAAAACCAGACTACTAAATCACAGATTTATTAACTAATCTATCAGTTACTTATAGTTACCAAAGTTGTTAACGTATCAGTCAGTTAAATCTAAATACTTTCTGTGCTACAAATTACGAGTATACACAGCTTCTACTTGGCTAGAACATTGTCTACATCACTTATGTTAGTACAAGATAGTCTATCGTAATGTTAGACTTAAGACATTTAACGTCCATTGACGACAAATTTCTTTTAGAAGTCATAATCTTCATCAGCACCATAAGTATATTTCTCCGGAAGTTTGTAGTCTTTAGGATCATGTCCATGAGCTTCCACCCCTCCATTGCCATCGCTACCACCCAATCTGCAAATAACATTTAAAATTTGATGCATGTAATCAAAAAGAATTAACTACAGGAAGTTTTAGACGTTCATAGGTTGACGCGTTGACGTATGCGCCTGCGCCGCTGCGCTGATCGGCTTAGAACCGCAGATGATTGTACTGATATGAGATTTAAAAAAATCGCTAGGTATTTATGAATAACATCACCTAACGCGGCTAAAGAAGTTTTCACTTCAAAAATTTACAGCATTTAATTTTTTAAAGTCTACATACTTTAGTTCCTCATGCTGTTTTTCTTCTTCTTCGTTCACTGCTTCTTCCTTCTCTCCCTCTGGTTCAGCTTCCCGATATTTTTCAGCTGAAAAAGAATTATTTAAATATATTTCTACAATGAACAAGGCTTAAAATTAAAGTTCTCTTTGATTTGATTATAATTTATTTTTAAGAAATTACAAAGTAAAGGAAATACTTGACAAATTTTAAAGCTGTAGAAAACAGTTAGAAGCAGTGTTTAAGCATGGCACTTTGTGGATGATGGATGATTTGTAACAAAATTAGAAATGACTAATTTAGAACCTAAAATAGCCATTTTAAAAACCGTCTTAAAAACTTCTGGGGTCTCCTAATAAGTGGGCGAGATCTAAGTTCACCTTTCTCTTGTTGATGACTGTGTGCTCCGGCCTGCTCCTCATTGTCCAGGCCGTAAGAGTCCTGCTTTTCGAACTCATAGTTGTCACCCGCTTTCTTGTGGTACGAATCGAAGTGCTGGTAGCCCTTCTTTCCGCCGCCGGACTTCTTTCGCGCGTACCCGATTTCACCGTCGCCTTCGTTCTCATAGGACTTGTGGTAGTTCTCAGGCTGGAAGAAAATGAAATTATCAGAAAAAATACAACCCAACGTGTTCGCTTATTAAGATTAACACACTATTTTGATTATAAATAAATAAATCCTGGCACACCTGTCTCGCTTCTTCTACATTCATACATCTACGCGGTCGTTACTACGTCGGTTATGGGTGCTCCTTATATCGCCCTTTTTTAATATTCCATTATTTTGATCGATATAAGTTCGTCTAGCGCGTCCCCTACCAACACTACCACTCACTTTTGCAACATAAATCTGTTTCGTTATTATCTCTTCATTCATGCTTTCAACATGCCCGAAGAATTATTTTGATTATTTAAATTAATAATAAATAAATCAGCCTGTTTTTAGTATGTTTCCCCACTGCAGGGACACAGGTCTCCTCACCGAGAGAGGGAAGGGGAGGGGGAGGGAAACAATAATATATATCTGAGTAATTCAAAACCTCAATTATCTGTAAGTAATCAAAAAGTTGCTAGACATGGCTTTCATATAAATTGTGTAATGTTTCACAATTCTTTCATTTTTTTTTGTTATACCTTGCTCTGTTGTACAAAAAAAATCTTACCGATGCAGCTCGCACTTCGCGAATGTAAGTGTCCACTGACATAGTGTCATCCGCCATTTGCATGTCGTCAAGTGTGACCGGCAAAGCCATCGCGATCTGGAGACACCCTAAAGCTATCACATGTAGCTTCATCGTGCTTAAATCTGGAATAACAGTTTCAACATTTTGAATTGTATTTGTTTTGACCGGAAACGTTTAATTCACGCTTTGGGAGATTGTCTACAGTTCAGAAAACATATTGTTGTGTTTCGAATATAAAAAATTAAGGAGAAATAAATTTTATATCGATAAAAAATGTATTTTGCAAGTTTACAATAAAATACTGAATTCTTAGTATTTTTTTACCTTTCAATTTCTTGGACAAAAACAAGTTCACCTGTACCTCGTCGCACAATAAAGTATGATCTGCAATACAAACTGTTTATTTTATATAACGTGCATTTGCAACCGTCGCAATCTTTCACAACGGCCGCCTGTTGACTGTACTTGGCAAAAGAAAACGCCGCCATGTTGCGCGCGCGCTTGAGTCTTTTCTCCAATATTTAGTGTCATTTTATCCCACAGTCCGTGTCGCAGTCCAGTGATCTGTCACGTAGCGTAATAATTCGTAATTCATTTCAATTACTTTCAAATCTAAAAGTTCAAGGACGGTACGAGTACTTTCGATTTTATATTTTCGTTATTTAGAGTATTACTAGTGACCTGCCCCGGCTTCGCCTGGGTACCACTAATTATGTTGATCGCTACTGATCAATTCCTGTAAATTTAGGGATATAGGGAACATACATACATCCCCTTTTATATGCTATATATATAGAAAAATCCCAAAGAGCTGAAACTTTAGTCAAGTGGATTGGATATTGACGTGACCGTCGATAATACAGTGCAATGGTATTACAGTACCCAGGGTTGAAGGTTCATTACTGGACTGCTAGATGGCGTTGAAGTAGCTAGATTTTTTGAGAGATGTGTTTTTTATTTTTCGTAAAAAAAATGTTTCTTAAAAAGTATCCTATGTTACTTCTAATACCTACAAGAATATGTGTACAAAGTTTCATGATGATCGGTTGAGCAGTTTTCGCGTGAAAGCGTAACAAACTTACATTCACATTTATAATATTAGTAGGAGTAAACGATCATTTGATACTTTTAGATTTAATGAATTAATAAAATATATTTTTATTTATTAAATTTCCTCCTCCAACCAACTATTCAATTTGAGCAACGATAATTGCCCTTCGATTCGATTACCAATTTAGTTATTGATAGAGTGATGAAGTTGAGTAGTCCGTCGCTTCAAGTGAGCTCGGATTGAGTTCCGGATTCTTAGTCCAGAAAAGAGAGGGAGATAAGGTTAATTTCGGATAATTGAACCAAGGTAAGCCATATTTTTAGTACACTTTAGGATCGGAGCTCAGAGAGACTACTAAAGATTTCCCAATATAATCATTTTGAACTTTAAGATCGTTTCTAGACGTTCGTTTTTGACCCTAAATAATAGGCGGCGGTGTATAAACACACATTTATTGTAACTCATACAGGACCGCAGATCCAACAAAAAAGCCATGGTCCGACGTCCGGCGAAAAAAACGAACGTCTACAAGCACTGGGCATACAACCTACATGAAATGTTTTGGTGGGATAGTTTCCAACATACTTCACATGCACCATACCTGTGATGATTCGATGCTCCATAAAAATCGATTAAAAATGTAATCTACGATAAACTTACCATCGTAAATATTTCATACCGAGAAAGTCGAGGCCCCGAGCTTAATTCGAATCAAGTTTTCTCTTACTTGACTGATTTACCAATCTTGACAATTAGTTAGGGGGCGCGGTTCTGTCGATTCAATAGAAATAACTGACGGATATCGCAACCAACACGTCGGTACAAAAAGTTGACACCAATTCTTGATACCGCTATTTAGACAATGCTGCAGATTACAAAATTATCCAGTTCTAGAGGTTCGAGGTTTGCATTGAAGTTATATTTATTACCAAATTACAAATTTGAACCGAATGGAGAGACGATTGTGCTATATTTATTGAGGGTGGCGAACAAGCTAAAACAGAAAAAACTGAACGTACAACGCTGATGTAATTTCCCAATCAAGCTTTATATATATATATATATATATATATATATATATATACATACTACAATTCCACCGGATGTTAAGTGGTGACAGGGTCAAGGGGGATGCACTAGTTTAGTAAACCACATTCACTCTTCTCTTGAAGGTGTACCCACGTCATAGTTGGACGGAAACACTGACGCTGGCATCGTACGCATGATGAACGACGATTTACTCACACACTCTATATGTCAACTATGAAAGAATGGAGACCAGCTGTGTACACGTACGATGGTATAATAGAAATGGGTAATTCATTCGTCTACTTCCTGCACACTCCCTACAATGCAATCTGTAAAACACCTAGCCACTGTGCGTCTGTACTTAAGACTGACCGAATTAATGTCTTGATCAACCTCTAGGCGCGCCTCTCTACTAGATAATCTGTTCTTCTGTATAAACTTTGTACTTCTCTCTTAATCAATTTGGACAATACCTTTTTACCTGCTCATTCATATCCCTGTGCCATAAATCTAAGTTGAACGGGAGAATATATGAGTGATATGGCTCCATTAAGAGTATTAGAGTTAAACAGGCATTGTAGACGTGGCTTCATTTGTCTCGTAAATAAAAAAGGAAAATGTATGAAAGTAATTTATTGCTTTGTTTAGTTTTGAATCGCTTTTCGTATTATTTATTTGGGTGTGTCGGTGAAAGCGGTGTACACTGTGAGCGAGTGCCCGTGTCCAACTTGCGGGTAGTCGATCTGCATCTTGCTGGGATGGTTCGGGTCCGTGGGCGACGACAGATCACAGTCATGTCTTGCCTTTATTGCATCCCCGAAAACATCGTACACGATCCGCCACTCTTTATTCAGATTCATTTCTTCCAACACTTGAATGCTGTTAAGTTTTACGCATTATATTATTGTTTTGTTTATCTGGTTTATCCTGTAGCTTCAGTAAGAGTTAGATCACGTCACACAGACAGTTCTACATTAAAGGGTGGTTGATGATTGTTAAAAAATGTTAATTAATTGAGTCTGGTTGTTAAGTGATTACGTTAACACAAGTTAATCAGCTATTGATTGTATTTCCTGTAATTTAAATAGTTTTTATGACGTTTTTGTCACCTTATTCAAGTGAAGTTACCGAAACATCTGTGATAGTAGATGGTAGTAAATCAATAAAATATCTGCACCTTTCTATGCTAATTTATATTACTTCTATAGATTTTTCTACAATAACATCAACTTATCTTTTTAATTTGATTCGATTTTGATTGTATTCGTAAAAAAGTTCAGATTCTCAGTAGAAATTTTATTTTGTACAAGTCAGCGTTGGTTTTTTTTTATGTGAGTTGGTGGCGAACGAGCAAGCGGATCACCTGATGTTAAGTAAACGCTGCCCATAGACATCCGCAACAGGCAAATGTGTTGCAGATGCGTTGCCTACCTTTAATGGACAGGAAAAAGGATATCTCCTTTTCCCCATAAACCCCCTCCCCGTGCAATCCTTTTCCCATCCTTTCCTTATGTGGAAAGGGTGGAAAGGGGAAGAGGACTGAAATTAGGCCTCCGGCACCTCACTCATCAGACGAAACGCAGAGTACTTCTACTTTACGCCTGTTTTCTGTGAGGTCGTGGTATTCCACCGGTCGAGTCAGCCAATTCGTGCAACAGATGTTGTTCTTGCGGGCTAGAGCCCGCAAGAACAACATCTCATCAGTGGTAGACCACTGTTAATTTTTTTACGATTACGAAGAGCATGTCTTCGACTAAGATTTGATACAAGCGTAAACCATTTTCTTATCAGACCCTAAAATCAAGCCCGTTTCAGAGTCTATAGGTTTATACGGAACATACATACTTCACTTTTTATATACCTTTTTTTTTTCATAAAAGTATCCTATGTTACTTCTAGTACCTCCAAGAATATGTGTACAAAGTTTCATGATGATCGCTTGAGCAGTTTTCGCGTGAAAGCGTAACAAACAAACTTACATTCACATTTATAATAGTAGGGACGTAAAGCTACTAACACTGCCTCGCTGCCGGCGTCGAAACGTATCAGCGTGAAGCCGACGTCGCGGCCGCGCTGCACGGCGCTCCGGGCCAGCGTCTTGATCACCTCCCTGCGCTGCGTCACGTCCTCGGGCACGACCAAAACTACCTACGCGATTACATAAAAGTACAAATACAAATGCTACTTTTTGTTCCTTATGAGTCTTGAGAATTAGGACAGACCGCGATTGGTTTGAAATTTTATTACATAACTTTATGCAAGCGTCTGCGTCTGGCACAAATATATTAAATCACATGATGTTAAGCAATAGTAGCACTTATGAAATCCATTCCTTAACTTAACATTAAATACGTTGTGTTCTGTACATTTAAATATAGAGAAAAAACTCGCTGAAAAGTGTGTGTTATAATACTAGGATTATGGATATTAAGTTATTCCTTAAAAAAAACAATATGTAAATTAAAATTGACTTTATATTACTAATTTCACAATTTACAATTTAAAATAAAATTTTATTAACTAAAATTTACTATTGTACTAATTTTATTAACAGCAACGCTTAATTTTCCTTTCCTCAACAAAGCCCGCCAAAAATCCTTCTATCTTTCTTTTTAAATCAATCACGCCGCTCCTTATAGCTGCCAGTTACAATATCGTTTAACGATGTTGTCAGCGTTATAAAAGGATGTTTCCATAATGTTGCTAACACTAAGGGCTACAAATCTAAATATCTATGTCGCATTTATATTTTACCTTTTTCAAAGTCTGTTAATATATTTGCGTAACGATTAGAAACGAAATACCTAAAATAAAAATCTGTTGAAACAAAAAAAATACAGCCATGGAACTGACCAGTGTAGATTTCTAATTAATGTATTGTCTTCGAACTTTTTATTAGCTTATTGCAACGGATTATTTCAGATCAATATAATTTAGGCTACAATTTGTTTTTGATGGGATGTAAAACCACAGCTTTCACTAACTATAACTACGTTATTTTAAAGATAAAATAACGTAGTTATAGTTAAGAAAAATTATGTTTAGTTACCCAAACTATCTACAGATAGTATAAACATAATTTTTCTTATAAGATTGGGGATCAAGCTAGCATCGGACGCACGAGGAAGTAAGTTACATGAAAACCACGCGGCATAAGTCTAGTGGAATGCCAACGATCATGTGCTGTGGTAATTGGGAGAATGGGCTGTTAAAGCGATGACGAAACTCAAGGACAGCAATTGCTCCAAGCAGTTCTTCGGAACATGATGGTTTTAGGTAAAATTATTCTGGATTCCTATTTGTGTGTGTGTGTGTGTGCTTTATCACCTGTAGTATGTTGAGCACGTGGTACTTGTCGTGCAGGGCGGGCGCGCGCAGGCAGTGTGCGGTGAACATGAGCAGCTGTCGAGAGCGCGCGCACTGCACGCAGCGTGCCCACTTCTCCAGCACGCCGGCGTCCCACTTGCACATAGTCGTGCCCAGCGCCAGCGCGCGAATCCTGCACGACTTGTTGTTAGGCTCTTGTTGTTCCGCTATCATTGAATGACCTGCAGATTGATTAATAGTATTAAGAATAGAAGTTCTAGCCTAAACGGATATAATTCCACTTTAATTTAATTAGCATTAAAGCTTAAGAAGGTAAATGCTTAGCTAGATAACATAGCACAGTGACCTTGAGCCAATGATCGGGATACATAGTCCGAGAGCACGATCTGCGAGGCGTTGGAGGGCGCGGCGAGCGTTGGCCACACGTGGCGGGTGTGTGCGCGGATGAAGGACAACACGCGCGGCACGTCCGCCGGCCGCGCGCGCCGCACGCGGAAAGTCGCTTCGCTCTTCGTGTTCCGCACCTTCACAGGACATTAGACTCAGTTAAAATATAAGAGGAGGAATTCTTGAATATATGTATAACAGAAACAGCTCTAACAAATTAGATAAAATTTTGTATTTAGACAATGTTTTTAAATTTTTAAATATAGAACTCTTACTCGTAAAAAGATCTGTAAAGACAGCGCCATCTTTATATAATAATTTTTTATAGCGCCAACGTTTGTGACGGATGGTGATCAAATGATGTAACTTAAAATTCTGTAAGATGATTGCTAAGTATTGTTTGCACGGAGGTGTGTGAAAATTTGGATTTGCTTTCTATGGGTTTCAGTTTTTTTTCAGCTGATTTCATTATTTTCGCTTAAAAAAGCGAAGCGAAGGCGACCGCTAGTACAAATTAATGTACCTGACTCACCTATCAACGCAAAGCTTAAGATACTGCTTTCCGAGTAAGGCAAAAGCAGAATAGAATAAAGAGTTCTATGAAAAGTTAAAGACGACTATTGCTGCTGCTGCTGGACTTAGAGCGTCAACCTGCGGAGTCCCGCAACGTATACCAAATCATCGGTCTATTCAACAAGATTAGGTCCGCGAGTTTTACTTATTACTTAATTGTGAAAGTTCTATATACATCTGTACAAAGTTTTGTTCTTACCACAGCGTTCGAGGGCGTATTCTTCTTGGCTATATCAGCAAAGTTTCTCACGACAGTTTTGTTGATGATCGGGCACGGTATCCTGAGACATGCTCGTGTGACCAACAAAGTAACGTGTTGGATTGTGTTGGACATGGCGGGCAGTTCACATGGATGCGACAGTCAAGACGAACCGTTCATTGTATTGTTTTGTTGATTATGACCATCTTTTTTGGTGTTGTTTTTATCCTATTCTAAATTATCTCTGTGTAATTTTATTGTTATGTCATTTGTATAGTTTTGACAGTTAATTTTGTTATTTGTTTCTTTTATAATTCTAAAGTCACAAATATTTTCATCCAGTTAGCCAAATATTTTAATTAACAATTTATATCTGCTTTAATATCAATCAATTTGACTGTTTTTGTATCTGTATTTTGATATAGGTAGGATTATTCTGAAAATATGCACACATTATAATAGTTTTAAAACATTTTATTATCTGTCAGTCTTACAGTCTCCATTAGAATTATATCAACCTGACACCTTGACATATTTCATCCTACACTTTCAAAATTTCAATGAAATTAAAAAAAAAATAAATAAAAATGTGTTAGTAGTTAGCAATCATATAAAGATGTATTGTTTGAAGGCATGTCGCTACGGCGCCTTGAGGTTGGCGAGCTGGCCGCCCGTCACAAACGTGGCCGTCGCCAGGTTCAGGCCTCCTTCACCGTGTGACGTCACTCCTGATAAGAAACCGGTATCGTTTTCATTTCAATGCTCATCCTCGCCATAATCATTGCCTGTCGGTCCGCATCGTGGGAGGCCTAGGTACATCCGGCTTCGTATTCTTGGGCGCCATTATAAAACTTCTTGACCCATCGACATCCCAACGAATTACACCCAAGTCCAACTGCATCTAGTGATGAACAACAAACGTTGTTGCGGACTACCACACAGTGTATTGTGGTATTTTGTTGGTGATTTGATATCATGATAGAATATCCTTATGTCTCGTTACATTTAGGGCCAGTTAAATTAGTGCATTAGGGATAGATAGATTGAGTTGAAAAATTACGTAATGGAATATTTAAGAGCTAAGATAAAAAAATAAGACTAAAATCCAACCATTTCAATCAAACTATTCTCAAATGCATTGTACTGACAAATGCTGTTGTGATATTTCTATTTGTCAAATTGTCTAGTGCTTCGACATGACAAAAGTGTCGGTGGAGCGCGGTAACCAGTGCCACTCTAACATGATCCGCCTGTTCCTGTACACGCACTTCTGGCCACGCGAGCCCAGCGTGGTGGGACTCTGGATGTCTTCGGACAGCCCGTACCTCGACATTCTCAGTGACAAATACTCTAATTCTGGTAAATTTAAAATTATGTTATTCAAAAAGTTTCCTATACACCATGGGTGACCGGAATATACAACCATCATCATCAAGAATTCAATTTCTTAGCTTAGGTCTTTTCAGTCAAAAGTCGGTTATCGTGTCGCTGGATCGAGGGGCACTCGTATAGCTAAGTACTCGTATAGCGAAAGCTAGGATTTTAAAACTTAATATGCACATTGCTTAAATCCTTGAATAATACGATAAGAACTTGACACAACCTATAAGAATTATATGAAGAATAACCCATAAACTTATCGACGCGTGAGCTCTAGTATTAGTTAAAACAACTTAGATGGTTTCTCCGAACTTTTTTATAAGAGAAGGGGGCAAACGAGCGGGAACACTGAGGTGATCAACGACTCCCATGGACACCCGCAACACCAGAGGAACTGCAGATGCGTTGCCGGCCCTCTAAAAGATAGGCTTCCTCCTTGAAATACCCTAAGTCGTACTGGTTTGGAGATACCGCCGAGGATAGACCGAACCGCACTGTTGACGAATGCCAGCCATCCACTTTCTGTTTGTCAATCATTTGGCATCTATTAAATAGTATTCATTCGATTTCCACAAGTGGGTTAGGACTTTAACATTACCAATTACTAGATCTATCAAGTTTTCATTGCTTATGATACATTTATTATCTATTCGATCAAATTCCTTCTTACAAGGTGACCGTTTTTTGGCGTTTGAGAAACTGGATCGTACCCACGAGTCGCGGCTGATCGGCGTTTGCGTCGCCAACAAGCTGTTCCCCTGGATGGTGGGCGAGCTGGAAGAGTGGGCCAACTTCACGTACGCCAAGCCCGACCGCACCAGGATGTACTTCATCGCCCACTGCATCAAGAACGCCAACCTCATCAGGAAATACAACGTCGAATATATTTATGACGTAAGATATAAATAAAATCGGGAAGACGTATATGTAGTGGTGGGGAACCAGTATGTGTATATGAAGGCACGTCTGGCAATTCACAATGCTGTACTAGTCCACTCTTTAATGCATTCCCGCTAAACCCAGCTCTCAATTATGCATGCATATCTGGGTTTAGCGGGAAAAGCATGTTAATAGAGTTAATGCCGTTGAGATACGATCTTCAAAAGCATATTAGGCTCGAATTTGTCTGTGGTGGCTTAAATGTGGATGTTGTGACTAGAATTGAGTAAGGTATGCTTCGGTGGTTCAGGCATGTTGAACGAGGTAAATGCCAGAAATTCGCAATCTGCTGGGTTACGGGCGTGAACGCATATTATTTTATTTCGTCATAATTAAGTGGTGGATCAACGTGATGGACTCATTAGCTCATCAGATAGTTTTTGTTTGTTAAGAATTAGTTTTTAGTACTTGTATTAATTATAAACAGGTCTAAATATGTTGCAGGTCGAAGTCCTGGGGATGGACGCTTCGATCGCGGCTCGCGGCGTGGGCAAATTGCTACTAGACGTGACCCTCAACCACGCCGACGACCTGGGGTACCCCATCGCGCAGGTCATAGCGGTCAACCATTACGCGTAAGAAAAACAAATGGATTTCTTCGCTTGCCTACATTTACACAAAATTGCATAAATTTCTTGGAGCTATACAGCTGTGTTCCAGTACATTCAAAAGTAACTCCTTATTTTGCAACTTTCTGTACATAATCCTTGTTTCGAAATGTCACCGTTAGGTTTTTTATAGGTCACCCATGTCGCTGCGCTCGCCAACGAACCAATCAGTAGAAACCGCGTCTCTTACGTCGCGGCTTCCGATTGGTGGAGAAAATAGAACCTAGAAAGTCCTTGCTTCACTAATGTATGTCATTCTTGATTCCAGTGCAAAGATCTGCGAGAGGTGCGGCATGAAGCTGGAGTGGTCGATGAGCTACGACGACTACGTGGACCTCACGGGCCACCAGGTCTTCTTTCCGCGGCGGCCCCACCTCAACGTCGCCGTATACTCCAAATACTTTGACCCGACCAAACCCAAGCCGCTGCCTTGTAAACCACCCTATCTCTGAGCTGTTGAATATATTTGTCTAAAACATTGATCTGAATAAATAATTTTTTTATATATAAACATGTATTTTGCTTTATATAGTGAAGTAGTAAAAAGGGTAAAACTATACCCTAAAAGTAACAGTAAAGTTTTATCGATTGAACGGAAAGCTGTTTATTAAAACTATGGGGAATTGAACATTCCCTCATTCTTTAGCGAGGTCTTAGCTAATTCAAGAGTCATTAACTTATACCGTTCCAGTGTATATTTACTCAACCATTGAAATCAACGAAAAAGAATACAATAAATTCATGCATATCTGGGTTTAGCGGGAAAAGCATGTTAATAGAGTTAATGCCGTTGAGATACGATCTTCAAAAGCATATTAGGCTAGAATTTGTCTGTGGTGGCTTAAATGTGGATGTTGTGACTAGAATTGAGTAAGGTATGCTTCGGTGGTTCAGGCATGTTGAAAGAGGTAAATGCCAGAAATTCGCAATCTGCTGGGTTACGGGCGTGAACGCATATTATTTTATTTCGTCATAATTAAGTGGTGGATCAATGTGATGGACTCATCAGCTCATCAGATAGTTTTTGTTTGTTAAAAATTAGTTTTTAGTACTTGTCTTAATTATAAACAGGTCTAAATATGTTGCAGGTCGAAGTCCTGGGGACGGACGCTTCGATCGCGGCTCGCGGCGTGGGCAAATTGCTGCTAGACGTGACCCTCAACCACGCCGACGACCTGGGGTACCCCATCGCGCAGGTCATAGCGGTCAACCATTACGCGTAAGAAAAACAAATGGATTTCTTGGCTTGCCTACATTTACACAAAATTGCATAAATTTCTTGGAGCTATACAGCTGTGTTCCAGTACATTAAAAAGTAACTCCTTATTTTGCAACTTTCTGTACATAATCCTTGTTTCGAAATGTCACCGTTAGGTTTTTTATAGGTCACCCATGTCGCTGCGCTCGCCAACGAACCAATCAGTAGAAACCGCGTCTCTTACGTCGCGGTTTCCGATTGGCGGAGAAAATAGAACCTAGAAAGTCCTTGCTTCACTAATGTATGTCATTTTTGATTCCAGTGCAAAGATCTGCGAGAAGTGCGGCATGAAGCTGGAGTGGTCGATGAGCTACGACGACTACGTGGACCTCACGGGCCACCAGGTCTTCTTTCCGCGGCGGCCCCACCTCAACGTCGCCGTCTACTCCAAATTCTTTGACCCGACCAAACCCAAGCCGCTGCCTTGTAAACCACCCTATCTCTGAGCTGTTGAATATATTTGTCTAAAACATTGATCTGAATAAATAATTTTTTTATATATAAACATGTATTTTGCTTTATATAGTGAAGTAGTAAAAAGGGTAAAATTATACCCTAAAAGTAACAGTAAAGTTTTATCGATTGAACGGAAAGCTGTTTATTAAAACTATGGGGAATTGAACATTCCCTCATTCTTTAGCGAGGTCTTAGCTAATTCAAGAGTCATTAACTTATACCGTTCCAGTGTATATTTACTCAACCTTTGAAATCAACGAAAAATAATACAATAAATTCAATGGTTTATTATTTTATTTACAAGTTACAAAATGATACAAAATTTACGTTTATATAAATTAATCTAATTACATAGTTTATGGCTTGCTTGTTCTGGGCCTGTTATGTTCAGAAATTATTGTATAAAAGTTGTAACACAGAAATTGTATTTGGTAATAATATTTCATGATTGACAATACGCATCTGATACAAACATAATAGTTGAAATACGTGATTCATAATTACCTTTTACTCCTTACCCTTTGTGATAAAAAAACTTATATCCGGACGCAGAAACTTTGCATATGACTATTTGCCGACCGCGTCCCGAGTCTGCGCCCCGACTATATCTTGTTTAGACACTTATAGTATGTTGCACATGGGACATAACCCTGAATATTAATAAAAGAGGTATATATTTCATGTCTACAACAACGACTACAGATAATATAATTTAAACAAAAGATACTAAACTCTATTACATCACATAACCTTAAAATCTATCTTAAACATGTATTTTTTTATTAGGTATCTATTTCCCGATTACTTGTAGAAGATATATTTGGCCCCGATCAACGATACAAATATAAAAATATGAAATAATTCGACCGTGTTGTTGTATAGGATCATTTATCCTAGTATATTTCTAACTAAGATCTGGTCCTGGGCGGCTAGTTTTTTGTTTGGTGACCCCAATGGCTGCCCGCCCCCCTGCCGCCCTTCTTGCCGAACTGCGAGTGGTTCCCGCTGTGCTCCTCATGGCCGTTTTTGCCTTTGTAACCCTTGTGGTCGGCGTCGATGTGGCCTTTGTTGCTGTGGACAGATTATACGTACATGGTTATGGGTTCCTTACAGCTACAACCTTCTCCGTCATCGAATAACATCAACGTTTTTTATAACACTAGTGATTACCCGTAGCCCGGGTAGCATTTTCGGAATACATACGTAGACAAAAAAATTAAAAATTAATCCCACGGGAACCGTAAAATTTTCCGGGTTATAATAGCCTATATGATAAAACAGACTGTAATCTATCTCTGTGCCAAATTTCATCCAGATCCATTCAGTAGTTTTTGCGTGAAAGAATAACAAACATCCATACAGCCATACTTACAAACTTTCGTATTTATAATATTGGTTGGCAGTAGGATAGGATTTTGGTAAGTATACTTTATTCAAATGTATTTCAACTGGTTAGGATAGAATTTATATTTCTAATTCGTAGGCATTTTTAAAATTCAGTGATACAGATATATTAAAATTGCCGCCAAATTTTTATATATTATAGTTTCATATCACATGTCAGCTTACCACGTAAGGGATTGGTCATTAGGATTGAAATTTCGATCAAAAAAAAAGATCGATGAAATCGGAAATACCGAAGTAAAGATTGAATCTTAGTAAATTTATGTGAGCTAACATGTGCAATGAACAGAGCCAAGTTCAGTGCCAGCGACAATGACACGAGTTATGTTACACAATGCGCCTTGATACTTTTGGCCTCGATTTGGCGTTTTCCTATAATATCAACACGATTGCAATGTGTCGTACTGGCTATTGTTTATAACTCTCATCGACAACATTCAGGGATTTGTTTTTCTAAATTACGCTGGTCACACTGAGGCAGACAATGCGTCTTAATATCCAGTAATATTCTAAGTTATTTTTACTATTACTTTTTCATAACATAAGGGGCAAATGAGCAGCGGATCGCGTCCTGTGGCGATCATTACCAGCGACGAACATTCACCCAGAAATTGCAGATATTGTTTGACCTATTAGGAGTTACTCGCTTCGAGTTATTGATTGACTCAATTACTCCTTTGCGAGACTTAGAGAGAGAAAAATGGATAGGCTGATGTAAACTACTGCGTACTTCTTGCTAGTCACTTGATTAAATGGGTCATCCACACGGCCACTTGATTGCTAGTATCTTTGAAATACCTGTATCCCTTCTTGCCGTGCTCGACGAAGTCGTGTCCGGCTTTGAGGTGATGCGCCTTCTTCTTGCCGCTCTCGTTGCTGGCGTGCTTGGCGTTGAACTTGCCGTAGCGGTGGTGCTCGCCGCTCTTGTGGAAGTCGTCGTAGAACTTGTGCTCCTTCTTGAACTCGTCCTTATGGTATTTGTTGTGGAAACCTATTTCAATGTAAATGCAAGCGATTTAATGGAATCTATACTATTACAAGCGGAACCAGTACACGTAGGCTGCTGTCATATGCGGGTTCAATTGTTAAATTTAATTTAACTTGGATATTGGCTAATGACATTAATCCTTTCAATGTATATCCTTAAAATGATTATGACGTACGTTATGCTAAAACTGCTAATAATTTGTCATAGATGTTTGTAACAATAGAACGACCTTTACCATTGACATTTGACTTTCTGTGAGGAGAACACGTAAGCATTAAACAAAATAAAAACTTTAAACTACAAGTTGAAGATTTATTATGGCCACTTTAAGCGAATTGATAATTGGAATAGTCAGTTGAACATAAATTTCGTCCCTTATGTGATATAAGCTGAGAGGAGATTTGACGTCTTGTAAGCAAGTTGGAATCAAACCAAGTAATCTAACATTTCCTTCGAATATTTAGAAAGGTCGGAATAACAATTTGGAGTCATAATATTTATTACTTCTCACTGAAATCAAGCCTGCATTTACTAATTAGAAGTTATTACGCACTTCCTTAATGTCTCTGATGATCTCTGGAGTTGACTTCTCTTAGTAATATGACCACCAACTGTCCAACCATTTCTTGCGTCTTCTTTTTCTTCCTTGCCCTTTGTATTATAGTATGCGGAAGTATAAAATAAATGAATAAATCTTTGACTTTTAGAAACAATGGAAAAATTTTAACTCTTACTAATTCCCATGGAAGTTATCAGGGCGGCACAAATAAATAATGTCTCCAACGTAGAACGAATGATCGAGCTACCGGCCGGGGTCATTGAAATGCGAACAAAAAACAATATTACGTAACGAACATTCCGCTTTCACTTGACCGCAGTTACATTTTCTCGTATAATGGCCGTGTAATTCGAAGTCATTCGTGGGAAAGGTTATTATGAGTTCATTAAGGGAGTTGGGAGCCGTTAGCCGTGGAGCGACCGTTTTCGGACAATCTCTATTAATTGGAATAGTGCCGCCGATCTAGTTGTTTCGATATTTATGTAATAATCTTTTGTCCGTTAAAATTGGACGTGATCAGATGAAATTAGTTATTAAATGGTTACGCAAACATTTTTGGCGACACCGATAGTAATAGGGCGGCAGGAGCTGAGACACAATCTGTTAAGGCAATGATTACAATTGTTTGAGTTCTAATTAATAAAATTACTAGCTGTGGATATTAGTAAGTTAGCCCGTGACAACGCTCTATCAATAGATAATACAAATAACTAACAAAAGATGGCGCGCATCAATTATTTTTATTTTTTATAAGTTTTTATGAACAAAACACCTATAAATGTAAATTTAAAAATAAAAACCGAAACTAAGTACAAAATGTCATGATAATCGTTGGAGCTGTTTCCGAGATACAGATTATATATATACATATATACAAGAATTGCTCGTTTAAAGGTATTTAGATGTAGATTGATGCCGTGGTGAATCGCCGTACCTTACTATCAAACAATCGTCTCGTCGTGGTTGTCCACAGATCTGTTTTACTGCTCCCGTTTCAAATTTGAAAGTAGATTAATTAACAAACAAAATTTGTAATTATATATATAAAAAATGACTGTAAATATTGATTTGTTTATAACTTTATAGTTTTAGTTCCTTGGGCTGTACAGCCATTTGTATTTTTATGTATTAAAGTAGGTCTGTCTTGATATTTAATAGAAAATCATCCGAATACTTAAGTGTGTTCATGTCATAATATCAGGTTGGTTCGAATGTAATGATAGTTGTGTGAAGTTTAGGCACGCTCGTAGTAGATTATACAGCGTCATAACTGTCTCGACAGTGTCTCCAAGGTATGGAAGTGATCCAGCGAGCGCATAGCACATGCCTACGTCTGTTAGTTTTTGGCGTGCAAATTATTTGAACTATTTCTATTTAAGTTCTTGTTACATTACACGTCTCTCCATGTCACCTTGTATTCGGCTTACAAACAAAGTTTGTAGTCTATTACAGGCATACAAATCAAGAAAACTATAAAACTACTCGAAAAGGCATTCATCGAAAAGAGATAAAAGGAAAACAGAAGTTGTCAAATATAATATAGAATTTAGCGCAAAGGAGAATTGGCATTCGAGGGTAATCCATTTAATAAAATTTATGGTGTACTGTCACTGGTAATTGTAATGTAACAAACAAGAGTGTTGCTCATAAAACGTGTGCTGAAGTATTCATACACCCTACGCATATCAAACATTTTGCTATAAGAAGGATTCAATATACAACTTTTAACGGATAACGAAGAACCATGTTTGCGAATTCTTATCCGAAATTGAAACACATACGACCTTCTGATCCCAGGACTAAGCAGAGCTTGTACTATGAGAACCAGATAACTGATATGCTACTTTTATTTTGTAAATATACACTTAAATAGATAATTACACCTCGACTCAGGACAAGCAGACATGTTCGAATCCACGATTGCAGCGTGAAAAGCAGGTATCTTACTAAAAACGCTAACAGGCCTGTCAGTGGTATATGTAAATTTATATTGGATGTCACATTGATTATTTAGGCCCACAATTAAGTAAAGTCTACTCACCCTTGGTCTTGTGCCCTTTCTTGTGCCCCTTCTTCTCGGCAAAGTTAGATCCTCTGTGTCCGAACGCCTCCTCTTCGTGGTCGCCCTGATGAGCAGCGCGGTCGTGGTGCTTGGTCTTCTTGCCCGCCGCCTCTTCGTACTCCTTGCGGTGGTTCTCGTCCTTTTTGAAGCCCTTGGCACCTTTGTCTACGTAGTGGTCTGAATCAAAGCCTTTGGTTGCCTGTAAATATGGTTCTAATTAGTTGCATTTATGAACTTCTAGTCGCACAAGCTATACAAATAATTATTACAGTATGTTTTTTTTACGTTTTTCATAAAGTATTCTAAAGGTATATAATGTATATTTATAAATAACAATAATAACAAATCGGCATTTCTTAGAATGTTCCTCACTGCTAGGACACAGGCCTCCTTCTCCAAGAGAGGGAATGAGCCGTAATCCACCACGCTGACCCGGTGCGGGTTAGCGGATGTCAGATGTCTCCGAATTTGGTGGTTCTAAGAACATGCTTGTCTGTTTCCTCACGATGTTTTCCTTTACCGTTTAAGTGAAAATAATTGCTTTTTGTACCAGTGTCAAAATTTTGAACAACAAACATTCGTCATAAGTTACTCAGTGACAATTGAAGGATGCAGGGAAGCAATCGAATAGGACATCGTTACTAAAACGGGACATTTACATTAATTATCATTATTAGCATTATGATCATTGGATTGGTTAATTATTACACAATGATAATGATGTTATCACTTACTTGTTCACCTGAAAACGAGTAATCAATTAAATTACATGACTAAAGATATACCATAAATATTGATATTAAAAGTATCAAAACGTTTCAATCGTCACACAAGCAGATTAAAACTTGTGGCTCAGGGTAAATTTTAGGATCGGTGGGCACACATTGTATATTAAAGTAAGCCCAACACTTTTTTTTATAGTAGAAGTTGGCAAACGAACACGCGGGTCACCTGATAACAAGTGATCGCTTCTTATAAGCATCCGCAACAAGAGTTGCAGATGCGTTGCCTGCCTTTAACGCAAAGAGGAAGGGATAAACAGAAAATTGTTATATCCCTTTTCTATTCACCCCCTCTACCGTCAAGTCCTCTTCCCCTTCCCATCCTTTCCTTATTATCAAAGGGTGGGAAGTGGAAGAGGACCAGAATTAGGCTCCGGCACCTCACTCATCAGACGAAACGCAGAATAATCTACTTCACGCCTGTCTTCTGTGAGGTCGTGGTATTTCACCGGTCGAGCCGGCCCATTCGTGCAGCAGATGTTGTTGTTGCGGGCTCTACCACTGTTTATATTTAGCTTATAGCTAATGACGCAAAGGGTACTCAAGATTTTACGTCCCTTGAGATTTGTTCCAGGAGTATCTCCTCTTATAGCTAGGAGCTAGGAGTATAGCCCGTAAAGAAATGTGGACAATTATAACTGAATTTATTGCCTCGTCGTCTTAAAATTTTGATTATAAGCCAGTAATGAATGCTTGTGTATTCCTCAGATTTAATGAATCAGTCAAAGGAGACATCTGTTAGAATCTAATTAACGGGAAGCTTTAATAAACTTGGCAATGTTATGAATGATACAATATGTTACGCATGTAAAAACATACAACCATGTATTATGTATTAGTCCGTTAGCCGGAAGACGGGCTTACATTTTGTAAACTGTCAATTGTTTGGATTTTTTGTTGAAAAACCTAAAACGGTGGATGTCTCTGGTATGTATTCCATCTATTGTTCCAACCATAAACTTCCGGTTAATATTTTAGCAACAAGGAATAACCTACTAGCGGACTATCGGTTGCATAGTTGCTGCTGCTCGAGTGACGCGCCATCTAACGACCATATTAATAGTCTTCTAGTGTTGATTTTTTTATTCTCCCCATAATCCCTTCTTCCCTACTAATATTATAAATGTGAAAGTTTGTTTGTTACGCTTTCACGCGAAAACTACTCAACTGATCATCATGAAACTTTGTACACGTATTCTTGGAGGTATTAGAAGTATCATAGGATACTTTTTATAAAAAAATAGTAAATAAAAAGCTAAGTATGCATGTTCCCTATAGACCTATAGACTCCGAAACGGCTGGACCGATTTCGATGAAATTTACAGTGATTGTCCAGATTGGCACATTCCTGTGTTTGGTAGCGATCGGATCAACATAATTAGTGGTAACCGGGCGAAGCCGGGGCGGGTCACTAGTTTATCTATACTAATAAGATAGAGATCAAGTTTGTTTGTTTGTTCTAAATAAACTCAAAAACTATTGTTTATCCATCTAACAGACCGAAGCCGGGGCTGTTTGTTAGTTAATTAATAAAATTATTGGAACGATGTGAAAGCCTAATCCTGATAGATGAGAGATATCAGAAGGTACGAACTTAAAAATACCCGTTATAATGCGTAATAAGAAACATGCTAAATCATTATCAAGCATACAAGTGGGTCCGTTAAGTAATAAATGTAATTTCATAGTTGTTTCAAAAATATCTTTTTATTAAGTTGTTTCGGTCACAAGTGGATGGTACAGAAGAGATTGAATCTCGCGTGTCGCGCCCCATGCCCAGTGAAGCGAACGGGTCCTCGGCCGTCTTTACACAATTCGTGTTTGCATTCATTGTTCTGTTGATGCCGCCATGTTTGTTTCGACAACGTCAAATGTGTTGACAAACCGTGTTTATGTGTGATAAAGCGTGTTTTTTTTGTAAATACGAACGATTAAAAAGGTTCGATCGCATTTCTCAAAGACTCCATTGTTAATTTTGTAAGCCTGATTTATTTCACGTACTTTAGTGACTAAATGAAAAAACTTACTTACTAGTAGTCCAAGTCAGGATAAGAAAGTTAGAGTAAATATCGCAATCGGTCTATTGTGACTACGAACTTACAAGTCGACCGGACGTACAAGTTATACAATCAAAGATACCGTTACATAGATATGTAGGTACATAGATATATAGGTTATTTTTTATTTTATGTGAGAAGGTGGCAAACGAGCAAGCGGATCACCTGATGTAAAGTGGTCGCTATCCATGGACATCCGCAACAAGCAAATGTGTTGCAGATGCGTTGCCTACCTTTAATGGACAGAGGAGGGCATAGACAGGAAAAAGGATATTTCCTTTTCCCTTAGGGGATTAATCCCCTCCCAGTAAAATCCTCTTCCCTTTCCCATCCTATCCCCCTTATGAGGAACGGGTGGGAAGGGGATGACGACTGAAATTAGGCATCCGGCATTCCTCACTCATCAGACGTATCGCAGAGTACTTCTACTTGACGCCTGTTTTCTGCGAGGTCGTGGTATTTCACCGATCAAGCCGACCCATTCGTGTAACAGATGTTGTTGCGGACTCCACCACTATTGAAACAAAAGGTACATATATGTATATAGGTACATAAATACAGCACAAGCCAATACAAACGTGTTAAAAATTTTTTTTTAATGTTCTATTTCAATTTACATTTTATAACATTTCATGATGTTGACATGACGTGAAATGATTGCATTTATAGATATGTAAATTAGAATAAATTCTATTGTAATATTTTAAATATAATACATTCAATAAGTTAAACGTTACTTACGTACTGCTATTATATCGAATATTTAAATTGCGTCCCCGAGTTTTTTAAATATATAGGATTATTACGAATTTAAAACAATATAAGTTATATTTATATTGGTTACATTGGTACGGGAGTCACACCACAAATCAGTCGTTTATGCAGTGACGCGCGCTATTTTTAAAAAAACGTCGATTGTCCAACATACTAGAACGAAAACTATAAATAAAGACTAGACCCTTTCCCCACCACTAAAAGTAAAAATGTCATTAATATAACATTTTTCTTTTTACCCTCGGATCTTTACAATCCAAGAGGTCCCCATGACGCTTGAGGACATACAAGTTTAGTATCGTCGGCTCCCATGCTACAAGGACTGTCGACAGAAGTAAAACTTCAAAACGGACGCGACAATAGTTCAAAATAAATAAATAACCTACTAAAATAAGCCCTTGTATCTTGACGTAGTCAAAATTCCTTTCGCTGCGTTAGACGATATTTGGTAGGGAAAAACCTTATAGGTTCAACATGTTGAATGTGCGTCAGCAACATGCTTATTGGAATTTGGAACAGTTCCGACGAAATTTTTGTCATTTATTTCTCTTGTGTTCAATTTTAAATTTTACTGTTATAGTAAAATGGTTTATTTTGTTAATTTATAATCAATATTATTTCACGCGTTTCTATTCTATATATTTGTATTATGACGACGAAATTGAAAAGAAAATGAATTGAACCTTGAAATGAGAACATGGTACTCACCTTTCCGCCGTGTTCGTTGTAATGCTTGCCCTTGTTGCCGTGGCCCCCGCCCTGCGCGTACCACAGGTTGTCGCGGAGCTGCTGGCGGTGCGCGCCGGCCGCGCCCAGCTGGTCCTCCACGAGGCGCCGCGAGGCCGGCGCGCTACCCGCCGCAGCCGACACCGGTGCCAGTCCGCTCGCCGCCGACACCGCCACCGGATCGGGCCTCAGCTCCGAAGCGAAATTAGCAGCGTGTAAAGAGTTAGCAACATTTAAAGGAGCCTGTTGGAAGGAAGCCAGCTTGGCAGGCGCGGACGCGAACTGCGATGGATCATGAGACGGCACATGGACACTCGACGCATCGAAACTTCGACTCACATCGCCGTTGAGCTGACGCGCCGCCTTCGCGGCCGGCGCCGCATACACCCTGTGGTAGTGATCGGCGCTCGCTGCCAGCATCTCCTCGTACGGGGCGGCTGGCCGCGCGCCCTCTTCATGGAACTCGTGCACCTCGTACTGGTGCACCCGGCGCGGTCTTCGCCCGTGCTCGGGCTCCACGGCGGCGGACCGGGGTACTCGCTTGTGGCGATCGGGGACGTCCTCCTCGTCCTCGATGGCCGCCCTCGTCTTTCGATCATGCCTGTAATCCTCCTCGTTGTACGGCTCCTCCAATTCTTCCTCCTCCGCCCAGGGCTCCTCCCCGAACTCCGCGGCCGCGAGCGCCACCAGAGGCAATAGTAGGATCAGCGTCGACTTCATCTTGCACCAAATGTGCCAAAACGATTTTTCTTTTTTTATTTTATACCGTTAGAGGGCCTTTCACCGCGTTGACCAATCTATTGTAAAGGATCCGTTGCTAAAGTATTGCGGCGGTTGGTTTTTGCGCGTGCCGTGTGCAAATGTCGGCGAGGAGCGCGCGACTGCGGCCCGGGCTGCGACTAGCCGTGCGGCGCTGCGAAAGCGTTGTTAACTCGCGCCGAATCGTTCCCTGATGCTTCTTATTGAGAATTTTCTAAAGGCTTTTGGAAAAAAGCGACCGTGAACACGGCGATAGTTTAACTAATTCGCTCGGCCGCGGGCGTTGCGCAACTGGCGGAGGCGCTCGTCGCTCGGCGGTACCGGGGCAAGTTTTTTGACCTACCTCCACGTCGCGCCATTTATTCCTATTTGCTCCGCGCGTCGTTTGTTTGTGTTGTTTTTAGATTCGCGTCTTATCTCCGCGCGGCGTGGGAGAGCAAATTAGTTTAACGATGTGCAATCGCACCATGGACTTAAGGACGCTGCATTTAAATGGCAAATAGACCGGCTGGATTGACACTTTTATCTTAACAAATATCTGAGATTTCGTGATTGTTTATATACTATGTTTTTCTTGAGATAACGATGGATTTAAATATATCTTAGCTGAATTAAAAAATGTTACGATACTAACAAAACGAAGCAAATACGATACAAGTCACCACGACATCGACGAAATGATTAGGCCGGTGGATCGGATTGTAAGTAATATATTTTACCCGAGACAATAGTCTTAATAATATCCTTGGACATATTGACACACATCTGATCCCAAACTAAGCAGAGCTTGTAACATGGAAACCAACTGATATACTACAACATATGTATACTACTTTTTCTTTCGTAAATACATATTTAAATACACAATTACACCCAGATTCAGGACAAAGAGACATGTACACAAATGTATCTCCTGGGTGGGAATCGAACTCACGACCTGCGGCGTGAAAAGCAAGCTTACAAACTACGCTAACCGGCCCGTCATGCTGGTCTGTATCTATGTACTACTGATGACTACCTTCCGAAAGCACTGACATTCGGAGCACAGTGCATAGCACAAGGAACAAGAACGGGAGCTCCTATATCATATACAAAACGATAGTCAGTTCTTTCTTTAATACATCGTCAACCTATTCGATTTAGTTCGCCTAGGTCTAGGGCGGCCCGCTGCGTGCACATCTGTGCAATCAGTAATGTACTGCCGGGTGACTGGCACAACTCCTGATTGTGTAGTTTATTACATAACTAGTTTTTTTTTTAATTTCATCTTTTACGTGATCATATAATTATGTGAAATAGGGTTGTTTAACGCGTATAAAAATATCGATGGCTTACATTTTAATTTTCAAACTTATTTTTGTATCCATCGTTATGGAATTATCACAAATAAATTAAAAATAAGACTAAACAAGCAATTTAATTATTTTTAAGATATTGCAATATACATTTTTATTATAAAAATTGTGTATATATGTCACAGACCGATTGAAAGGGCAGGCGCTTTATAATCGGACCAGTCTAATTCTAAACGGTCGGCACATTGCCAGCTTAACGACTTATTCAGAATATACCGGTTCTTTTCTAGGCACTTTACAAAGAGGCGACGTATGCAGGCGCATATTTATCCAATAGACATGAATGTATTTGTCTACAAAACGAACGTTGAGCGCTGATTGGTCGAAACTCGAGACCCGCTTTTTTGATTCGTTGCCTTTGATCCTTTAGTCAGTCGCTAAACTTAAATTTTATTTTCAATTCTTTTCGTAGCATTAGTATCTAAAATATAATAAAAATAAAAACGAAATAGAAACGTCATACTGTCAATGATTCGTACAACTGAGAAGGTGCCGTTTAGAATTTGCCTAGCTCGATTATAAAGCGTCTGCTCTGACAATCGGTAGGCGACATATACACTTTTCAATACTTCACCGACAACGATCGTTGCGTCAAGTAACGTGGTGAATTCCCCCAGTTAACAATATCGAAAATACAAGCAACAATTGCTTTTGTAAATGTCTTATTGCCGACATCTTGTGCAAATTATTTGCGTTTTATTTTAATTTGTAATTTGTTACAACTTAAGTACAGCAGTCACGTTATATATTGCAACAATAGTCATTCTTTAAGTTTTTTTCCTACCCCCGATAAGCATTTCAAAATAATTAATTAGAGCGCCATCTATCGACTAGCACCCTAACTTCGATTGAATCTATTTTTTTAGCTACATCAAAATTAGTTTAAAATAATGTGTCAGGAACGAAATGACATTAAAAAATATTGCATCTTATGGAAAATGAAGGGCACAGAAATATATTTTAATTCGGCCTTCCTATTTTTTAAAATAATTTAATTTGATCTGATTTTAATATTAATAGATAAAACTATGTAAATGGGAAAACGCTGGGTAATCTTAAATATTTGTTTTAATTTATATTTACAAGTGATGACAGTATGTATATACCGCCATATTAAAGAACACGATGGCAACGGGCCGGCCAACACCGACAACACGTACGACGTATTTCCACTCTCTCCTAATGATGGATCTGGCCTTGAAACTCGTTGAAGTTTTCCATAATTGTTTTAAATAATAGTGATGCTTACATTTAATAATAATTTAATAAATAATATAAAAAATATATATAGTTTATCTTCGATCCCACTTGGTAATAACGAAAGCCCCGGCCATCTTATTTGATCATTTTATCAGGCCACTGAAGTGAGTGTCACATTTTTAACCTTTAGTAATGACATTCCTCGAGGTTATGTACAAGATCAACGTAAACATTTGCAATCTTATTTTGTTAAAATAACATTATGATTGCTGTGAGCCTTTCGCAAACAGTGTCCGTATTGCCGGTGTTGCTAGATGAATCAGTAAGTAACACTTCATTATTTAAATTTTGCCGCCGAGTTTCGTTATCGGACGACACGACAGACCACCAGGTACCATCCACACCATCTGGATGGCTGGCATTCCTCAACAGTGCGGTTCACTTAAAATTTCCTGCCACGCACAGCCGCGTTATGGAATGGTCGGTCCTCGGCGTTATTTCCAAACCAGTACGACTTAGGGTCCTTCAAAAAGCGTCCTCTGGTGTTGCGGGTGTCAATGGGCGTCATTGATCACCTCGGTGTTCCCGCCGCTCGTTGCCCCCCTACTCTTATAAAAAAAACTACAACGAAGCTGATGTCCTGAAGTATCTATAATCGGCGTGGCCAGCACTCGTTACTCATTTTCCTTGAATGATGGTGTGACTCTGCTTAGATGGTGTGGTGTGGGGCGACAGTGAAATTCAGTGTCTGCAGTAGTTTACATGTTTTGGAATTATCATTATTTCTTTTATTAAGGAATATTTCACAGGCTAAACAGTCAGGCATTTTAGGGTAGGTAGTAGTTTATTAGACAGTCTGTACAATGTTTGGCTTAGGATCATGATGAGTCAGTGGACTCCGCAACCATGGCCTTGGCCTGTTTTTAAACACCTGTAGCTAAAATAATTGCTAAATACTTTAAAGCTTGCGAAGGATGACGAGGTGCCTCACCGTGAAGTCAAAATTAAAACAATGTCTCAACTATTTGGGGAAATTTCACTTTGACATACCACTTTCATGGCGAAGTTGCTGAAATCCCTTCCCAAAACATCCTTCCAAAGTTGTAAGTCAAAACAAAGTCAAACAACTTGCCCTCTCGGTGTTAGTACCCTATCTTGTTAGACCCCCGTTGCGGTCACTGACACAAATGTTGAGCGGAAGCGATTCATAGATTAAAAACTAAAGGATTCACTTCCGTATTTATTAAACTAACTAGCTAGTTGACGTCAGTTAAACCAGCTTCGCTCTTGTCATCGTATTTTTATACAGTATCGATATATCTGTTTGTTTCGGGAGGTTCTAAGTTTACAACTAATGAGACGCGACATTTCAATACAAAAATGTACAGATATCCCACGCCACAAATATAACTCAATAGATAAATTTAAAAATAAGAACCCTTTCAAAATACAAAATTTCATTTAAATCGTTAGACCCATTTACGAGACAGTCGAAATATACAAAATTGTTCGCTTTACACATATACTATGGTTAATCTGCTTCAATCGTTGGTCTAGTGAGACCGGGAAGGGCTACTTTGTTGCCTATTACCATCAGTTTTACGTACGCACAAAATTTGTTTTCGAAGTATTGTAAAGTAAGACGCTATTTCCTTATAGTCTCTAATATATTGGTCATAATGTAGGTAGGTTTGAATAACCTAGCGTCTGTTCATTAAAATTAAATCAGTCACAAACCGACAGCAGTTTTACAAACACACGATACACCACATAGTCCAGGAGTTAAACTAAGGCAAGGAAATCTTTACACAGCAAAACAGTCCCAGTGTTTTTTTATAAAATTGTTATACTTCTACCCTACTGGACTCTGGGCGTTGAAAGCTAACGATCGCACAATTGAGAAATAAATTAGCAAGAGTTTGCGTCCAGCAGTCTATTGACACAAGCTAATAAATGCGAAATCGAATCCAAAGATAGGTTTAATTTTTCCGCTTGGTTTTCTCACTTGCGCCACACCGCTGTCAACAAGGGATGCGTTATAATATTGTATGTCGCAACAAACTTGCATGAGAGCACGTCTCGCCTCACGAGGCGTCAATGACTAATTGTGAGCGTGGCTGAACTTGTTCTAGTCACTCTGTACACTCGTACACTTTCTGTTTCCACACAAGTAAAGTCTATTTGTATAAAGTCCATACAAGAACACATGTTGATTTATTTCTGTAACCTAGTTTATGTATTTTTGTGCAATTTGTAAGGAAGAAAGTACTGCAATTGACTGAAGCAGTAATGTTTTTTTACGTACGTTATTTGTAGGTGCATAGGTATTATTCATCTTTTTATTTAAAGCTAGTAATCCGCCCGGCTTCGTCCGGTTAGCCGTTTCGGAATCCATAGGGAAAATCGCCTTTTATATACGTGGACAAAAAAACATTAGATTTTTCCGTAATAAAGTAGCTATATGTTATTCCAGCCTGTAATTTATCTCTGTGCCAAATTTCACAGAGATCCGTTCAGCCATTTTTGCGTGAAAGAATAACCAACATCCATACATACAAACTATCGCATTTATATTATTAGTAGGATTTCTTACCCTAGTCCGAATTGTGTAAAAGTAAATTCAAGTAAAACTAGTCCGTAACGGAGGTAATAAAATAAATAATGATTTATGAAATAAATAAAACGTTAATAAAAATAAGATCTCTAGATTAACATAAACTTATCAACGTACCTAACCTACTTTGACGTTTGACAAAACTAATTAATTTTAATTGTTGCTTTCTTGTCAACTGTGTCAATAGGCTGTTTCGCGATGTTTGAAACATACTCAAACTATTTGAGGTACTGTAGCAGCATGTTACTTTGACAACAAAGTTACAGAGACCCTTCCCGAAAACATTTCAACAAGTTTCAAGTGAAGACAAAGTCGTCGCTAACTCACTGTCAACATTACCGAACTATTGCCAAGCGTGTCAACTATTACTGACACGAAATAAACGATGAGCTAAAGACGCATAAAACTTTTTATCGGAGATTTTCCGTGTTAATATTAATAAATCATTCAATTTTCAATTACGTCAATTAAGACAAACCATTTTAAGCCTATAAGACAAATGGGCTAGGCAGAGATCATGGATTTCCATTTGACGCGATCCTGGCACACCTCTCTCGCTTCTTCTACATCCACACATCGACGCATACATACCCCTATATTATATCCCCCTTTTTTAGTAAGTTACTAATCTGATCGATACAAATTCGGGCGTTTCCAACCAAAAATGGAACTTTTGTAGTGTATTTTGTTTCGTTACTCTCTCTTCGTTCATCCTTTCAACGCACCACCGAAGCATACCTTTCTCAATTCTAGTTACAACATCCACTTTTACCTTATAATGCTATCATTAAAAGTCTCGTCTAGCATACTTCTTATGGATCAAAAGATAAGTGGCAAAAACTATAGACACGTTGTCTATCAATTAAATAAAACCAAAATTAAAAAAGGCAAAGTTTTAGTTAGAATTTTGTGAATTTATGAATCTTCCTAAATTGAAATTGTAAGTGGACGTACAATAATTTAACACAATCATAATACTCGGGATTGGATCGAGGGCGAGGTTCTGTCTAAGTTAGGGCTAAGTTAATTTGTTTTTAATGGGACAGTTTGCGCTTAAGTACCATTAAGGATAATCAAAGTGTAAAATCGCTTAGCGAAATAAAAGAGATTAATAGCGGCGGACTTCGGACCCCCTTTTGTTTCACATTTAATAAGATTGGACCTTTAATGTCCAATTTCTTTTAAATTTATCACCGGTGATTATACTTTAAGCAATTATCAAATCGAAGTGGACTCTATGCTTTATTCTACAGTGTAACACTATCTTTAGAGCGATTCCACAACAACGACTTTGTTCAAAGATGAAACTTTGGTAATTTTTCTCCATTGACCTTCAAGTTAAACAAAAATTGAACAACATTGTAACTTCACTGAACTCAGCGTGCGATCGCCTACAACAAGACTTGAAACATTTTCTACTAAGCACATAAAGTTTTCGTACTGAAAATAAATTTAGTTTGCACTTTGAAGACCTCTTATAAACCTGCAATTAAAAACTGCGTAGTAAATGAGGTCACATCCGGTTGGTGCTTTAAAATTTATATTCGTATTATTTCGCATTATTTTTTGAAGTCATAGTTTAAAAACACAGGTCTTGTTAGTACGTAAGAAAATAACAAGGTGGCGTTTTTTTATAAGTCGCAAAATGATATTATTTTATGTCCCGATAATTACTGTCAGGACTGAACTATCAAAAATTACTGCTTCAAATTCAAGAAAAAGAATTGTACATCTACAAGGCCAGTGAATAATGACGAGATTTATAATAAAAGTGTATGAAAAATATCCTTGAATTTTATCAAACTAAATGGTTTCATTGTGAAATATTGCAGCTGGTTAGAATTTATATTGGAAACTTCGAACGTGCAAAGAAGAAATGAAAATGCAGCGGAAATCAAGTTTATTGGATAAACTTTATAGCGTTGTAAAGTTTTAAATTAAAAACGCGGTCAGTGCTAACTGTTGCAATCTGCCGACGGCCCGTGGATACTTTCATCTCATTGCTATTGTATTAAGCTTGCCTTCACTTTATGTTGTGAATGAAAATGAGTAAGCGGTTCACCCGATGTCAAGTGACCGCTACCCATAGACAACTGCAACTAAATAATGAGTTGCGGATGCGTTGCCCACCGTTAATGGACAGAGAAGGGGACAAACAGAAAATGGTTATTTCCAATTCCTATACATCCCCTCCACCGTCAAGTTTTCTTCCCCTTTCCTCATAAGAAATGGGTGGGAAGGGGGAGAGAACTAGAATAAGGCCTCCGACACCTCACTCGTCAGAAGAAACGCAGAATACTTTACTTCACGCCTGTCTTCTGTGAGGTCGTGGTATTTCACCGGTCTAGCCTGCCCATTCGTGCAACAGATTTTGTTGTTGCGGGCTCTACCACTGTTAAAATTGTGATATTTTATTCTACCCAGCCCATCCATCTAATCTGATACCTTATATAACAACGATGAAAGGACTGGAAGTAAATAACAAACTCGTATATTCTTTTTCGAAGTTGTGGAAGTCCAAATTCCTTTTCATAAGTTTCCCCCCTCGTTTCGCCAGGGCGAGCAACTTGTAACGGCATTAACAAACTATCGCATCACGTTAACTATGTTGAGGGAATTATCGGAGAGTGCACTAAGACACAAGCTGTAGCGGTTTTATTACTATTCAAAAATACATTTTGTTTTAGGTTATTTTTTTAATATACATTATTAGTTTAAGATATTTTATAATATTGAACGCATCCATACGTAACAATAGATGCCAATTCATTGTTCTTTTGTCTATGCCCGTCTCTAATCCATTTTTTCCGCTTTTCTCTTTTTGTTCTTATCGTATTGTCATAATGTCAATCAATATAGTTAATCAATCTGGTTCTCCGTGTCTTCTTGTCCTATAATACTCCTGGTCACAGCGATCCCAACGAGTATTCTTATTGTTTAGGTACTTTCAGACTAATGCCCTATTACTGACACAGTAATACATTATATACTGTTGGTAGTATGAAGGTTTTTTATCACTGATTATAAAGTCCTCTCTCTCTTTCTCTTCTATGTCCATCTCTTTCTGTCTCCAAGAGTTAATCAGTAAAAATTCAATTGTTACTATAATTTTATTCAGTCGCTCGTCGCCTATGACTTACGGTACTCGCCGCTGTATGGCGCACGATGTGTAATGATTAGACCTGTCGCGCTGAGGCCGCTTCAGTAAGCTCCCAGCGATCTAGACCCGTGTCATGTTTACCGATATATGTTGTGGTTAATACTTAACAACAAAGTTATAATTATAAGTCGTGTGATGAATTCTTAACACCATTTCTACTCTTTCCCTGTCTCTATGTGTAATATTTTGTTCGTTACTTATTATTTTGTTACGTTATGATTTTGCTAGGTTCATTTCAATATTTTCTCGTAATGAACAGTTTAGAACTGTCAATCTAAAAGTTCTTATACAAACAATATACTACTTTATAATCCCACCAGTGACCCGCCCCGGCTTCGCCCGGGTACCACTAATTATGTTGATCCGATCGCTACCAAACACAGGAATGTGCCAATGTGGACAATCCCTGTAAATTTCATCGAAATCGGTCCAGCCGTTTCGGTGGTCTATAAGGAACGTACATACTTCGCTTTTTATATACTATTTTTTTTATAAAAAAAAAGTATCCTATGTTACTTCTAGAATGTGTACAAAGTTTCATGATGATCGGTTGAGTAGTTTTCGCGTGAAAGCGTAACAAACTTATATTCACATTTATAATATAAGTAGGGATTTATCAATAGTCTGCCGGGTAAACAGATGGCCACTAAGTTGTTGAAAATGAGCTAAGGCAAGTATTTAAGGAATCCATTAGGTTAGGGAACCCATAGTAAGGATGAGTCTGGGAGTGCGTTACAACAGGCCTACGACTCTTAAAAATTCATTTTATATTCTTCTAAAAAATAAAACCATGGCTACACAACTACTCTTTTGGTAGTACTTCGTAAGTAATGTAATAGTTCTTTAGAATAAGAGGCTTCTAACATTTACCAAATGCAAAGACACAGACACATGCAGAGCATCGAGTCTCATCCAGCCATCATAGGAATGCTTGGGGGGTCGATTTCGAGTGGAATTCGCGGCGTACACTTGCACAATTATAATGGCTTCCTGGAGCCCGGATATTGCGCATTTCGCTTCTAACTGATAAGTGTAAATTACTGAATAAAATAAATAAAATAAAATAAGCCTTTATTGCTGCTTTCAATTACTAATTTAAATGTACATTTCCATTCTAATCCTAAAAGAAGTTAAATAACAAATTCACATTTTTTTTACTATTTCTAAATTAGAATAAATACGATTTTTTAATACACTTTTACTAAATCATTAACTATATTAACTACAAGTGTCCATCATCGGCGAGCGGCATCTCCCCTTGCGAAACAGCTTGCCTTTCGACAGAGGTCTCCTCTAAATATTTCCACTCATTTCTGTCTCTTGCGATGCGGCTCCATTCTGGACCCGCCACTTTTTAAAAATCGTCCTCCCATCGTTTAAATTGTCTACCCCTGCTTCTATTGCTCTCTCTTGGATACCATTCTGTGATCATTTTTGTCTATTTTTCCTTTATCTCTCTCAGCATGTGTCCTGTCCATCGCCACTTTAATGTTCTAGCAGTTTTACAAGCGTCTTTGAATTTAGTTTTGTTCTTTATGTTTTCTAACCATATTCTGTCTCTTCTTCTTACTCCAACTACGCTTAGCTCCATTCCATTTTGACAAACTATTAATTTATTTTGTAACTGGTCTGTTAGTGCCCATGTTTGGCAGCCGTTTGTTAGCATGGTAATATACATACAATAAATATTTGCCTTTTCTCCGCAATAGGCATATCTTTGTTTTTCATTATTTCGCTCAGCGACTAGAATTTTTTTCAAGTATTAGCAACTCTTCTATGTTCGTGGAAATCAGTTGACCTAAGTACACATAATCTTTTACGTTTTCTATTTCTTCATCATTTACTTTGACAATAAACCCATCCGAAGCGTTGCTCATGACTTTAGTTTTTGATGTGTTCATTGTAAGACCTGCTTTTGCGCTTTCTTCTGATAGTTGCTGTAGCATTTTTTCTAAGGTTTTCGGACATTCTGAAAACAAAATTAGGTCATCGGTAAAACGTAAGTGATTGAGGTTTTCTCCATTTATATTAAGACCATAAGCGGACCATTCTAGGTTTCTGAATATCATTTCTAACACCGCTGAGAACAATTTAGGCGAAATAGGATCTCCTTGACACCTCTTTCAATCCGAAAGTAAATTACTTATTACATTATCATTCTAGACTAATGTCTTCACGGTTTTCATTTTAAATTTTATACTACTGGTTAATATCCCGCAAAAACCCCTATATCTGTTATGACATCTATGATAAGCTTAGATCGACAACATTAAACATTTAAGATATTTTTGGAATCTCGAATTTGAAATGCCGGAAATATTTTGGAACTTACGAAATTTAGCGTAAAAGGTAGGAAAGCCCTTTGTTTACAAAATTTCCATGTTGATTTAGAACAACCTATACCTACATTGGTGTACGTATCACCAATCGACTCATACAAATATGTGTTGATTAAGACAATATGTAAAGTATGCATGTTATAATTTTGCGCAAAGCGTGACTCAAAAGCCGCTGACCAAAGCGCCGGCAGCGATAGCGTAATGAATATTTTAAGCTTATTGTCGCGAGCTGCTCGCCGGCTCTTTGCGGCTAAGCAAATTCCTTTGCTCACTACGGCGCCGCTCTGACGAAATTTTAATGAAAATGGACTTTGATGAACATTACCGCTGCATACTCCCGTAGCGTACACATTTCTTTTGTATTTTTGCATAATAACATGGATAATAATGTCAGATACATTATTACCTACAAATATTTTGTCACATGTAAATATATTATGCATGCACAATTTGCATGGTCTCATTGTATGCTATCACATATTTATAAATACTTTTTAGGTATCAACAAGTTCCTTGTGAGTTATGATCTTATTTTTTTTATGGAAGCGACCGCTACACATGGGCCGTCGCAACACATAAATGATTTTTTTTCACTGTTTGCCTAGAGGAGGCATTTACAGCTACACCGGGTTCGAAGCGGCAGGGCGCAGAGGGCGCCTAGCCTAAGCCTCTTTAAGAGTAACTTAGCTCGAGGGCTCCCTCCGTAGGGAAAGACTCGGCTCGGGCCGTTACTTTATTATTATTACCGGATTGGGAGGCAACCGAGCTCTTAAGTCGCTTCGGGGGACGCTCCAAGGAGTGACTATACTCAAGGGCCCTCGAGAGGGGACAAGCTTGGTCACTCATTACGCGTTTAGCATTCCGAATCATAGGTGCACGAGAGGGTCGAGCCTCGGCTCGATCTGTATGTATTATCGGATTACGTGGAATTTGATTTGACAGCTCAACTATTAAGGAAGGTTATAGAGGTTTAAAGGGCTTTCTAACGTCAAGCTACGACCCTTGGGAGTTTAGCAGAAACATAAACAACATTAAAGTAAGGGTAATGTAAATATTAACGCGGGAGAGACGTGTACTGTTAGTTTATTAATAAAACGTAATGGGTCATACGATATCTCGAAAGAAATAAAAGTTAATCTTCCATTTATGTCCGAGCTCCGTCAATAATATGAAAATAATTGTATCGATCATGACCGAGCCCTTGTAAAAACTTTACGAGGATCCCATGGGAATACGGGGAGTGTGCGATAATATTTATTGACCGTAAAGATTACAAGAATTCTGGAAGAAGAAGCTCTGAATAACAAACTTAGCTTTAATTTAAAATGTTTTGTTTGGACGTTTACATTAACATCATTCGTCATCATTTATCAAGTTTAAAAGTTGTACACAATAACTATTAACAAATAAATATAGTTTAAAATACAAAAAAAACACGCTCTTAGTCAAACTAAAAAATAATTCTTAGCTTAGCTTAGCTAGCTTAACTAAAATTACAGATGACAAAATTAATGTCACTATTCTAAAAGCTTGAGGGTGCTTTGTATGACATTTTTAAACTAACTCTGCATTTTGTAACCAATGGATCTAGGTCTGGATACGAGGAAACCGAAAGAAATTGCTGAACCCTGGCGAATCTAATCAGGACAGTTGTAGAGCCCGCAATAACAACATCTCTTACTCGACCGGTGAAATACCACGACGTCGCAGAAGACAGGCGTGCAGTGGAAGTATTCTGCGTTTCGTCTAATGAGTGCCGGAGGCCTAATTGTAGTCCTCGTCCCCCTCCTACCCTTTTATAATAAAGGATGGGAAGGAGAAGAGGATTTGACATATAAGGAGGGGATGGACAGGGAATGGAAATATCCTTTTTTCTGTTTGTCCATAAAGGTAGGCAACTCATTAGCTTGTTGTGGATGCCTATGGGTAGCGGTACTTTTTTCAAGGTATTTGCTACTTGGTAATATAAAAAAAGGACAATAGGATATTTATATCGAATTATTGCATTGTCATAGGTCGTCGACGTGCAAAGTTCGATTCAAATTTGATCGTTCAAGTGGGGCAAAATCACGTTAAAACATTCCGTTACATTACAGGTTCAACTAATTAAAACGTATTATAAATAGTCACAATGCTACGCGATATTACAGCGATGGGATGATACGCACAAGTTTAATAGAGTAGTGTATACAAAATAGAAAACGTTCAGATTAAAACCGTTGTATTTTACTAGATACTCCTAAAGTTCTGAAGAAATTCCATCGGCTTTTCGTCGTCTCATCAGCACTTCCACAACAAGCCGTTTTACCGTGATAATGCTCGTAATCGTCACTTAAATGGAATCGCCTCATCAATATTAAAGTGAACTCGGAATTTTACCCTCTTTAATTGCCCCTTCAGCTCTAATGAATGCGTTGACAGTACATCTTATGTTTATAAATTGACTGATTAACGTTTCGCTACTGGCGGAGAAAATTCCCGTGTAGAATAAAATAACAATTAAATGTATCAGCTTACTAATTACTATGGTGTGGTTACAGATGCAATTATGGCATCCAACTTTACAGAGTTAAAATTATTTATTGAATTATGTAGATGTATGTATGTAGATGAAATGGAAATCCATGATCTCTGCCTACCCTTCTAGTTTACGGGCCAGAGCGTATATTTATTTATTACTAGTGATCCTCCCGGTTTCGCTCGGGTAGCCGTTTCGGAATCCATAGGGAACATCGCCTTTTATATCGAAAAAAAAAACAAATAAATATCTCGCGGGAACCCTATTTTTTTCTGGGATAAATAGTATCCTATATGCTATTCCAGACTATAATCTATCTCTGTACCAAATTTCATCCAGATCCGTTCAGCCGTTTTTAAGTGAAAGAGTAACAAACATCCATAGTAACAAACTTTCGCATTTATAATATTAGTATGATTTCAAATAAATAATAACTATTTATTATTGATAAATGAATCTAGAAATATTGGATTAAATGTGTCTTTAATAAATGAGATTGGATTTGAAAATTTAATCTCATTTTAATTTTATACCAAACTAAAGTGATGTAGTACACTTTAGTTCAATCGTAATGAATTCCTAGTCCTGCTAATACAATGAAACTAATCGCCGGATCGGACTCTCAAATTGATCGTCGAACAAACTGTTACGGTAACTTTGCAACGGAAGCTGCGGCGTTACGGGCTATCCGCAGAGTTGCGTACACTTTGATCTCGACAATCATTTAATTACTAAGTCCAAGGGGCCAATTAACTTCTCGAGTGAATCCAAAAAAAATATTTAAAAGGAAACCTTAAAGTTATTCATCCGCTTTCAAAATATATTCCCATAGAATTTCCTTTACCTCAGAGCCTCCTTTTATTCATTGAAATAAACACAACAGCTATCCGGAAAACTGTTGTTGAAACTGTTTTAAGAGAGAGTTCAAATGGTCGCTATGTTTTATTTAATTTGTAAGCAACATCCTCGAGTACTTAAGTGAAATTTCTCACGTTAACTACATTTGATATACATACATTATCGTGCGATCTCTCCTCTGTCGTCTTCGTCCAGTGGACTCCCGCAACTTTGACGAAGACAAATATTTGTTGACTAATTAATATTGTAAGCGCTCGTAACGAAAATTTTAGCAAACATTTAACTCTTCTGTATGAGATACGGGCGCAGAGTAAATCGTTTTTTTTTGTTGGAGTTTTTATAGTGAATTGCATTTGAATTCTGTAAAATTCATTTGGTTTCCTTCAAATGTACAAATACCGCTGTTAGCTGAATTGGAAACTTCCGGAATACGTATACATTTAGAGCGCATAGTTCAATTTATATGACCACTATTTGTAGATGGCCTATCGGTACGTATGTGGTATTTGCAATAATCTAAATACCTAAAATAATATCATAATTAAGTTCGGCTATTCATCCCTAAAGCATGATTGTACTAAGCATTTAATGAGCGAGCATTAAGGCTATATCAGGCAATTACGCGGCTCGTAACTGCACCAGGAAAACATTTATTCGTTGTAATCAGGACAGTTTACTCTTAAATAGAAATTAGAAGCATTAAATAAGCAAAAACTTATTTTTTTAAGTTACTCAGATAAGGCATTTGGTACACAAGCAGAGATTAAAAAGGTACACATTACTAATTCCAATTATTTCCCGCGCTTCTCTAATGTTTTTGGTTTTTAAACGGCGTCGCGTGCGCGTGGCCAGTTCGACCTCCTTGGCAGTATATTATGCACTCTTTGGTACTACCAAAGAGGTTGAACATATCTTAATGTACAATATCATTAAAATTGGATCTATTTTACCTACCTATATTTTAATGAATCAAGAACTGTCGATATTGAAATAAGACAAATGTTACCGTGGGTTTTATTGCGTTTCTTTTAGTTTTGGTTCCCGACGTTTCGAGTACAGCGCTCATGCTCCCGCCGGGGAGGGGGGTGTACTGTTATGTATACCTAATTAAACTTACCTGACTTATAAATCATTAATACATTTTCCGAAACTGACAAAATTGAAAATTGAGCATCGGATTAACTGTACCACGGAAATTTCCAGCTTCTTTTCCATTTTTTTTATATTACAAAGAGGCAAGCGAGCAAGCGGCCCCTGGAAATAAGTACCGCTACCCATAGGCATCCGCAACAAGCTACTGAGTTGCAGATGCGTTGCCTACCTTCATGGACGAAGGAGGGGACAAACAGAAAAAAGGATAATTCCATTCCCTGTCCATCCCCTCCTCATCCGTCAAATCCTCTTCCTCTTCCCATCCTTTCCTTATTAGAAAAGGGTAGGAGGGGGAAGAGGACTACAATTAGGCCTCCAGCACGTCACTCGTCAGACGAAACGCAGAATACTTCTACTTCACGCCTGTCTTCTGTTCCATACTTACTGATTGGAAATTTCCGCGGAATATCAATCAACATGTACATACATAACTTTTGTCTTTTAATAATGATTAATTTTGGTCAAAAGCAAACGTTTACAGAGTGATGATTTTCTAGTATTTTTTCAAGGGTCAGAGAATTCATTCATCATTTAAAGCTTTCACAAGACAGCACGGAAAATATTACCAAAAGATTGAAGAGGGAAATAATTTTAATTTTGCATTAGTAGGGTTAAATGATATCAAATTTGTGGTGAGGCCATTAACAATAAAAACGGCGCGTTCCACTGGAGATCCCGAAGCCCCCAAAAAGGCTCGAGGATGGCCATCAAGTGGGTTTTAGTGATACACCTCACATAATCCTGTCTTGGTTAAGATTTCCCCCCGAAACCAAAACAAAGTAAGCAATAAAATTAACGTGATAGGGCGCAATAAAATCGAAATCTTCGCATTATATATAAATGTAACTTTATTTTTTTTTTAATTGCAAAGGCACATGTCGCTCCCGCAATGCTGTAATTTGAAGTCGGTTTTGTTCACCACATTTCCGGTTCGCCGGTATGAGTACGATACTGAAACGTGAAGTCGCATAGCTGACTTTAGACAGCAAAAGTCTTTATAAGCACTTTATAAGGAGTCTCATTTTGTACTTCTGTCAACGGTCGTGATAACAGCTCTTGAGATCCGAGCCTTGACTGATTGTTATAAGTAGTCGTATATAGTGTGTACAGTGTATTGTGTAGTGAGAATATTAGTTACCTCACGAGCCTTTCTTTCCTATATTGATTCCTTTTTCAGTTGAAGGTTCTATCCCGTTTCTTATAATTATTAACATTTGAAGTACCGTGCAAGGAGCGTGTACTGCTCGTATGTGGTGACATGTCTCGAAGGAGGAAATGTGTTAAATGCATGTTGTATTGTTTCTACGGGGCGGAAGAATTCTGCAGTAGTTTAAAGAATAAATAGAAATTGAAGCGAGAAATTCCCGCTATGGAGTTGCTTTTAGTGCAGAGTTGGCGAGTGGGTATTGTGTGTTGGGAATTTTAAAACTTGTTACGTTGCGAATGATCGGTTATGAAGTCCATTAAGAACAAGGCGTTTCTCTAGGATAAGACGCTGAAAATATTTTTAAGCCCAATGCATACTAACTGGTTTTAACCTCGGACGGGAACTTGGTTTAGTGGACATCGACCTGTGTATAAAGTATCCTGAAGGTTATTACAATAAAAAAAGTTTAATTTTGAGATATGAAATGAGTAACATAAAATTTAAAAAACAAACTTTGACTTGATAATTAAATGTGTGTTTTAAAATCTGTTAATTAAACTGAAATTCATTTAGGTTGGTTATCAGCTGAGACAAAACATTCGGGATACAAATGTTTGTATTCGGTTGTAGCTTAACATAAATTAGGCTAAGTAATGCTTTCATTTTATACGTTAACTAAAATAAATATGTTCTGGTGAGAGAAAATTAATACTTCAATAATTAACTAACCCATTTTCATCGCAGCTCAAAGACTCTGACGGTTGATGTTATTTTTATAATAATGGGAAGGTAATTTAATGTCAGTATGTAAGTATATAAGTCAGGTATGACTACACACTGTACAGCAGCAGTTTGACATGAAAACTTTATGTGTTCAACTCGACAAAGCAACAGCGACCGCGCGGCATCGTAACGTACAATTGGATCTTCATTTATTATTTAATCGACATTCAAAGGTTTTATTGTTACTTATAAATTCTGACGTCATGTCTTATGATGGACTCTTAGTTAAAGTTAAATTATAAGTGTAGGCACTTATGTCCTAGGATTGCGTTTCGGTCTCTGAGTTATTCGTCCTATAGATATGGTTGCGGTTCAATCACCTGTTATATTTGTATTTTAAACTGTTACTGCAAAGTAACGGCTAAATGGGACTTATTAGAAAATGACATAATGTATATGTAAATTTAAACGCCTGTTGGTAATAAATAGCAAAGTTTCTTGTCGTACACTTTTGTAGTACACTGACAAATAATTTCGCTTTTTCATCCGAAGTAAATACTCCATAACTGAAGTGAGGAGCACTTAAATTAAACAATAAAGACACGAACGACACGAATTTAAGAATTGAAAAATTGAATTTTGAAGCTTATTTAAATGGAATTACTGTACTTACTTTATGGCCAATTCCTGTAAAGTTAGGAAGTTGAACGAGATATGGCATAAATAATAGATTTACATTGAAAACCTTATTTGCAGACGGAATATGACAAATATAGGTATAATATAGAAGTTGTAACCGAAAGCCGATATTGCAATGGCATTCAAAAAGAAAGCAGTGGTCGCTCAGCGGTTAAGGCCCCGACTTACGTAATGTAGGTTGCGGGTTTGAACCCAGGCAGGCACTTTACTTTGTGTAATTTATTTCATCACCGCTGCTCCAAAAACGGTGAAGGAAAACATCGTGAGGAAACTGGCATGTTCTTAGAACCAACAAATTCGAAGACATGTGACATCCATCAACCCGCACCGGGCCAGCGTGGTGGATTACGACCCATTCCCTCTCTCGGAGAGGAGGCCTGTGTCCCTGCAGAGGGAATCATTCTAGAAAAGGCTGATTTATTTTTTATTTGTTATTATTCAAAAAGACAGGGCGACTGACCTTTCAGTTCATGTTTGAATGTGCTAATTAACCTGGATTACTTAAAAAAGGAATTTATATTGGACATCACAGGCGAATCAATTGAAATGATTTCTTCGTTCCTAGGCATCTACCGTACATCCCACTTTACATTATTAATTTGGTTTCCACGCGAGTTATTTTGACACTACATTAGACTTATGTTGTTTTATTATAACAAATTATTTCCTTTTTACAACCATAAATAAATATAAGTTTTAAATATTACATAGTCCTCTGATGCAAAAACTAGATTTATAGCATTTATGCCACATAATAACTTCGCAGTGCATTAAAGTTTAATTAATTCAATCAGCAACAAAAGGCCGTTGCAGCCGCCGCTCGGCGCCTGTAAAAATTAAATCATGAATAATGCTCACGTTAAATTAATAACTCGTTTAACGCGGTGGTGAGCGGGAGCATATATTTAACGGTTATTACTCGATTAGTTTCATACTCAATATTTATGGGCATATATTTATAAATTATAAAGTTATATGAACAACCATAAAGTGGTATATGTCACAGGCTTGAAGGTTTTAATATTTCTAGGTCCTACATTAAGATGATTCGGAATCATTTCATAAGAGACGCAAAGATTCCGAGGTCTATGTCACCGTTAAATTGTTAAATTCGTCATTATATAACATCACTTGCCATTGCACAATGGTGCAATGAACGAGCCATTAAAAATTGACGTATCATGTCCAAAGGAACAAACCTAACCTATAATTTTATCTTCCATTCTAACTCAATATTTATTAGTATTATGACAGTTTATCATAACTGATACGTGTCAAATTATTTTTAATATATTTATTTCGTAGCAGTAGTGAGCAGGAGTCATCTAATACAGATATATGACTGGTCTAGATACTGCCGGAATTCCATGAAGACAGAAGGGGGCGGGCGACCGACTAGACGACATGCGTCCGACCAGATGGAACGCAAGCAATATATAAGTTACGAATACGAATTCACTTCAAAAATTTATAAGCTGTCGAGAAATTACTGAACTAAAATTATCAAATATGGCTAGGGAGATTATAAATTGACGAAGCTTACAATCTGACGGTGAAATTATATTTTGCGCGTCACGCGATGGTCGAATGTTGTATGTGCCGAGAGCTGTTATCGACAGGCGGCCTTGTACCCTAATAATAAATAATATATTTATTTCCCCTCCTCGTAAAACTTGGGAAGACCTTTTCACTAAGTTTTGCCGACAATTCGGCGAACAGGGAAGAACAACTGGCAACAACATTAACAAACTATAGCATCACGTTAACTATCTTGTCTCTAGAGCCGGAGCGACTACTCAGCGAATGTCACAAGTTATAAGATGAAGCGATTCCGATTAGATTTATATCACGGGTTGACTTATCTCATTCATTTACTTTACTAAATATGTACATATCTTATCGTAAAATAAATATACACGGTCACGCCCGTAACTCTAAGGGGTAGGCAGACGCAGATTTCCATTTGGCGAGATCCTGGCACACCTCTCTCGCTTCTTCTGAATACATCAACGCATACAAGTTCGTCGGTTACGGGTAAAATACTAATAAATAATAAATAAATCAGCCTTTTTTGGAATGTTCCCCACTGCAGGGACACAGGCCTCTCCGAGAGAGGGATTACGGCCCAATCCACCACGCCGGCCCAGTTGGTGGATTTCACATGTCTTCGAATTTGGTGGTTCTAAGAACATACTGGTTTCCGCATGATGTTTTTCTTCACCGCTTATTACACAAAGTAAAGCGCCGTAAGTCGGGGCTTAAAGCGCTGAGCCACCACTGCTCCACAAATAAATAAATAAATAAAACTAAAAATAATATACTTTACATGTATTGTATGTATATTGTAATGTGCGCTATTCATTATTAAATTTGACGTGTGATTGCATACATTATGTGATTATAAGCAAAAGATAATGCCATAGTACGGATAGTTGCAGCCGGTTGTCAGTGATTACCGGCATCTATCTTGACATATGTCACACGTATTTCCAGCAATTCCTTTTGCTATGGAGTATCACTAATCTTGAAATATAAAGTAGGTATACAAAAGTGTAAGCAGAATCAGGGTATGAATGTCTCTCCCGCTGTTGTCTTGTGACATGCGCCGCTGAGTAGCGAGCGCAGGGTAATAAAAATAATTAGAGTTGCCACGATGAGGTTAAGCGAGCACTCGACAAGATGCCGGAAGCGGATTTGATTCAGTGTATTATTATCATTATTTTATTCAGATTAATTCTAATATGATTCTGTGGAAGATGGATGTAGCACTAATTACGTTGTTCCGGCTAGCACTAATAATGTTGATCCGATTACTTCACCACTTCCGATTACTTCACAAGATCGCCTGCCTAAAATGCCTGCAATCTGAAGAATTGGTTTTATAAACAAACTAGCGCTTGACCACAATCTCACCTGGTGTTAATTGGCGATGTGGTCTAAAGATGTTACGCACTTGTTTAGAGTCACTTCTCTTAATGGTATGGTGGTCATAATTGGACGGTAACACTGACGCTGGGAACTTGTTCCAATCATTTGTCGTACGCACGATGAACGAATATTCAAATCGTTTTATACGCACGCGAGGTATATCCACTATAAAAGGATGGGGACCAGCCGTATGTCGCAACGTCCGGTGGTAAGGTCGATATGGGGGAATCAACTCGTGTAACTACTGCGGACACTCTCCAGAATGTAGTTAAATGTTAAATCTCCTTTAGGGCCTCGCCAAACATGTGAGTGGTGAACATAATCCGTTTTGTCGATCGCCGAGGAGTTCATTTTCAGAGGCCTGGATGAAGAATGAGAATGTCTCTTTAAGACTCTAGAACTTATATTGAACTCTCCAATTTACAGACTTGAGTTACTGAGATGGGTCGGCACGATTGCCTGTTTTAGGTATGGGCTGTACGTTAGTTAATTTCCGGGATTTGGGCACTTTTCCACTTTTATGAAGATTATTTCACAGCCACCTTTCACAGCAACTTATAAACCGACGTTGGCGAATAATTTGGGGTTATTACCCTAAAAGTTACCCTTAAAACTGACACAGTACCTATACTGTGTCAGTTTTAGCTTCTCCTAATACGTACGTACAAGAGTTAGGAATTCATTATGCTATAGTCTTAGGTCCAAGGAATTATAGATTGTCCAAAACCTGTAAAAAGCTAGTGAAAAATAAATGAGGCCAATATGGCGCAGACGGAGTTGAGAGCAAAGTAATGTTCCGCTCAGCGGCGCTACTCTCATGTATTATGAATCGTGTCTTAAAGCTTCACTTCATACCTCTTATAATGAACTGGATAATTGTTTAAATGAAATAATAATATATAAATATCATAGTTTGAATGATATGTTGTAACAGTGAGTGGCAGTGCTGGTAGGGGACGCCCTAGGAGAACTTATATAATAATAATTTTGACCACCGATAATAATAAATCGTTTATTTCCCACAATCAATCACAATTACACAATTTATGAAGAGTCACTAATGAGCAGGGGACTGGTGTCCAAACTAGTGATGACCCTGTGTGATGGATCACCAGGCCTTCGCCCCACAGATCATAACTACATTATTAAGTGAATACATACAGAGCTATACAATATTTAAAGTGATTATATCGATCAGATTAGTGAGTTACTAAAAACGGGCGATATAAGGAGCACCCGTAACCGACGAGCACGTATGTTTAGATGTATGATTGTTGAAGAAGCGAGAGAGGTGTGCCAGGATCGCGCCAAATTGAAATCCTAGATCTGTGCCTACCCCTCGGGGTTATGGGCGTGAGCGCATATTTTTTTCGTCTTACATTACTTTTATGATCAATAAGAACTTTCAAACTGCTCTGATATAAATTATTGGATACTTTCCGCGTACTGACGAGCGGAGCGCCGATCTCGGCGTTCGATATAATTATTTTCTTGATATGCTCGGGGTGCGGTCGTTAGGCCGAAGGACAGATTGACTTATTTATTTTACGATAGCTTGTAAAAAACGAAATGTTCTGATATTGTTTTATTTGATTTATTGCTATCTACCACGGCCAATTGTCGTACATACAGTATTTATTTTATTTATTCAATCGATACAACGACAGAAAGAATAGGATTCCTTTCGTCATTTTCCTTCAAAATTGTTAACGTCTGATATTGAGCAACATTTTTCGACTTATTTTTGAATTGGTGGTCCCCCCTTTTATATACTTTTATAGACTTTCTGTTGCCTGAAATCGAGTTAGCCGCTATCTTGAAAAATGCCTTGCAAATATCTCATATCGTTTTTTGTAGAGGATAAAATGTCACATCTCTTTATTTTGAACTTTTTCCCTATAGTTGATATTTTTTCGAGTTAGAAAACCATTAGATAGATAGAATCTTAGGACATACATAGATAGATAGACATAGATAGATAGAATCTTAGGAAATACGAAAAGCGAAATACAAATCTGTTCATTAAAGTTAGAGATTATGTAAACTCGGTTGATCAGAAAGTTGAACAAGAACTTGTAAGTTTGTCTAACAATAAGCGTCCCTTATTTAATTAAGCTATCCGCATTTGGTTCATTGCTAGTGTACTATATTTAAAAATATAAAGCATGTGACCGTAAGCTTACAATAGCATTATGTCTGAAAACACACAAACTTACATCTAAAATTCTTTAATCGACAAAGAATTTAATAATTTCCAGTGAATTTGTTAAAAGTGTAAGAGTTTATTTCTACACAACATTTTCCTCCGAAGCCTCGTCTAGGAGGAGCGTATTTGCTTTTGAAAAGGAACGGAATATATTACTAATACATTATATCCATTTCGAGGCTTTGATCGCTGATGCGATCGGGCCGAGCTGTTGTTTCACTGCTCCGAAGTCAAAGCGTTCAATTTTGCTCCATTCCATAAAGAGATTTAAGGCAAGGAATATTCATAAAATGAATAAGCCTTGGAAAGATCTCGAGGAAAATAAAATTGACGAAAAAAGTCATAAACCAAGTTTAAATATTGTCTTGATTTTTATTTTAAGTATAAAATTTTACTATTTGCTATTTTGGTCCAAGTAAATTGAATTTAATTTTAATTATTACCTTTGGATGGTTGGTGACAGCCAGGCGACCGGCTGAGAAAACTGCCATACTATGACGACCTCTGATACCCGAGAAAAGAGAAGTGAGATGATAAACTTACTTCCAAATGTAGCTTGTTTTGTTGATTATTAAGTACTGTCAGATAATTTTGTAGTAGGTCTATAGCAATGGGCTGGGCAACATTTGCTTAAGACTTGCCGATTTAAAAACATAGTTAATAAAGATTTACCAGCTGGTCGTCTCAAAATAAAGTGTTGTTTACTTATTTTCTAATCCAACTCCAGATATCCAAATCTCTATTCAAAATTGTGGAATTTCATCGTCAATAACTCGCGACTACAAAACCATTTCAATCAGCGAACAACCTGCTATCTTTCTCAGTGAAGTTGATGTGATTGCGGCGATGAGTGCATACAATATGAACTTACACACACCGCTACAAATTCACGTCAAGTTCACGCAGTGTGGTTACGGTGAGCGAAATCGAGATATTCGATCGAGGACCGGTTTTGAACTTGGAGTCGAAACAATTAACCTAACCTGGCTTCTGAAACAATTTGTTATATTATATGAAAACTGGCGATCCATGCTAACGTGGTCTTGTATGTACGATTGCCTGCCCTAATAGGCGATTAACATTTTGCAGTTTTCTTCCGATTGCAACGCCACTTACTGAGTCCAAATGTAAAATAAACCATTCTGAGACAAAAAAAATCAGTCTAGTAGTTTAGAAGTTCAGTAACATACGCATATAGTAAGATTCTCGATCGTACAAATTCAATGACGTATTGAATGGTCGCACAACTTGTATGTGATCACACAAAGGGAATGTTAGTGTTCCTCGTACAGCTAAAATTATCTGAACTTAATTTTATAAGACATCGTCGACTCGGGATCTAACTAAGCATATCTGATATATCTCTTTCTGCTTCTGTTTCTATTCTACAATGATTTGTCAGATGAATATTAAAGTAGCAGCAAGAAACTAAATATGTAGTATATTTAATTCCTTATTCTATTGATTCGCTGTTACTTCCGAGAATTTAATCTAAATTTACCTGTGGAAGGTTGTAGGTGCTTTTCCCTGAAAGTTATTGACCGTAAAAGGTTTCGCAGCGAGTTATATGCTAAGAGATAAGTTTACGAGATGCTATTGTAATTCATAATGGTCTGTTTGTGCCCGATGGAGCATTTTCTATGGGTTCTATTGTTAGCCAATTTCAAAGGGACGCTGCCCTTCTAGGTATGCTTTTAGCTTTCCTTTTGTGCGCGCTCTTCTCTCAATACCAGGATGAATAATATTTATTACATCATCCCTTAATATAAATATTCAGTCTTTTATGTCCGCAAAAAGTGGGAATTATAAACAACTAGCGACCCGCCTCGGCTTCGTCCGGATACCACTAATTATGTTGATCTAATCGCTACCAAACGCATAAGTGCCAATCTCGACAATCCCTGTAAATGGCATCGGAATCAGTCCAGCCGTTTCGGAGTTTATAGGTCTATAGGGAACATACATACTTCGCTTTTTATATACATTTTTTTTCCATAAAAGTATCCTATGTTACTTCTAGTACCTCCAAGAATATGTGTTACATGATGATCGGTTGAGTAGTTTTTACGTGAAAGCGTAACAAACAAACTTACATTCACATTTATAATATTAGTAGGGATTTCAAGGTATACGTTTGCTAACGACTTGGTCTATCATGCTTAAGACCAAAAGTCAAGATTATATTTACTTTTGCCGTACATATATGTTTGTGAAGAAGTGTACAATGGTATATTTCGGTGGTTCTATGTGCTAGTGCCGGTCTAACTGCGTCACATCTAATTGATTCAAGACAAACGCGATAAGGTCCTCGCGTCCGGTCTTGATGGATGACACTTAAATTATGGAATGACGTAATAAAAATTATAAAAAAAATGATTCAATCTTGGATTAAGAACATTTGTATATAATAATAATAAAGCCTTTATTCAGCCAAGTATACAATTTTGACAATCTATTTTTTTCTCTGTAACCCCGTGTGCCTCCTTTGACAAAGGCCTCCTCCAACAGTGACCACATTTCTCTGTCGCTAGCCATTTCGTCCAAGCACCACCTGCTACTGCTTTAATGTCAAAGAATATTTCTAGTTGACAGTAATTCGTAGATGATATAGAGAAATTTAGTTGACGTCGGTAAGTAATAAAAAATGCCCGTGGAATATATGTGTAGTGTATTCCGTTCCCTCATATATATGAGTGTAAAATTTCCTGTACATGAGTAGTTGTCTAACTTAACCCAGAGGGGTAGGCAGAGATTATGGATTTCCATTTAGCGCAATCCTGGCACATCTACTTCGCTTCAATCATCTACGCATACATACTCGTCGGTTACGGGTACTCCTTATATCGCCCTTCTTTAGTATGTCACTAATCTGATCGTAACTAATCTATACTAAGTTTGTTAGTTATCTTAATTTATTTGTAAGTATAATTAAGTAGTGACGTGCGCTCGGCTTCACCACTTATATTGATCCGATCACCTACTTGGCTAATCGGAATGTTTCTTTTTTTTCAAAACAGACCTTCTAACAACTACGCTAGGGTGACTATATTTCGTAACATCCGTTTGCGACCTAACGCTCGACTTATTTTGGCGAAAATAATTTCGTGCTCGGGTTATATTGGGTTAAGCGGCCATTTGTCCCGGGCCGCATTAATTTCGAGGACTTCCCCACAGCTGGCGTCGCACCGGCTCCTATGAATAAAACTCATTATTAAATTACATTCGGTAAAACACCCTGTTGGTATTATCTTTACGTGGTCATTTTGTATTATTCGAGTTACAAGCATATGTTATTTTTTTAATTCGCCGGTACTTCGCGGCGCTTAGCGAGTTTCTTACTTGCGTTCTTAACAGCTTCACGTTTAGTAATGTCCTAGCCTATGTCTTTCCTCAGTTTATAGACTATCGTTGTACCAAATTTTATTTAAATCTGACTACTAGTTTAGGCGTGAAAGCGTAACAAACTTATATTCACATTTATTTATTAAAGCAACATCAAGAGTAAAGAATGAATAAAAATGTGAGTGATGAATACAATTGCTTGAGTAAGTACTAATGGAGGGTCAGCCGGTAGTCCCATTCAGAACTAGGATACGTTTTAAAACCAGATCTAAAGGTTAGTCGAAGCGGTTATCGGTTCATCTGTGGTCCTTTGACAGCTACATCGTGCAAATAGCGTCTACGGCATGTTTCGCATCATCATGTAACTCCTCCACTTTTCTCTGCCGCCTTATTCCAAGTATCCCCATCCTTTCCTTAACACTTAAAGTCTCACAAGAAGCTATCTGCGAACTCACCTAACTACTAATGCGAGTTTGAATTACTTTTAAAACCCCTCGTTCAAGTTAAATTATTTCATTGGACAAAAAGTAACTAACTCAAGCTAGAAAGTAATTAATTACATTTTTAATTTATTCCATTATTTTACCTAGGTTCTATAATATACATAATCCCACTAATGACGGGCCGGTTGGCGTGGTTTGTTAGATACTTGCTTTTCACGCCGCAGGTCGTGGGTTCGATTCCCACCCAGGACAAACAATTGTATGCATAAACATGTCTGTTTGTCCGGAGTCTGGGTGTAATTATCTATTTAAGTATGTATTTACAAAAGAAAATTAGTATATGTAGTATATCAGTTATCTGGTTGCCATAGCACTAGCTCTGCTTAGTTTGGGATCAGATGGCCGCGTGTGAATATGTCCTAGGATAAAAAAAGAAATGCGAAAGTTTGTATGTATATGGATGTTTGTTACTCTTTCACGCAAAATTTACTGAATGGATTTTAATGAAACTTTACAATAATATAGCTTATACATCAGAATAATTTATAAAGATATTGTGTGAATTGTCCAAAATAAAACGATAAGTGTCAAGTAAGGAAGAAGAAACTCAGCCAAATGCGAGCTATTTAGTCAATCATAATAGGGTTCAGCTTAGGTTGAATAATTAAATGAAATTGCCGACGGGTAAAACCGCAGGGCAAAGCTAGTTATATATATTCGGTAGTAGACATATTCAGTGCAGGGCGTGGATGTCTCTAGTTTAAAAGTTGGTGAATTAGGAATGAACACCATTTTCTGCTACGTAACGAGCTCAAGTGTGGACATTTGTTTAATGTAAATATTAATCCGACACAACGAGGATAACACCCGCATTGCCGTGGGAGTTTAATGCAGAATTTAGCGCAGCTTAAATTATCCGATCAATTCATTGCTTAATGTGCTCAGAACAGAAACCTTTTTACGTATAAAATTATTATTAAGTATATAGTTAATGACTTAACTTAATTGCGTAAATAATACACATTAAAATTAAACTTTTTTTGAACTTGTGAATTTAGGGGTCATCCCTACTAATATTATAAATGTGAATGTAAGTTTGTTACGCTTTCACGCGAAAACTACTGAACCGATCATCATGAAACTTTGTACACATATTCTTGGAGGGATTAGAAGTAACATACTTTTTATTAAAAAAATAGTATATAAAAAACGAAGTATGTATGTTCCCTATAGACCTATAGACTCCGAAAGGGCTGGACCGATTTCGATGAAATTAACAGGGATTGTCCATATTGGCACAGCGGGTGTTCCTGTGTTCGGTAGCGATCGGATCAACATAATTAGTGGTACCGGGGCGAAGCCGGGGCGGGTCACTAGTTGCTTAATAAATCACCTTTTTAAAATAGAATTCACATTGCTTATATATCTGAGCCACTTGCTCATTTGCTAGTAAAAATTGAAAAAAATATTTAATGAACTTAGAAAATAAGGAATAGATGAAAATCCATTTGCAAATATCAATCGGGAACTCCTGAACCGGGTCGTCAATAACTTGGTTCCAACACAAAGGAACGATGCTGGTGTTGAGGATGCAAACAACTGGCATTTATCTTAATTGATTTCTTTTCAGTTCGAGTCTTGCCTAATTGCGAGGCCCTTTGTTGGCTCGAATTCGCTTTATCCCATTTCAAGGAGATTTAAGAAATCCATCTTTTAGATATCCAACATCTAAATTAAATTGAAATGATCTAAATCTAAATTAAATTGATATGATCTAAATCTAAATTAAATTGAAATTAGCTAAATCTAAATTAAATTGATATGATCTAAATCTAAATTAAATTGAAATGATCTAAATCTAAATTAAATTGAAATGATCTAAATCTAAATTAAATTGATATTATTAAATCTAAATTAAATTGAAATGATCTAAATCTAAATTAAATTGATATTATTAAATCTAAATTAAATTGAAATGATCTAAATCTAAATTAAATTGATATTATTAAATCTAAATTAAATTGAAATGATCTAAATCTAAATTAAATTGATATTATTAAATCTAAATTAAATTGAAATGATCTAAATCTAAATTAAATTGATATTATTAAATCTAAATTAAATTGAAATGATCTAAATCTAAATTAAATTATTTTGATATGATCTTAATCTAAATTAAATTGAAATGATCTAAATCTAAATTAAATTGATATGATCTAAATCTAAATTAAATTGATATTATTAAATCTAAATTAAATTGAAATGATCTAAATCTAAATTAAATTATTTTGATATGATCTAAATCTAAATTAAATTGATATTATTAAATCTAAATTAAATTGAAATGATCTAAATCTAAATTAAATTATTTTGATATGATCTTAATCTAAATTAAATTGAAATGATCTAAATCTAAATTAAATTGATATGATCTAAATCTAAATTAAATTGAAATTAGCTAAATCTAAATTAAATTGATATGATCTAAATCTAAATTAAATTGAAATGATCTAAATCTAAATTAAATTGATATTATTAAATCTCAATTAAATTGAAATGATCTAAATCTAAATTAAATTATTTTGATATGATCTTAATCTAAATTAAATTGAAATGATCTAAATCTAAATTAAATTGAAATTATTAAATCTAAATTAAATTGAAATTAGCTAAATCTAAATTAAATTGATATGATCTAAATCTAAATTAAATTGAAATGATCTAACTCTAAATTTGAACCTTATTTATATTATGTTTTTAATGAATTCGAAGCAATTCTACGATTTGAAACACATTATTTATTTTTAATTAATTTTATTATTGTTCCTAGAGTGTGCAGGTGCAGTGGTGGCTCAGCGGTTTAGGCCCCGACTTTACTTTGTGTAATTTATTTCATCACTACTGCTCCAAAACGGTGAAGGGAAACATCGTGAGGAAACCGGCATGTTCTTAGTACCACCAAATTCGAAGACATGTGACATCCACCAACCCGCACTGGGCCAGTATGGTGGATTACGGCTCATTCCCTCTCTCGGAGAGGAGGCCTGTGTCCCTGCAGTGGGGAACATTCTAGAAAAGGCTGATTTATTAATATTCTAGAATAAAAGTTTTGTTATAGATTTTATGCACCCAAAGAGATGATTAAAATAACTCGCAAATTAATGTAACAGTTTTCTTTTCTCACATTCAGTTTTATATATATTCTATGTATTGGACATAAAGAACTTTACCTAAAACCTAATAATCGTGTACTTTGAATTCTACCGAATAACTGACCTTTTGATACAAAAATGCGAAGGGTCAAACACCTCTTTATTAACAAAATATTTTCCACTTTCCTGAAATAGTCCCTTCACGCCCCTTCGGTCGCCCTAGATAATAAATTACAGAGCCTTCGGGGATACAAGTGCGTAACGCATTGGCCGTATAGAAATAAGAGTACTATCTTTAACTTAAGTACAAAATGCCTTACCCCACTTTATATTAATGCGATTTATGTATGAGCACTTCTAAAACACGGTATTTAACAAGAAAGAAAAATATCTCTTTCAGAAATTTTTTTTAAAATTTTTATTTATTAAAATCTCGTCTTTTCCCTGTTCTGGCATTTCTCGGGGTTCTACTCAACCTAATTCCTATTCCAAACAATATCAAGTTTTAAATTCGAATCGTGTAATTGGAGTGCGTCCTAAGCAAACAAGACTTAACATCAAAGGGAATCCGTACAGGACCGGGGAGTGAGCTTAATTCCATCAAAGTCCACCTTTAATTGAATATACAGCTTTCAAAGCTCCGTACCCGATATTTAACAGGCTGGCTACATTAACATAGTAATACAAATACGTTCTAGTATATTATGTCATGTTACCGACCACGAGGCCTCATTTGATTACCTATTACGGGACAATTAAGGCTCTATCAATATAGCACCCTATTCTTCGCTTGCTCATTTGCCACCTAGCACTATAAAAAAGCTATTTTAGGCCACGAAAGACGGGATCATTTTGTTATCCTTTCAAGTTATAAAATTCTCGTTACATATTTGCGATAAAGAAACGTTGATCGTCAACAGTGTTTTTTTAATGTAGTAGGTGGCAAACGAGCACGCAGTTCACCTGATATCAAGTGATCGCTTCCCATAAGCATCCGCAACAAGAGTTGCAGATGCGTTGCCTACCTTTAACGGACAGAGGAAGGGATAAACAGAGTATGGTTATATCCCTATTCTATATACCCCCTCCACCCTCAAGTCCTCTTCCCCTTCCCATTGTAACTATCATTATTAAATCATTAAAAGATGATTTTTAATAATATAAAAATATACTAATAATAGTTATATGCATAACATATTAGAATATCATTACAAAATATTGATATTTAAATTAAAATATAAAGTTACATTATTTGGTCTAATGAAGATATAAATCGTGATTAAAGGTACTAAAAGACCTATAAAACACTTATAAGTAATATAAATACATATTACTATTGATATCGAATCAATACATTGAGGAAAATAAGGGCATAAGAATTACGTGTGTTCTCGTATTGATTTTTCGTGAAAATCATACTAAGTCTAAGGAGTGAGTTCGTGCATTGATTTTTTTTATTGAATTTAAATCCAAAAATAGGGTAATAGGTATTGTATACACTTATAATGAACGTTTATAATAAAATTATTTAAAAATACGAAAGTGAAAAATCCTACGCGAACGGACAGCAAAATGGCCTGTACGTAGATACACACCCATGACCTTACATATATGAGTAATGCGGCCGGCGTGAAGCGTTGGACGTCGAACTATTGAAATAATTTATTTATTTTGATGAAAAATATATTTGAGGGGAAATATATAAAATGAATAATGCCGATTACTATGTGGTGGTTGTTTTGGAATACGGATCGTATACAAGCGGTATACAGGGTCCAATTTCCGTAAAATGTTGCGTTGTGAAATTATGCTGGAAATCGCATAGACATGTTCTGACGATGAATAAACGTCTATAAACCTATACCGGCTAGGGTGTAGTTGGTGAGTTATTCACTAATTATGCTTTGGTTTGGGAAGAGTGTGTTTTTGCACTTCGGTGTATTAAACGTGCTCAGAACCATGTCTTAGAGCTTCGGCTTTTTGATAATGGGTACTTGGCGTCTTAGAGGCTTGCTTCTATGATACGTCGAGTTTATATGATTTGCCAACTAACTTTTGTACCGAAATTGAATCTGTCTATACGGATGAAAATAGAGGTAGCGGATACTTGTTGCCTAAGCTTGATTTCTTGTTGGTTCGCAAGCATGTCTCGCAAGCGCGATTATACATGCTCACTACAATAACATTACACGGGTGTTTATTGTGTTCATAATGCGTCATTGATGGTTGCGGGGTGTTGATTGCAAATTTCTGCTCTGAAGCGGCTTCGCCTAGAGTAATATCTCTATCGCCTGTCGTGGAGTGTGTAGAGTTGCAATTCGACATTACTGCACCTGATATGCTGCTTATGTTTGGTCTTTGGTACATCTTTTGATGGATCATTGATGGGATCAACGAGTCTTCCTGTGACGGGTATATAAGTGGTTCGTGGCTAATATGCTCATTTGTATTATTCGGATAGATTGAGGATAAGATATTGTCGTTTGCTATGGTATTCTGTATTGTAGTATGACGCTTGTCTTAATTAGATTTGCCCAAGTCGGGTCCCTCTATACGGGATTGCAGACTGTTTGCCCTCCATGATTTACAAATCAATTAAGTGGCCTGTAAAATACCCATGTTTATAAACGAAGGCAAATTATTGGTGGGTGATGCAAATTTGATCGAGACTCGCATTATGCGAAAAGTTGGTGTATAACACAATTATATGATGTTCGAGAATTATACTAAAAGTTATTAATGTGGCCGAAACTGCCCTGGCATTAGTTGGTGGAGCCTGTGCATTTGTCTCTTGCGAAGATGGTAGCTGGAGGGAGCTATGCTCTCAAGGCTCGCGCTGACACCGCACAACGAGGGAATTAGCCATCCCCTGAGGCGAGTTTTATACTCCTAATGCGCTCCGTAGGTCGATACCTATACTGACAATGTCTTGGTGGTGACGCCTTATTATACACTTGACGGTGTAACGCATTGATATGCGAGAAACGACTGAATGGTGTTTATTCACCAATAATGAGCTAAAAACTCTTACTGGTTTACCAGTATTTTTCTGCGATATACGGTGGCCGATCTGTTGTCCCTTGAAGTCGGGGGGAGTGCAACCGGTGGACGGCACTCACCGTACACAGCGGGGATTTCCGCTGGAGCTGTGTACCTCCATATATTTTTAAAGACAAAAATATATGTTGCGATAGTAGGGTTGTATCGGGTATTTGAGATTAAAGCATGTAAACCCTTTACAAGTAAAAATTTTAATGAAATATTTTGGAAATTGCAATTGATCGATAAATTTAAATTATTATTTTGGCAAATATTATAGAGTTTAAGGACTTTAATAATAAGCATCCTACGGCTTCAATAAGCTTGGCGAATCTTTCTTCCTCTATAATTCCTAGAAGAACTAGTTATTACAACTCACAAAGTAGAACAAAGTTCTACAACTAGACGATCACATATACATATATCATTGGCCTAATATAATATAAAAGAGATGATCTTGGTGGTGTTTCGACTTGGAGACATTTTATGTTTCCGAGTCGATTTCATTAATATACTCCTTATAATCCCTAGAGGAATAAAGGATGGTTACAATTTGGTGCCGTGACCAGGATATATATATAAAAAAAAAACAAATTATATTATAAAAGTGGGCTTGTAGCCTACAATTTGTTGCTTGTGAAATGGAAAGGATGATTAGAGGAGAGAGTTTGCTTGGGTATTGAAGTCTGGGGGTGGCACAATTTAATGGCAAACATTAATTTCAGATATTCGATGCGAACAAAATATTTGGACCGATTCTATAAAAAGTGTTATAAAACAGTGCAATTTATTAATTGTGTTAAGTGAAACAACTATTCAAAAATGAGTAAAGTTCAGAAAAGGAGAAATACCAAGGCAGGATATGTTAATAAGGACTTTAAACTTTTACACAAGCTTCTTAAGAAGACTGTGGAGACCTTTGAAGTAAGGTTTAAAAAATTAGAAGACATAATTAAAAAAGAGAATTCGAGCAAAGAAAGTAGTGTTCTTGAGGAAAACATTGCTTCAATGGATCAAACAATGGATCCAAGACAAAACGTTGTCTATAATATCAATAATATAACCATAGAAAAGCCAAAGTTTGGAGGAACAGAAAATGTTCATCCAGTTACATTTATAGATGATCTCGCAAACTATTTCAAAAAGGTGCCTTCGAAAAATATAGAAATTGATATAGCAAGAGAGTGTTTAAGAGGAGAGGCTAAACACTGGGCACGCATTAATAGTGTAAAATGGAGAACATTCGATGATTTTAAGAATGACTTCCTCAGAATCTTTTGGGGCGAAGATGAACAGAACAAAGTGAGGAGATTCTTAGTCCAGAATAAATGGAATAAAAATACTTATCCAACAATGGTTGGATATTTTCTGTTCGTCATTGAGAAGGTGCAAATGTTATCATATAAGATACCAGAAAAACAAATTTTAGCTGATGTACTAAGACATTATCCAAAGAATGTACAACAGTTGTGGCGTATTGCGAAAATAGATACAATCATTGAAACTACAGATTTCTTGAGAAATTTAGATGATATTGAAAAGCAAGACGATAGTCAACAAGAATCTTATATAAAAGAGAGGAAGAGGCGATTTAATCACAACTACGAAAATAAACTTAAAGAAAATCAACAGTCTTTTAAGAGATGGCGCAGACCAGATGAAGCAAAGGAGGTGGTTCAACAATTGAACGAAGTACAAGTTGTACAAAATACAAGTGGAAGCACTAATTCAAATTTAGAGGAGCAGAGGTTGAATTAGTTTCCGATTCAATCTTTGATAATATTAAAGGAAACAGTGCATTACTTAGAGGAGCAGAGGTTGAATTAGTTTCCGATTCAATCTCTGATAATTTTAAAGGAAATAAAGCGTTGAATATTCTAATGAAAATGGGGTGGCAACCTGGGCAATCTTTGGGAAAGAATAATAAAGGTTTGCGAAAACCAATATCTGTCTTAGGTCAGTTTGATAGACATGGTGTTGGTTATAAAAATAATATTAACAGTATTATTAAACTTTTAAAAGCCAAGTCAAACTTGCTTATAAAAGAGTTGTTCGTGCAAACTGTGTTTAAGAGTGATGATGACTATACAAAGGAATTTGTAGGGAGCATGCGTTCTGAAATAGATGTATCATTGTTTAATGAAAATGTTGTAGCATTATTAGATACAGGGAGCGATGTTACATGCATTTCAGAAAATTTATTTTTACAACTTAAAAGTGGAAATAATAAATTATCAGTGCTACCTGTTAAAGCGTTACAGATAAGAGGAGTAATAGGGCAACGCAGTACAAAGATACAGCAGATGATTATATTGCCTATTAAGGTTGGTGAAGTAATTTTTGAAACTCAGACTTTGATCATTAGTAATTTGATAAGACCAATGATTTTGGGATTTGATTGGATGAAGGCAAACAAAGTTTTAATTAATTTGAGAGATGAAAATATTGGTTTGAAATTTAGAGTTGGAGGCAAAGACCATTTCATTGCATTTAAAAATAATTTACAAAATTGTATATGTGTTAATGAATTCGAAAAAGTAGATATTATTGAGAATATAAAAATTGGGACCACTTTGTCGAAAATAGATACAGAAAAAATAAAAGGTATTTTAAATAAATACCGAGATATGTTTACGGATAGATTAGGTAGAGCAAAATGTTATGAACATAAAATAGAAATGCTGGATGAAATACCTATTGTTACACGATCATATCCGATACCTTATGCATACAGATCGAAGGTGGAAGAGAAATTACAGGACTTGGAACAAGCTGGTATAATTACGAGGGCTTCAACCCCTTATAGCAGTCCTTTAACTTTTACATTGAAAAGAGATGGATCAATAAGAGTATTGTTAGATGCGAGAAATATTAATAAGAAAATGGTTGCAGAAACAGAGAAACCGCCAATTCAATTGGATGTCTTAAATTCATTTCATGGAGCTAAATATATTACAACAATTGATTTGAATAATGCATATTTTCAAATTCCAATCAATAAGAATGGAAGAAAGTATACAGGATTTAACTTTAATGGAAAATCCTATGTATACAACGTATTACCGCAAGGCTTAAAGACTTCAGTGGGGAGTTTTAGCCGAGCAATGAATATAATATTGGGACCACAAGTACAAGATTTTTGCGTAAATTATCTAGATGATTTAGCAATCATAACGACCGGAGATCTAGATAAACAATTGGAACACATTGATATAGTGCTTGATAAATTGAATAAAGCTGGTTTAACTTGCAATATAAGTAAATGTGAATTTATTTGTAAAGAAATAAAAATGTTGGGATTTATCATCTCGACTGATGGCATTAGAACAGATTCTGATAAAATTCGTGCAATACAAGATTTTCCAATACCTAGAAAAATTAAACAATTAAGGGCCTTTTTAGGTCTTTGTAATTTTTATCGAAGATTTATACCAAATTATAGCGAAAGTATAATACCATTATGTGACCTATTAAAGAAAGGGCATAAATTTCTATGGAGTGAAAAAGAAAATAAGGCATTTAGAGATATTAAGCAACAATTTATAAACACTATACAACTCCATCATCCTGATTTTAGTAAGCCGTACTATTTACAAACTGATTGTTCAGGAATTGGTTTGGCTGGCGTTTTATATCAGTTAAATGATAACAATGAGATGCACATTTTGGGTTATCATAGTAAAGCGTTAAAAGGGTCCGAATTAAATTGGACAGTTACAGAGCAAGAGTTTTATGCTGTTATAAGTTGTTTAAAGAAATTCGAAACTTACTTGAGGGGAAGTAAAGTATTCATTTTGACCGATCATAAAGCGTTGTTGTTTATAAATAACATGAAATTATTTAATGGACGAATTACAAGATGGATAATATATCTTGAACAATTTAATTATGAGGTATTACATATATCTGGTAAAAGTAACATAGTTGCAGATGTGCTTTCTAGATATCCACCGGATGGCAATGTTGTACAAGAGAATAAAAATCAAAGTTTAGATATAGCATATACAGAGACAGAACCTAACAATGTTCTAATCGAAAAATTGAAATCTATTTCGAATTATCAGAGGCAAGATTCAGACCTTTTATTAATTATAAATAAATTAAATTCATTGCAAGGCGATGATAACATAGTAGATGAAAATTTAAAGCGTTATAGCTTAAAAGATAATATATTATATTATAAAGCTTATATAAGAGAAATAATATATTTACCAAAGAGTTTACAAAGCGAAATTATTAGCCAAGTACATATTGAGATGGGGCATCAAAGTGCATACAAAGTTATTAAATATATAAGAGAAAGATTCTATTGGAAGCGCATGGCCAAAGAAATCAAAAGGCAAATTAAAATTTGTCATATATGTCAATTAGCTCGAAAGGAAAATATAACTTATGTGGGTCCGTGCAAGTCTATTGTAACGGAGAACATTGGAGATATGGTGATGGCTGATTTATATGGACCATTAATATCAGGGAATTTTGGATATACATTTATTTTTGTTATTCAAGATACCTTTAGTAAATTTATAAAGTTATACCCGTTAAAGCAGTCAACTGCAAAATCAGTCGTAACGAAAGTCAAACATTTTTCGGAAATTATAAAGCCGAAAACTATATTAACTGATAATGGAAAGCAATTTATTAGTAACCATTGGAAAAATTCTATGAGAGAATTAGACATAAAATCGATACATACAACTGTAAGAAATCCAAGACCGAACACAACAGAGCGAGTAAACAAAGAGTTGGGCAGATTGTTCAGAACTTTATGTCATGCAAAACATAAAGATTGGGCTTATGCCTTACCTAAAATAGAAGAATTATACAATAATTCTTTACACGATAGTACAGGGTTTACACCTTGCGAAATATTATATGGCGATAGAACGGAAATGACTTTTGATAAAGTTATTTACAAAGATAAATTTAAATTCGATATTATGCAAGTAAGAGACCGAGTTCGAAAGAATTTAAAAAATTCTAGTAAAATTCGACGGACAAAATTCGATAACAGGAATCGATTGATTGTATATCATATTGGAGACTTAGTAAAAATTCGAAGGTCGACTAGATCGAATGCAGAACATAAGCATATAAGTAAGTTTGACTTGGCTTATGAAGGGCTTTATGTAATAGCCGCAATTCCGTTTGATAATGTTTATACGTTAACAGATCCTCAAACTGGTGTAGTTCGAGGAAACTTAAATACAATTCATTTATTGAGATATTATAAATAATAAATTGTAATTATTATTTAAATAGCATATTGTAAGAAATGGTAAATGTGGGTACCATTATTTGTGTTAGAAATAATTGAATTATATAATGGTAGATGTAGGTACCATAAAGTGTATAGAAAATGTTTCAATTTATTTATTTTTTTGTTTAACAGAAGTTGTGTTTTTATTTTTTATTTTTTTCAATAAATAAATGGGATTTGGGTTAGGGCGAATGACTCAATCACATTTGTTGAGAGATGGAGGCAATCATAATTGAGATACAACTAAATATAAATTTTTGAAAGAAACAATTAAATTATCAAGTGAATTACATCAGCATATGAGTAAGCGAATGTAATGGAAATTGACAACATCCTGAGAGATGTGATTGAAGGGGAGTTGGGGCGGTCATTCCCGGGGGTAGGGAATAATTATTATATTGAGTTGTTGTTTTATGTGCTCAAAGGTTTGTTTTATTATATAGAGTTGTAGTTTATATGTGCTCAAAAAGGGGAAGTTCAAATTTATACATTAACTACCTGACTTTGTCAGTCATTAATATAAAATTTGGGGGTGGATTGTAACTATCATTATTAAATCATTAAAAGATGATTTTTAATAATATAAAAATATACTAATAATAGTTATATGCATAACATATTAGAATATCATTACAAAATATTGATATTTAAATTAAAATATAAAGTTACATTATTTGGTCTAATGAAGATATAAATCGTGATTAAAGGTACTAAAAGACCTATAAAACACTTATAAGTAATATAAATACATATTACTATTGATATCGAATCAATACATTGAGGAAAATAAGGGCATAAGAATTACGTGTGTTCTCGTATTGATTTTTCGTGAAAATCATACTAAGTCTAAGGAGTGAGTTCGTGCATTGATTTTTTTTATTGAATTTAAATCCAAAAATAGGGTAATAGGTATTGTATACACTTATAATGAACGTTTATAATAAAATTATTTAAAAATACGAAAGTGAAAAATCCTACGCGAACGGACAGCAAAATGGCCTGTACGTAGATACACACCCATGACCTTACATATATGAGTAATGCGGCCGGCGTGAAGCGTTGGACGTCGAACTATTGAAATAATTTATTTATTTTGATGAAAAATATATTTGAGGGGAAATATATAAAATGAATAATGCCGATTACTATGTGGTGGTTGTTTTGGAATACGGATCGTATACAAGCGGTATACAGGGTCCAATTTCCGTAAAATGTTGCGTTGTGAAATTATGCTGGAAATCGCATAGACATGTTCTGACGATGAATAAACGTCTATAAACCTATACCGGCTAGGGTGTAGTTGGTGAGTTATTCACTAATTATGCTTTGGTTTGGGAAGAGTGTGTTTTTGCACTTCGGTGTATTAAACGTGCTCAGAACCATGTCTTAGAGCTTCGGCTTTTTGATAATGGGTACTTGGCGTCTTAGAGGCTTGCTTCTATGATACGTCGAGTTTATATGATTTGCCAACTAACTTTTGTACCGAAATTGAATCTGTCTATACGGATGAAAATAGAGGTAGCGGATACTTGTTGCCTAAGCTTGATTTCTTGTTGGTTCGCAAGCATGTCTCGCAAGCGCGATTATACATGCTCACTACAATAACATTACACGGGTGTTTATTGTGTTCATAATGCGTCATTGATGGTTGCGGGGTGTTGATTGCAAATTTCTGCTCTGAAGCGGCTTCGCCTAGAGTAATATCTCTATCGCCTGTCGTGGAGTGTGTAGAGTTGCAATTCGACATTACTGCACCTGATATGCTGCTTATGTTTGGTCTTTGGTACATCTTTTGATGGATCATTGATGGGATCAACGAGTCTTCCTGTGACGGGTATATAAGTGGTTCGTGGCTAATATGCTCATTTGTATTATTCGGATAGATTGAGGATAAGATATTGTCGTTTGCTATGGTATTCTGTATTGTAGTATGACGCTTGTCTTAATTAGATTTGCCCAAGTCGGGTCCCTCTATACGGGATTGCAGACTGTTTGCCCTCCATGATTTACAAATCAATTAAGTGGCCTGTAAAATACCCATGTTTATAAACGAAGGCAAATTATTGGTGGGTGATGCAAATTTGATCGAGACTCGCATTATGCGAAAAGTTGGTGTATAACACAATTATATGATGTTCGAGAATTATACTAAAAGTTATTAATGTGGCCGAAACTGCCCTGGCATTAGTTGGTGGAGCCTGTGCATTTGTCTCTTGCGAAGATGGTAGCTGGAGGGAGCTATGCTCTCAAGGCTCGCGCTGACACCGCACAACGAGGGAATTAGCCATCCCCTGAGGCGAGTTTTATACTCCTAATGCGCTCCGTAGGTCGATACCTATACTGACAATGTCTTGGTGGTGACGCCTTATTATACACTTGACGGTGTAACGCATTGATATGCGAGAAACGACTGAATGGTGTTTATTCACCAATAATGAGCTAAAAACTCTTACTGGTTTACCAGTATTTTTCTGCGATATACGGTGGCCGATCTGTTGTCCCTTGAAGTCGGGGGGAGTGCAACCGGTGGACGGCACTCACCGTACACAGCGGGGATTTCCGCTGGAGCTGTGTACCTCCATATATTTTTAAAGACAAAAATATATGTTGCGATAGTAGGGTTGTATCGGGTATTTGAGATTAAAGCATGTAAACCCTTTACAAGTAAAAATTTTAATGAAATATTTTGGAAATTGCAATTGATCGATAAATTTAAATTATTATTTTGGCAAATATTATAGAGTTTAAGGACTTTAATAATAAGCATCCTACGGCTTCAATAAGCTTGGCGAATCTTTCTTCCTCTATAATTCCTAGAAGAACTAGTTATTACAACTCACAAAGTAGAACAAAGTTCTACAACTAGACGATCACATATACATATATCATTGGCCTAATATAATATAAAAGAGATGATCTTGGTGGTGTTTCGACTTGGAGACATTTTATGTTTCCGAGTCGATTTCATTAATATACTCCTTATAATCCCTAGAGGAAAAAAGGATGGTTACACCATCCTTTCCTTATTATCAAAGGAGAGGAAGGGGAAGAGGACCAGAATTAGGCCTCCAGCACCTCACTCATCAGACGAAACGCTCGTCTTCTGAGAGGTCGTGGTATTTCACCGGTCGAGCCGGCCAGTTCGTGCAACAGATGTTGTTGCGGGCTTTACCACTGTTAGAACTGTCTGTCTATTGGCATTTTATATCAAAGCAAATTGTCCAAGCGCTCAATCTCTCGGAAGTTATGTACAAAACAAAGTCTATAAGATATTAATGATCTTTAACAAGTGTCTTTATTTATTATAGATGGAGTAATAAGTATATTTTGCCTACGTATTGAAGCATTAGGAATGCTAAGTCCGCTGCTTGGTGAAACAGATTTTCTTAGTTCGGTTAGGCGTTTGAATAAATTGAATATTTTTGAGATTCAAGCTTTGGACGATCATATGTTATGTGGAAGTTTCTTGTAAATTAAAATCTGAGAAACGGAATATTCGTAACAACTTATTGGGATTTAAGCGCCTTTTATGTATATCATAAGGTTAGTTTTTTTATAAATATTATATTGTGATATAAGATTAATTTATATTGGGATAAGTTCTACGAAGGTCATGGTGCAGGCGGACCGCGAATCCGGTCCAAATGTTATTAAATATGTAAATTTTATACGTTTGAAAAACTCTTATTTCGTTCAACTCCGAACCTCACTTAAAAATACTTTTTTTTATGTGAGAAGGTGGCAAACGAGCAAGCGGATCACTTAATGTTAAGTGAGCGCTACCCATAGACATCCGCAACAAGCAAATGTGTTGCAGATACGTTGTTTACCTTTAATGGACAGAGGAGGGCATAGACAGGAAAAAGGATATTTTTTTTCCCCGTTAACCCCCTCCCCGTCCAATCTTCTTCCTTGTGAGGAAAGGATGGGAAGGAGAATAGGACTGAAATTAGGTGTCCGGCACCTCACTCATTAAACGAAACGCAGAGTACTTCTACTTCACGCCTGTTTTCTGTGAGGTGTGATACTTGACGTCCCTTGAGTTTATAATATGGCGAGCTGATGATGGCGGTAGTGCAGGTAAAGCTCGAGCTAGGAATACGTCGAGATGAATAGGGTTATATTAATATACTACGAAAAGTTGAGGAAACTAATGTGACCGTGACCCGGGGCTTTGCGGTTCTTGTACATTGATCTCGTTTGATTAACTACAGCCTGTGAATGTTTCTGAGCGAAAACTTTTTCAATCAGTCGACTACTTCCCGAAGTTAAATTGCGGTCTTCATTTATAAACTTACCTTTGCTTGTGTTATAATGCCAAGAGTTAAATCGTCTTCATTTGTTTCGTTTCATTGTCCAACTTTATTTGTATTAACTTTTGTTTCCTGAAGCTGACTGATTATTTTAAAATGACTTTAACTTGCTTTTAGAATTATTTAACGAAGAGATAAACGATGCGTTCTAACCGTAGAAATTGCCACAACAAGTACATGTCCGAAATATGTTGTGAAATTTTAAAAACCTTCGGCCGCATCTTATCACGAATGCAGGGCAACATTTCCATTTGCTTGAACGTGAGTCGCGTATGTACCAACAGCAAGTAACTTTGTGCTTGAAATTTACTTTTCTATTTAAAAAAATTGAAGTTTACGTAATATTACAAAGTTCGTGGACACGCCCTTTCTAGACTGACTTAACCCTGATCAAGGTTTCGGGAGACCATTGATTAAAAGCGGCTAGGGTTGTGTGTATGAGTTATTTACATTTTTGTCTGGTTGCAGTGAATTTGAAGTTACTTGTTTTTTTAAAAATTTTATTTGAGAAGGTGGCAAACAAGCAATCGTATCACCTGATGTTAAGTGAACGCTGCCCATAGACATCTGCAACAATCAAATGTGTTGCAAATGCGTTGTCTACCTTTAATAGACAGAGGAGGGCAAAGACAGAAAAAGGATATTTCCTTTTCCTCGTTAACCCCCTCCCCGTCCAATCCTCTTTCCATTCCCATCCTATCCTTACGAAGAAAGGGTGGGAAGGAGAAGGGGACTGAAATTAGGTCGCCGGCACCTCAGTCATCAGACGAAACGCAGAGTACATCTACTTCACGCCTGTTTTCTGTGAGGTCGTGGTATATCCTGGCCATTCGTGCAACAGATGTTGTTGTTGCGGACTCTACCACTGATACTTTGTTAAAGTTATATATCACTATAAAAAGGCGCATCGGTTCCTTTACAATGCCCTCTGCGGACGCCTGGCAGCTCCGAAATGGAAAAACAAATTTACACAGCTCTTTTAATTTCGTTAGCTCTGTAGTTTAATTACTCGATGCTTTCGTTTTTTACTTTAATCATTAATTGCTTTTATTATTATATTAATATTTTTTTTTTAGTTGGCTGATCGTCACCGCCATTTAAATCGATATTCATCCTCGTAGTCGTAGGCCTACGACGTACGCCTACGGCGTAGGTGATGCCAATTGATGGCCTACAACGTAGTATACAAAAATCAAAAATACTAGCCGCATGACCTGCTTTGAGTTACCTTCAGTCGATTACTGGTGCTTGCAGTGAGGAGCCACATCTCAGTATCGTAAGTAAAATTAATGTGACTGATTTTAAAGCTTTTTTAACTTGCGATTTTTTTTCTGTCATTGCCTAAGCTGTTCCCAATGGCGTAGCTTCAGGCGAACGACCTGTCTTAAAAACTGTAGCCAATAAAAAAAAGCCTGTAAAGTATGGACTAAGATTTTTTGACACTGGTAGAGCCCGCAACAACATCTATTGCACGAATGGGCCAGCTCGATTGGTGAAATACCACGACCTCACAGAAGACAGGCGTGAAGTAGAGTATTCTGCGTTTCGTCTGATGAGTGAGGTGCCGGAGGCCTAATTCTAGTTCTCTCCCCCTTCCCACCCTTTTCTTATAAGGAAAGGATGGGAAGGGGAAGAAAACTTGACGTTGGAGGGGATGTATAGAAATTGGAAATAACCATTTTCTGTTTGTCCCCTCCTCTGTCCATTAAAGGCGGGCAACGCATCTGCAACTGCGATCACTTGACATCGGGTGAACCGCTTGCTCGTTTGCCACCTAGTACTATAGAATAAAAAAGATATACGAATGAAATTTATAAATATTTCAGAAGAAATGAATTCAAGTGTAGCATTGTGAACGTTTTATATTACCGAAGATACATTTAAGTGTCTCCCCGCGGTGATGTACTGGATGCGGTACGTAACGAGGCAACGGAACACATCTCAACATTCCTCGCCACTTTGAAATATACTCGCCTCGCCTCGCTAAAAGCATCTCGGTCCGCGGGAATTTCTCGTCTCTCTTCAATTCCGTTTTATTCTCTAAACTGGCGCACGATCCCTCCCTGCCGGGGAAACAATGCAACATGCATTTAACACATTTCCTCGCTTCAGACATTTCAGACGCGCTGTTTACATAAAAACTTCTTTTTAATTTATTTATTTAAGAAACGTTTTAAAAATCTCGAGTCACTTTATTTGCAAAAGTAATTCATAGTTTCAATATTTGTTTATTGCAATTTTTTGGAACTCCACATAGCTGTGTAATATTACCACAGTAAAATAGAAACAGCGCGGTGAGTTAACTTAAAATTAGTGATGCTTAACCGGAAGATGATGGTTATTGGGTAAGAAATTAAGTAAAACCTTAAATTCAAAAGGATGATATTTAAATGCGTGCTCACAATGCGATGGCAGCGTAGAGAAGTGAGTGACGTCATAACTGACGTATGACAGTTATTGATGTTTGACATATGCGTTTCGTTTATAAATCCAACCGAAAACACTCGAATACTCAGTCCGATGCTAAGTGTCTCAAATTGCTACTCGTTGCAAATTTTATTAATTCATTCGTCAATAATTTCACCAAATTCTATGTCAGAATCCTTCTATCGGTACGGTAGTAATAAATATTCGTTACGCATTACGCGTTAAATATTAAGCGAGTAACAAATTACAGTTAAATATATATACTACTGGGACTTCGTATATATATATATATATATATATATACATATATGTGTGTGTGTGTGTGTGATATAACATACACGCTTTAACGTATACTTTCAGGAAGCGTTTTGAGGAAGTGTGACTTAGGCTTAAGGATCTCATCTATTTTCGACTTTATCTTATCAATTATTTAAATCGTACACAAGATAAGACTTTGGTTGGTTTCACTAATGTTAGTGAAACGTTAGCGAAGTAGCTTAAAACGAATGAATGATTTCCTGACGCATTTGGGATTTCTGTATCAAGAATCTTTGTGCTTCAATCTGGAACGGGAAATAAAGAATAAGTAGAAAAGAAAGAAATGCGTAACGGAACACTTTAGCAGTTAGTCAAAAATATTTATTACAATGAATGATGACTTCAAAATGTATTATAGTTAGTATATGTAATATGTTTAAAGTCCAACTCATATATAAAGAGATATTTATTGTCAGGACAATACTATTTTTTCATCTGGAGCAAAAAAACAGAATGTATGTATCTGAACATAAGCATATTTCATTGTACATAAAAACGCCGCATTGGTATCTGATGGCTGGGATAATCGCTTTGTCTGTCAGAGCTGTAAAAAACGGCGCAAATAAATAAAACATACGGCTACATTGTTTTATTTTCGTGTCACAACTTATCTGTTAACAGGGTTGAGGAAATTTAACTTGTCATAACTAAAAGATGAATTCCCTCAACCGTGTTGTCGATTTTATTTGTGACTGACTGGTCACTGTTTTCCTAGAAGTGGCATCTACAGCTACACCGGGTCGAAGCGGCAAGGTGCGCGCCTAATGTTGTAATAAATATAAAAAATAACATAATAATATATATCTATGTTCGGGCATGTTGAAGGGATGAATGAAGAGAGGAGAGTAACGAAACAAATTTATGTTGCAAAAGTTAATGGCAGCATTGGTAGGCGACGCTCAAAGAGAACTTATATCGATTAGATTAGTGACATACTAAAGAAGGGCGATGTAAGGAGTACCCGTAACCGACGAGCTTGTATGCAGAAGAAGCAAGAGAGGTGTGCCAGGATAGCGCCAAATGGATCCCAGAGATCATGTATCGCCAATTGCAGTAATTACATTTATCACATTAAATAGAGTGCTGCCATTTTATAAGGTATTACGATTTTGTTTGATGCCTGGTGAATTTACTCATTTATTAAGCAGAACTATCCTGTTATCCAATAGTTTGTAGCCACTGGCATGTTGATACAGGCCGTGCAAAACCTACTGAGTTCAGACGCGAACTATGCACACGCCCTGTTGTTGCTAAAAGCCTTTCAGTTAGCAGGAATTTCTTTGAATTCAGTTTTGTTCTGTAAAATTTTACGCAGTTCTCCTGCGAACCGGAAAACCGAAACGCGTTAAACGCTCGTCTGCCTCCGTTCTCTTTATTGTAGTTTTATTATAAATACTGTTTGACTAACATTTAGAATGACACTTCTTCTTCTTTATTCTTCACTTCTATAGTTTTTATGTCGAGTACCAGAGTACGAGAAATCAGATTTTAACTTTTTAATTGAATTGAATGACGTTACTACTACAGCAGTTCCGATATAGATAGCGTGTCTGTACGGATGTTTGAGCCAATCAACTAGGTGGGTGGGTCTAATATAAGTGTGGTGCTCCTGAAATGTGTATTGAAGTGTAATTTGCAATATATTCAAAACAATTCGAGCGTTACCGTTACTTTGAGAGTCGATCACACGTAAGAAGTTGCAAATTGAGAATAAATTGGTTGTAAAATATTATAGCAATATTATGTAATGTAATAATTTTTCTCGCATAAAAGCGCCCGGGATCTTGTTAAAGTGGTGTTTTTTTTCACATAAAATGTTAGGAGATTTTGTATTATATGTCTTTCAACCATTCCAACTAAGATTAAAAAGTTTTGCTAGGATATGATTCATGACAAAAGTCGTATGTCGGATTCGAACCCACGACCTTATGATCGGCAGTCCGTACCAGATTTTATTAATCAATTTTGATAATTATTTTAGAATGGTTAGCCATTTTGACGGCTTTTTTACACGGCAATATAAATGACAATTCAGGCAAACTTCGCTCCGCCCTATAATTAATAGTTTTTTCACTATTTTTCCGATAATGGCTTACACATATAAGATAGATATACGTTGTCGCGGGATTTTTGTAGAACTATTTAAGGTAAACATTTCCATTATACATTATATACGTGTAACTCTAACGGTTTTTGCAGCGCACACCAGAATAGCTCGCATTTGGCGGATTTTTTCGACCAATAAAAAAAAAACAACAACACTTATCGTCATATTTTGGACAATTCACACAATCTCTTTATAAATAGCCTATATGTTGTTCTGATGTATAAGCTATGTAAAGTTTCATTAAAAACCATTCAGTAGTTTCTGCGTTAAAGAGTAACAAACATCCATACTTACAAACTTCCGCATTTATAATATTAGTATTTATTTATTTATTTATTTAAGACAAGCCAACAGCATACATATTTAAATACACAATATAAAAAAAGAATATATACAGTAATTGTTCTAATATGTACGCCAATAAAAGGCAAGTGCAAATTACATTATGATGATGATTCTTAAAGCATGTGGTTTAACTAAATTTTTATAGTTTTTTAACTTAGAGCTTAACTTATTCAATAATGCATCCGGCTAATGTAACAACTTTGAAATCTTTTTTCTGAATACGTCCAATGCGTCACTAAATATATCGACGTCAGCGTTGTTGATGACGTTATACTCGTTACATATGCGGGTTAGAGGACTATTGCGACCAAGATTAGTTCTGGCAAACTTAATGTGAAAAATATTTTTGATTGGATATCTGGGGCTTGTCCGCGGGGCAGATGTGGAAATTTGGTTAAGGAGGTCACGACAGTTCACTACGCTACGTAGGATCTTAAACAACAGCACGAGGTCTGTTATCTTACGGCGACTCCGCAGGGAGTTCATTTTAAAATAGACTAATCTCGCATCGTATGTACATCGATGCGAGATCTCGTGGCAGCTGAACGCCAATTGTCTCGTAAACGTCCGTTGGATGCTTTCGATGCGCTGTGAGTGTATAGAATAAAATGGATTCCACACAGCAGACCCATACTCGAGATGGCTGCGTACCAAAGCATTGTAAAGAGCAATCTTGCTTTGAACCGCGTGAAAACATTTGGTATTTCGCCTCAAGAAACCTAACATTTTTGCTGCTTTCGTAACTATTACATCAATGTGATCAATAAAATCTAACTTCTCATCAATCAGTATGCCCAGATCTTCTATTTTGTTAACTTTCGTAAGAGTTGTCCCATTTACTAAGTAAGATGATTGAGTAGGCTTACGCTTTTTAGTAAATTTGATTTGAAAACATTTTTTTGCATTAATTAGCATCCGGTTTACTAGACACCATTTTCCAATATTGTTTAGATCGTCTTGAATGTTTTTCGTATCCTGCTTAGAGTTAATTGTTTTATAAATTTTAAGATCATCAGCAAATAACAAGAACTTACAATTTTTGATTATATCTGTAATATCATTGATAAAAATTAAAAACAGAATTGGACCCAAGTGGGATCCCTGAGGGACACCTGAACTGGCGGTAAATGGACGTGAATCGGAGTTATTCACTGTGACAACAAGAAGTCTTTTTGCCAAATATGATCTGAACCAGTGTAATAACGACCCTTGTATACCCATGTACTCCATTTTCTGTATCAACAAAAGGTGATTCACTCTGTCGAAAGCATTGGAAAAATCCATATACACAGCATCTACCTCGCAACCTTTATCAAGTTCATCAGAAATATTAGACACATATGATATTAGATTTGTAACTGTCGATAGGCCTCTCCTAAATCCATGCTGTGCTGGTGACAGATCTGCATTGACGTGTGCGCATAGAAATCGAAAGATTAAAGATTCAAACAGTTTTGAAAAGCATGACAAAATAGCTATAGGACGATAATTCCTAACATCATTTGGGTCGCCATTCTTATTAGTAGAATTTATAGTATTTATGAAATATGGTTATTATCAGTATAAATAAATAAAATAATATTAAATCAGCCTTTTCTAGAATGTTTCCCACTGCAGGGACACAGGCCTCCTCTCCGAGAGAGGGAATGAGCCGTAATCAACCGTACTGGCCCAGTGCGGAGTGGTGGATGTCACATGTATTCGAATTCGGTGGTTCTAAGAACATGCCGGTTTCTTCACGATGTTTTCCTTCACCGTTTTTGGAGTAGTGGTGATGACACAAATCACACAAAGTTAAGCGCCTGCCTGGGTTCGAACCCGCAACCCACAATACGTAAGTCGGGGCATAAACCGCTGAGCCACCACTGCTGCACCAGTATATTACGCGTCTCTTATACGCTGATTTACACCGATAATATAATGTCGCCAACAAGAGGTATCGTAATCGTATAAAATAGTAAATTGTTGGAATTTATTTACTTTGATTTATGGACCTGTTAATGCGCTACAAAATGAACGCTCTTATCGCGGCCGAGGACGCAAAGCTTTGTCGGAGGTCATTTATCTGGTGCTTAAACCTTAGCAGGCTCGTTAATATGATTCATGTTATGTCCTGGCGGAATATTGTTAATTTGTTACGTCATTACAATATAATGTGAGTCTAACTGTTACTGTTACTTTCATATTTATATATCAAACAATGATTAGTTTAAATATTAATTAAGAACACTTAAATAAATTGCTATAAGATTGAAACTGATTAAAGATACATAATTTCTTTTTAATGTTTTCGGAAATACATTTCGGCGTTACCTTAGCACCCTTCGCCGCCGAGGTAACGCCGTATATATACCTCGGCGCCGAAGGGTACTCAGGTAACAGTCTAGTGGAGGCGTGATATTTTCCTCCGGCAACATCTCACAATAAATCCCCCTGGCGCCGGATCTAATCCTGCGATACCGCGACACCTCGCCGCTCTAACCTCGTGATATTTTATAACTCGAGCACACCTTGTTTATCCTGGTAGCTACACTTTACAACCTTTAGCCGGACTCTTACCTCGTATCCGGCAATAAAACGTTTACATGTACATTTTTAAATTACGAAAATTTTGGTTTCTTTATATTTCAATACTAGTGATACACCCCGGCTTCGCCCGGGTGCCACTAATTACATATGTTGATCCAATCGCTACCAAATACAGGAATGTGCCAATCTGGACAATCCCTCTAAATTTCATCGAAATCGGTCCAACAGTTTAGGAGTCTATAGGTCTATAGGGAACATACATACTTCGCTTTTTATATAATTTATACAATTTTTTACATAAAAAGTATCCTATGTTACTTCTAATACCTCCAAGAATATGTGTACAAAGTTTCACGGTGATCAGTTGAGTAGTTTTCGCGTGAAAGCGTAACAAACCAACTTACATTCACATTTATAATATTAGTAGGGGCACTGTAAGAATCGAAATTTCATGATTTCATAATAACAAATAACATCAAATATACTGTCTTGCGTAACATCTCATTTAAACGTTTACCCTATTTTGGGCAAAGGTTCCCCTAAAGGGACAAAGCATATACGAGTATGTAAGGATAAAATGGAGATACAATGAAATCCTTAGCTCCAGTTTACAAGGAAACATCGGATAATTTGTAGATTGTTTTCATTTTAACTGGTAGACCGATGGAACGTGGTTCAAATATTCAACGACAAACAAGGAAAGACGTTTGTCAGAAATACACCGCGTGAGACATTAGTTAGACTTCTGTTCGAACACCGATGTTTCTAAAAAATGGAAGCATTTTGTTTTTGGCTCTTCGCTTGGCTCTTCTTTCTTCTTTATCTCCGTGTTTTATATCAATCATATAACGTAGTCCTACAATATGTACATATATCGGTACATAAAGTCCATTTTTTAATAAGAGTAAAAGTGTGGCTTAAAAGTGGATGTTGTGACTAGAATTGAGAAATGCTTCGGTGGTGCATGTTGATGAATGAAGAGAGAATAACGGAACGAATTTATGTAGCGAAAGTGAGTGGCAATGTAGGGAAACGCCCTAGGAGAACTTTTTTCGATCACATTAGTGGTTTACTAAACAGGGCGTTATAAGGAACACCCATAATCTACGAGTATGTATGCGTAGATGTATGAATGTAGAAGAAGCGAGAGGGGTGTGCCAGGATCATGTTAAATGGAAATCCATGATCTCTGCCTACCCCTCTGGATTACGGGCGTGAGCGCATATTTATTTATTTTATTTATTTTTTATAAGCGGTGAACATGTAGGTCACCGACCGTTGACTCTTGTCTCGTCCTACATAGACTTGAACTTTGTAATCGTATGTAACTGTTTTACTTCACACATTCCGAACTCTCTGTGATTCAAAGTTAACGAAGCGAGTATTTCTATAGAGCTGGGCGAAACCAAAGTTCATTTCAAGGTATATCTGCAGTTAGTTCCGGCCGGAGCTAACTGCAGATGCACAGCAGAGAATTACACTAAATTAATTTTTTGGATTTAGTTACGTAACTGCCAAATATAATCAGTCTTTTGATTTAAAGTTTAAATTGTTTGATTCATTGGGAAATCTAACATGGTTTTCAAATCGATATCAACTCGTCAAATATGTTGATCAAGGGACGAACAGCGAATATGAAAAAATGAAATAAAAACAAAACCGCACGACACGTGACCCGCCGCCCTGCGGACGCGACCAATTACTCTCCACTTGATAATTCCGATATCGACGCTGGCTTTAGCTACGTCCCTATTGATTGGAAACATTTGATACAGAACCAATATTTATAAAAGGAATGTATCGAAGGTCAAATTACTTACACGTTATTGCTTACGGTGTAAAATAATAAATAAGATTTAAGA